>JACDOX010000001.1:4976022-5135587 GCA_014549065.1 Cardinalis cardinalis
TTTGTTTATTGGCCACAGTGTTCACTTTTATCAAACTATCACRTGCCTTGCTGTGGTCTATATTACATCTTATTAGGGGGTAGCTGTGCAGTGCTCTCCCAGCATAAAATGTGCTTTAGAAACTGGCCTTTAGAAACTGTGCTTCTTCATGACTCTGGTGTTTAATTGCATGCCAAGTGTGAAAATGAATTTGTTCCGTATAAAAAATAATGGTATATATGCAGTGCCATTGATCTCRCATTTCAAAATATGGTTAAAGCTATACTGAATAAATCCATAGCAAGTACTTCTGGATGCTTTTCCTCTGACTAATGGAAACTTTGCTTGTGCCTGACAGCACAGGGGGGGCTGCCAAGATGGTGGTGGGGGAGGAAGGAGGCAGGAGCCCAGSGCAATTCCCATGGGTCTGGCAATAGAAGAAGCCAAACCTCCTTCTTTCTGCTCCGGCAGCCTCTTTCTCAGTGCCATCACTCTCTGTGCTGCCCCAGGAARCTTTGCCATGATGCCACTGTGCCGCAGGGACTTTCTGGGCTGCCTGTAACTGGTGCATGTGCTGGGCTTGCCTGACTGGTGCCAGACACATCTCCAAGGGTGCCTTGTCCATTCTGTGTCTCTCTGCGTAAGCCCTGTCTTTGCAGTCCCAGTGTGCTGGAACTGTGACTATAATGGGGAGTTAAAAAAAACGACCCAAAACCCTCACAAACTGCGAGTGATGGCTCTTCCTGAATCCTCCCTCCTGACTGGCCACTGCCAGGACCAGCCATGAGGAGATGGTCACTGGACACAGGCAATTTTCAGAGAGCCTGGGCAGATCTCAAAGGCAAATGTGATGACGTCTTGTTAATGGATCTATTTATTCCATTCTGAATGATGTTTTGCTCTTAAATAGGTATAGACTCACAGGGTACTGTCAAGACTCCCTGAACACTGAAAAAGAGAATTAATTTCTGACTGTGAAACTAAAGCCTCACCTAGTTTTATCCACATTTCTCTTCCTCCCTTCATGCCTTAAAACTCAAAATAAGGTTCAGGTGCTCAGTAACCATTTTTCAAGAGGTGGAGGGAAGCCAGCATGTTTCAGTGCTCTTAACTGTGTGTGTGAAATTAATGGATTCTAAACTTTTAGAAGGGCACTCTGAAGCCATTAATTTCTGCCTGCAGGGGAAGAGTTTGGTATTTTAGCCATAATTCAGCCATTACATCAGGACCTTGGAAATTAGACTTTTATTTTGCTTGGGGTAATTTTAGAATTAGGCCATGGTCGGATCAATTCTGGATCATCCTGAAATGGTGCAGCAACATCTGGTGGGAAAAAAGCTATGCTACAAAGATGCAATGCAGAAGCTGCYAGGGAGTGGGTTTCCTCCCTGACTTCAGCAGAACTTGTTACACAATTTGGGTCAATGATTTCATAATGCACAGAAAGGTGGATAAATTCACTAGTATGGTTCTCCAGACTGGATTGTGTGATTCTGTATTGCCCAAATGAGACAGAGACAATCTACATTAGACATAACTTGTCTGATGGGCATAAATGGGCAATCATCAGTGCATGATAAGATCTTATGGAAGTTCATTAAGATTAAAACAATCGTCAATAGTTTGAAAGGAACCCTGTGAATTTGGTGTTTAGATTAACTGTGRATGACAAAAAAACCAGGGAATGATGAATTATAAACATAGGTCATATTATTTTATTTCAGCTGTATTTAATGTCATACATTAATAAAGATACTTCATTTTTGGAGGAAGGCGGAGGCTTGAGTGGTCTGTCTTGAGAAGAAATAAAATTGTAAAAGTTGTTTTTCTAGTGTTCATGAGTTCTCATGTTGATGTTTGTCAAGAAGAGCTAAAACACAGTATGTGAATGGTGTTGTATGACTAGGAAATGAGAGGCTGTGTTACCTCTGTGTGTGGTGGTGGAGTGCTGCTGTAGCAATGCTGTGTCCAGTTCTACTATTTTACTTCTTTTGTACCTGCTTTTCTCACAGATGAAGCAGGGATGCAGCAAAGTACCACTATAKAATTCCCGTTATGTATTTCACTATATATTTTAAATCAGAGTGAAAATTTGAAATCTTAAGGAAAAGAGATTTTGACCATTGGAGATTTCAAACAGATCTTGTGAAGTGGTTGGTCTGATTTTTGGTACAGTGAATTTCAAAGAAGTTTGGCTAAGGCTTTATTTTTTCAAGTGTTTTTTAACTAACTGTGGCTTATGAGACAAACTTTTTCAATGAAATTGCCCACTAAAAATCACAAAATGTACTTTAAAAAAACCTCACATTTGCTCAGCTGGCCTTAGTATAAGAGGGGGAAAGATGCTATCAYTACATATTTATTAAAGTTCAACAGCAATAAATAGTAGAAAATATAGGAACAGGTAGATTTTTCACATTTTTCAGAATAGTATTAGCTGGTGAGAACCAGAAGATTATCTAAGTAACTTTCTAACAATAAGATTTACTCTACATTTACATCTTCTTTTATGGAAAACATTTATCAAGCATTAAATTTCCCCCCATCCTAAAAATAGCCTTTTTGGAGGAGTATAGGAATGTGACTGTATGATCATGAGGTTCTATTTCATGTTAAGCAGACTTTGGAATGTCWAAGTTATTGTCTTTCTTATATATTTTCTAATATTTCATGGCAATGATTTTTATACTATGATTTTTTAAAATATCCTTTAGCTTCTCTGTGCATCCAAAGACTTGTGCAATCTTTCAGGATCAGAAGGTGACATGGTTCTGGCAGAGAAGTGTAGTCAGCTTGAGGATGTGACCCACTACAGGCATTTACTTTAAATTAAACAAACATTTTCTTCTGCAGACACAGGATATACCAGCATGTGTGTAAAATATTTATACTATCCCAGGCTTCCCACTGACACCAATAGAATTTCTGTCTATGAATGTAGGGGGATTCTTATTCTTCAGGCAACCCCCAGACTTGTACATGTAGAAAATTCAGTGTTTGCAGTCAGATTCACAGTGAGTGTGAATCTTCATTGAGTTTCTTGGTGTTTGCTGATGCAGAGCAGTAGAAAATCTGGTCTCCCTCTTACTAAGTTCTGTTTATTTAAAAAGTGGTAGCAATGCTCAGCATATGGATCTGACTGAACAAGTGGTTCAGTGAACGCACAAAAGTCTGCTTTTTAAAGGCATTTGTACCTTGCTGCTGTTGAATTCAACAGAAGTATCCTGAATCTGAAGCATAAATTTGCCCCGAGTAGAGACCAGAGAAACAAGACGAGAAAGAGACATATGAATTCCCTCAGCATGTGAAAACCTTGACCTAGATTCTGTGATGAAACTCAATTGACCTAGATAGCGTGCTTAACAATTTTAAAACAGGCCAATAGCTACTTCCTTCACTTATAAATTGCAAGAGATTGTGCTCTTTAAGTTAATAAAAGAGAAGGCTTATCAGCATTGTACCCAAGATGGTTTTGTATCAGTGTGGTACCAAAGGTAGCTCTCCCTTGGAGAATGGAGGGAGTTGAAGAGAGAGGGAGTGAGAGGTCCTGCTGGGCGAGGTGGATGTTGATGGCCTGCCCAGGTGAAGCAGAGAGCTCTTAGTGGAGCAGTGATCCTAATAGAAAGTTCTGATCCCAGAAGGGCAGGTGAGCCTTTCTTCATGGGCTTATGTCCGCTTGGTGAGATGAGAGCATACATTCACCATCRTTGCAGGCATGAAAATACGGTGTCAATGTCCAGTGAATTGTGCCTGAGGAATTCTCCCATCCTGTTGTGTCAAGGAATCTTCCTTGTGTGTTTCTGAAAAGCAGCAACTTCCTGAATTGCCTCCCMCTTGTAACTTGCCATTTGAGTGCTCCTACTCTGCCATTGGGCAAAGTTGAAGAGGAAACCTTTAATTCCTAGAAATTTCTAGAAATGACCATATAATGTGGTCTCTGTGTGAGCTACTGCTGTCTCTTTTTTTGTGCCTGATGTTAGGACCAGGATACAGGATCCTTCCTGTGTAGGTTTAATACAGAGTGGTGCATGGGAAGAGTCTGGGCTCCTTATGAAGGTCTGTGATTAAATGTCTTATTTTGTTCTCCAAAATAGGTTGTAAACTTGTACACCGTTTTACCATCCCAACACATTCATTAGCTGTTCCTACAGTTTAGAGTCACTGTGCTGGAGACCAGAACTATATCTGGCTCCTGAATCTGTTGCTTGTCAATGGAGAAAATTAAAGCATATATCAAAGCAAAGCAGCATTTCTTTTATAACTATTAGAATTAGTCATCTTGGAGCTTAAACCTGCATACTGTGCTATTACACAGTGGAAATGGACCTGGGATAATTTATTTACTAATTAACCGTTGTCATGGAGTATACCTTGCCAGCTATACATTGCCACATCACCATTCTTGAAAGTCACACAGCAGGGAGCATGTGAAAGTGCTCTGTATTAAGAAAAACAACAACATTATTTCCAAACCTGCTAAACTGGCATTATATTCCCTACGTTATTATATTTGGCTACTGTTTAGGGATGGAAGAATCAAGAACCTATAATTTAAAACCTTGTAGAATAGCATGGTATAAAAACTTTTAGCTCATTTAAAGGTTTTATTCCATTTTGGAAAGTGTTAGACAAAGAGAAAATGTTTTTTTCCTATGAGAACTATTTTTRGCTAAAACGATATCCAAAGTAAAAAGGTTTAATAGCTTCTGGGAACCCCCAAATTTTTGCTTTCTTCACTCCTACCTTTATAAAGTCATCTGGTTTTGTGCAAAAAGCAAATAACCCAGTTGCAGAAGACCCCATAATCCTACACAGAAATATGGCTTAGGTGGTGTATACAGTCTTTTGCAGAATCAAGACTTCAATTCATCCTCCAACTAAAAATTATAGGAGTGCATTCAGTGATTAGTAGTATCAGATATAAGAGCTGACATCAGCCTCTGGCCATTCCTTACTCAGGGATTTTCATAGCAAATGRCAGTTTGATTCTACATTGTGCTGCTCACATGCATTTGAAGGCTCTGCTTTTCAAAAAGTGCTGAATCTTCTACCATTGTTGGAAAATATGGAGTTGAGCTTTTGGAAATATTACTTTGATTGTGCCACCTCACTCACCAAGACCCATATTTAATGTGAAATGAGTCACATTTCTTTTGGTTGGGCCTATTAGAAGTAATTCTCCCACACCATCTTTCTTCTCTCAAAGTCTCAGCTGGAGAGTTGTGACTATTTTGGGTACTGGATACCAAGAAAGATATAAAAAACTTGAGAAGGATCCAGRCTAGGCTAGGAAGACTGAGATATGGGAAAGACTGGAAAAACTGAATATATATTGAAAATGAGACTTGGGAGCAAAATGACAGTATCCAAACACATAAAAGGTAGAAAGAAGGGAAAAGGATAAACTGTACATTTAAKTGATTTAAAGTGATTAAATCACCGGTTAATTAAGAGTGATTTAAAGAATCTGTTCAGAATAACTTGCCAGTTGTAAAGATAACTGAAGTCTTAAAAATATCGTTGAGGAAGGCTGCAGTATTGCTATACTGAAGATGTTTAAACATCAGGATTAAATGAACTGAAATTGATTCTAGCTTGTGTCAAGAAGAGTTTTTATGAAATGACTTCAAATAACCTTTTGATACCTCTTCCCACCTATTTCCTATCATGCTGTAATTTTATTAGTTGAAAGAAGAAATCATGGCAGAACATGGTCTTTTGTTTCCTGGCACAAATGATTTCAAGTATTAGTGTTTTTGCTGAATGTGTTATTTCAATAAAAGTTTGACCCTAAAAAGCCAAAGAATTTAGTATACACTGTCTGAGAGCTTGCAGTTGGTCCATAGCCWTGTGCTGTAGTGTTGTAAAGAGCTGGGTTGGAGTGTAACTGAGCTGAGTATCCTGCTTCAGGCAAGGGGACAGTGGGCGAGGAAGAAAGGAGGGGACAAGCAGGAGAAGTGATTTGTCTGTCTCATTTAAACAGCAACAATGATGAGAGGGAGAGGGRGTGAATCCAGAGAGGCTGAGGGAAGGGTACTAAAAGCATGAGATATCAGAGAGTGGAGAAACTCCAGGGTTCAARAGAGAGTTGAGAAGAGCCCCCAAGGGGAGAGGGGAAGTTTAAGAAAAAGTAGGTATGTATTTTTCTGTGTGTGAAAGCCTAATAGGATAGAAATTTSTATTATGCCAGCTTCTCTGGGCATCATCAACATCTTTTCTCTCCCAGGAAGACTGTCCTTCCCCTTAAGCCACAAGTAATGCATTGACTTGCTTTTTCTTTCTCACCAACCCTTATATATTTCATRTGCTGGACTTCTCAATGTCCCAGCTTCAAGAGGTGTGAAGAACATTAGGCTTCAATTTAGGATGGATCTTAACACACAAGAAGAGACCCTGCTTCTTGTATATAAAATGTGTTATGCCGATGTTTCTATCAGCTGTGACTCAGGAGAAATCATAAGCCTRTTGTGCACTGTTGTGGTTTAAACCCAGCTAGCAACTAAGTACCACATAGCCACTTGTTCACTCCCTGCCCCTTCTCTGCGGATAGGGTGGAGAATTGAAAAAAAAAATCAGTGAGACTCATGTGTTGAGATACAAACCAGTTGCTCACCACCTGCTGACTGATGCTCAACCTGTCCCCAAAGCCCCTGCCCCAGCCAACACCCCCCAGTTCATACAGTGRGCATGATGCTCTGTGGTATGGAATACCCCTTTGGACAGCTCAGGTCAGCTCTCCTGGCTGTGCTCCCTCCTGGCTTCTTGTGCACCTGCTTGCTGGCAGGGCATGGGAAACTGGAAAGTCTTTGACTTAGAGTAAGCACTGCTTAGCAACAAGAAAAACATCAGTGTGTTATTAACATTATTCTMAACCTGAATCCAAAAAGTGCAGCMCTGTACCAGCTACTAAGAATAAAACTGACTCTATCCCAGCTGAAACCAGGAGATGAACACACAGACAGAAATCATATGTGCCTAGTGCAAGATACCTAAGAGCAGTTTCCCAAAGGTGTCTAATTCAGTGCTCTTAGGCTGAGGGGAGTGACAGGATGGCAGACGTGGTCCCCTCTTTCTTCACCCATGTTGTGTCCATGTGTGTCCCTGTTGCTGACCTGTGAACCTCTCTCCATACTCCTATTTTCCTGACAGTGGAGGGAGGGATGTAAGGCAGCTGAGACTTGTCARTACAATGGCTTTAATGCTTGCCTTAGTTTGCTAAGGCAAAAGGAAGGGTCAGCATACCTACATCCTCTGTGGGTTTAGCCCCTAGATACCTAACTGTAAATAGCCAGCTAACTTAGCACTGCTATGGCTACACATGAGGTACTTCTTTGCTGAGCTGGTAAATTAGCTATAGGGTATGGACATATTTACCCTTGCTTCTTTCACATGATTCTTCCTATTTGTGAATAATAATTATATTAATAATATTAAAAAGTTATTTTCTATCTTTTGTTGTTTTGAGCTTTAATTAAATTGTAATAAATGTATTCATCTTGAAAATGCAAACCAAGGAACTCAGTATCTTGATACGTGCAATTTTTCCTCATCTCAAATTCCGTGAAGTGCTCTAAATATTAATAGATAATTAAAATGAGCATGGAAATGATCCTACTTCCTACTCTATTCTTTGACTCCCAAAATAAAAAGAATTATTAACTTGAAAGTAATATTGCATTATYATATTAAAGGGGTTATTTTGGGTGCTCCAATGGGGTATAAGTAGCACTGGGGCAGAAACATTTCCTAATTGTGAGGGTTATTATTAGAATAATTAAACCTACTAACTGGCTCCTTAAAGGTAGATCAAACAAAACGCAGTGTGTACCTTGTGCCCCAAAATACACATCTAATGAGGGAATCAAGTACTTTAGAAATCAAATTTGGAGCAATGATCATTTGACAATTTCAGTGAAAACTAACCCAAAAGTTAACAACTGGTTTACTGAAAACCAGACACATTGTGAAACCTTCTCAACCCACATCCTGTTCAAGGTACTGTGCAAGATGATACTTGGAATGCGCCAAAGCTATGGGCCTTTAAGAGGGCCCTGGTGTAGCACTATTAATAGGCTTTTTGTTGTGCTACTTCTGGCTTAATTTGTTCTGTACTTTATTAAACTCCTTTAAAACATAAGCTTTATTAATCTCCATTTATAACAGACACCACAGTATATGCCAGGCTATTCCTGGAAGACTGAATGGCAGAGTAAGTAGAAAAAGTAATTTATTAAACAAGAAGTTGAAGTAATTCTTCTAGGGGTTTTGCTGTTGTTAGGGAGGTTTTTGTATGGTTAGCTCTGAAGRATTATCAAAAAGAATTTTATTTTAAGAACATACATGTTAATGTCATTGCTTACAAGTATATTAAGATAATATGCTCTTAGTTATATAGTCTTGCTGACATTGATTAAGAAAAAAATCCAACATTTTCCCCTTTATTAACATTCTTTATTTTAAACAAGGAATTTAGGCCCATAGAGAACAGAGGATTCTATGAAGGATCTGTTCAGATAAGCAGGGATACTTGGGATCTAATCTTGCTCTCTTTTATGCTTGGGGTCTTGCACCTGAGGCTTCAGTTGCAGAGCAGAGTCATTGCATCAAAAGGCCTACCAGAACCTTGAAAATGATGAGATTTCTGAGTATTGAAAACAAACTCTTTATGGATTTTCTAGTCTTACAGTGCCTATCCATTGCAGTATGTGAAAAAGCATTTGAAGGGGAAAAGAAATTATGCTTTATTGAGATTCATTTTTGCCACTGATAATCCCACTGGAAAGAGTGGGCCTAGTTACCTTAAACTGGGTTCATTCTGTTTTTTTTTTTTAAATTACTTTTTCTGATAAACAGGCAGTATTTGTATCCTAAGAGCACACATGACAGAACTGTGCATAGTTTGCTTGCATTTTTATCTCCGTCTGATTTAGGCTGCGTACCATATGTGAGATTCAGAAAGAAAAATTCCCCTCTCTCCATGAGAAGCCATGACATGTGGCACTCATTTAGACAAAGAATTCATGCAGAGAAATGGAGAGGTCTTTTTGATTTTTCATTTCAGTTATGAAATATGCAATTTTTGTTAAGCAATTTCATACTYGGAGAATCTCCTTCTTATTTGACTAACCAGAGTCTTTTCCAAAGTGAAGACATCTTTCTTCAGAGTATGTGAATAAAGGAGACATTCATGTCTCAATGAGGTGTAAGGAACATGGGACAAATGTATTTTATTCAGCGAAGAAATTAAAATAAATTATATTCCATTCTGCAAAAATGACCCACCCTATCAGGTATTAAGTGTGAAATTATTTTTCCTCTCTCCCATTTTGTTCAACTCCACCCCATGAAACTTCTAGTTCCAGACCATTAAAAGAAGAGTGCATGCTTGATGGAAATCCAGAGGAAAAAAAAAGGGGGGGAGAAAAAGGGAGTGCTAAGGAGATCACCAACATAACCCTCTTATGTACATGAACACAAAAGAAGCTTCTGCTCTGTAACCGAGTCTTTTATGTTACTCCTTAGTCAGAATAAATTGTGATTTATTTAAAACTACATTTTATAAATTGAAGAAAGACCTTAAGCAGATCTTTATTAGACTGGCATAGTTGCTCAGCTCATTAAGAGCTATACCAAAAATAACAGAGGACAACCTCATCACAGAGTAATGAAATCCAATTGAAACTGTTACTTTTGGCATTTCACTTAATCTCTTATGCATACATGTGATGTCAAAGTTTCTGAATTTGAGAAAAATGGATWTTTTTTTCTACCTTTTTGGGAACAGCCTCTAAGTTCTAATACACATGTTTATGCATAGTGTCCTGAAGTCTTTCTGATGTAATTTTAGGAACAAGCACTGCAATTGAGTTACTAATCACAAAAGCATGAAACTGGATTTTGCAACACTACGTATTAAAAACCTTCTGACACTTTTTCTTTTCCCAGATGAGAGCCTATGGTTAGAAGTCTCCATGACCAGGTACCAATGGGTCTCTTGATGTGGGAGGAGAGCTATCCAGCTGTGTGAGTGCTTTGGGCACCTGGCACTGGCTCTGGGCCTGCACTGCTGGACTTYGTTCCCATCCACTCCCACAGGTGGTTTGATGACTCGCAGGTGTTATCTGCTTCTCAGATGGTGGCTCCCTATCCTGTACACCTGACTGACTCCAAATATGATGTTTCAAGGTGAGGTGGCCAGGCTGGCTCCTGCCACAATTCCCCTGCTTGTTCCTGCTGTGTTCAAGTGGAAGCCACAGCTGTGCAATGTGGGAAGGTGCTCACGTAGTTCTCTGCATTGTTCCAGTGGGAAAATGAGATGAGYTTTCTTTTTTTTTCCTTTCCTTGTTCCATCTTTGAGACCTCAGCGTAAGGAAGTCAGTGTTCTGCTTGATTCTGTATATAGTTATATACTGATACTGCAAAAGCAATCCTGGAAGTGACAATCTTATCCCTTTTTAATTGTTGTTCTTATTAAAAAGAAAAGGACACAGCAGAAGAAAAGACTTTTCAAAGTAGTGCTTAAGTATTGACATACATGTGAAGTTGGTAAGTTCCTATGTTAGCTGTCCTGGAGAAGAGGTTATACCTACAGGTAAATCAGATGCCTGCCTTCTCCCTAAATAATGGGAGTTAGGCACTGAGATCCCTGGCTTGGTCCAGAAGAAAGTCTTGAGATCTTGCAAAAGTGAKCTTCATGCATGGTTCTGGCTTTGGCTGCTCATTCCCTCAAATGTCTCACAGTTGTCAGTGGTGCTGGGCCAGCTCTGCASTGCACATTTCTGGCACTGGGGAGACAAGTGTGGCGGCAAACCACAGGGACAGCTCTAGTGCCAGAACAACTGAGACACAAAGTGTTTGGCCTCTTTGAGTTTTGGATCACGTTAATAGACCTGCAAATGGGCCTAATGGATGTGTTGAAGACATGCGGAAGTCCAAGTCTATACTGCCCTTAGTCTGGGATGTGTTTTTCTCTTTGGCCTCACAGATTTCTTTTTTCTCTATGTGTTAGGCAGAATGTGATCCTAAACTGAGAATAGACCTTTCCGTGATCAGGCCTAAGGACGTGTTAGTTTAGTTTTCTGCTATAATAACGAGTTGTCACGGACAAGTTTTGTAAGAATGCGCCATTGTCTCAAGACTACTAAATGATGAGGTTTCATGAAGCTGGTTGTTTATGCGTACCCAGGAAACACTGCATAATCTACAGATTCTACTTAAAAGAAGGAGATTATGTTTTTGAAAACTACTTTGATCTCAATTTTGCAACTTCACTATCAAGTCTTAAATGAGCCACAGTATATAGTGAGCTTCTATGTAAAATATGTGATAAGGACTTGTCTTATTTTCTATCTTAAAGAGAATGAACTGGACCCTCTCCTGAAGTTTCTCAGACAGGCTTTAGAAATTGCGTAAGTGATAGAAATAGTCTTTATCTAGTATTTTATTTTAAAATACCAGGCTGTGTCTGAGACAAATTACAATCTTCCCAGTTTTCTTYCACTCAGTTACTTACTAGAGCCATGTTTTCAGAAGCTGAAATTAGGCAGATTTGGGCCAGGGCTCAGTGGAGTTCTAAGTAACAAAGCTCTGTTAATGCCTTCAGTCCTGTACAGGTGCAGCTGAGCAGCCCTAGCACATGTGTACTTTTAATTGGTAGAATATATACCAAATGTCCAAATTAGGGAATTTGGCATGAGAGAGATTTAAAGAGAAAGCAGTACAGATAATACTGATGGTCTGTCAAAGGGCTGGTAAGYGGATCATTTCTAGTAATGAATTCAGATTTGGCTTTGCAGGACCAAATAACCAACCTGTCGCCTGGCCTTCTTTCCCAGGTCCATCAGAAATGGAACTGGAGGACTCCAGAGGCAGATATTCTTTGCTGGTGTTGTCCTCACTGTCATTCATCCCTTCTCCATCAGACACAGATGACAGGGAGTGTGCCCATGCACCTTTAGCCCTGTTCTCATGGAGAGGTCTTCTTGCATAGATGTACCCAGCACATCACCCGGGCACGTGCCAAACCTTGCCGTGTGTCTGGGTGTGTGCCTGTCGAGCAGCAGGGAGAGCATGGCATGCTGACAGTAGAATGCACGTATTCCTCCCCCATGCAAGTTTCTCCACTGCTCATATTGACTCTACATCTCCCTTCTGCATGCACTAGGAACTGCAGTGACCCGACTGGTTCATCAYAGCCAAAAATTCAGGGCACTGATGGGAGTCCTGGCAGTTCTTCTGGGAAAGAGCATTTGAGCAAATGGCTGAACTGCCTACATTCCCTGCCTTTGCAACAGCAGAGCAAGGCAATGCGAGAAGACTTGTTAGTGTTTTAATTTCTCCTTCTAGTTCTGGGCAGAAAAAACCAAAATATGCTATTTTTTTATTTTTAAAGAAACCCACAGCCATCTTTTTTTTTTCTTTGTAAAGTCAGAAAAATTAGGACTGAGTTTGGTTAGGCCTTTGGATCAAGATTTATGTTGTTTCTTAGTTTACTTGCCAGGTCCTACTTTAGAAGCAGTAAAATGACACTGTAATTCTGGTGACCTATTCAGTAGATACTTGCAGGAAAAATTCTGTGTTTAAATAAAGTGAAGGTTATGACACAGGCTGAAAAAGTCAGGAAATCCACACTTAAGGCTGACACTAATGCTCATGTGGAAAATAAAAGACATAGTGACTCAAATTCAGCAGGGAATGCCAACCATAACTCTGAATTTCCAGGCTTTGTGTCAGGTTCTGTCAATATAATGTTATTTAAATGGAGTTTTATGCCTGTGAATTCACTTGTGTTTTAATGGCAGGATTATTTTAAGAGGAATAATAATAGAAAAGAAATCATGTTAGGAAAGGTTGCTTGTAAAAYGTCTGTTCTTACATATGACAGGCCAGAATGGATAATTTTGTAGCAAATCCACATGTAGGCACCAGAGTAGAACTGTCTTCCATTCCTGGCCTTGCCAGACATTTCCTGGGTGTTCTTAGTAATTTATTTCACCTGTATCCCATTTTCTCAGTCTGCAAACARTAAGGAATAGTACTGACCTCCTTCCTGATGTGCTTTATAAACCTGCTGAAGGAAAGCACCATATCCAGCCTAGGGCTGAACAGAGCGGCACTGTCTGTGCGTGGGAACACATCATACCTCACACCTCTGCTGAGATATATTTCATCCATCTCCTCATGCCACGTGCATCTGCACTGCATGCTGAGGCCACTGAAGGACCCCTGACTTGGGCAGGGCTCCCACCTGGAGGTCACTGGCCAGAGSCAGCTGCAGCCTGTAATTCATCACTTGTGCCATCAGCCAGCAGGTCACAATCCACCAGCAGACCCAGCACCTGCATGGACTCTGAGGAGAGCGATGGAGGCAGCCAGCACAGCACTTGAAGGGTTTTTCTTTCTCCAGCTGTTCTTACARAGGGCCTCCTCTCCTCCTTTCCTTTTCCTTTTGATTTCATGGTCTCCTTTTTTACACTTCCACTAAGTCTTGTGTCTCTCATATGTGAGGCCTGGAAAAATTCATATTTCTGCCACTTTCCAGAAATAATGGTGATCAAAGTTTGCTCAGTTTGCAGCAGAAATCCCATGTCTTAGAAATTCAGCTTCCGTAAGAATTTAGTGTAGGGGAATGAACTTGTTTGGTGACACCAGCTAAGAAATTGCCCATGTAYTTTTGCTTATGTTGGCACTCCATCACTCTTTTCTAATGCCAAGGAAATTTGATAGGGGAACAAAGTCACAGTATGCTATCTGATCACAGTGATWTCTAGGAAGATCCACTGTAACAGGCAACAGGAAATTTGGCACCTTTGAAAATAAATCCCTCTATGATACGCTAGAAATTGAGTGGAAAGACTCTTATTAGCAGTGAAAGTTAGATCAGAGAAGGCACCAGCAGGAAAAGCAGAACAATCTTGACATCACAGTACAAGTAAAAGAAGAATGAAACGATGCAGTGGAGCCACCAATCCCCACTTTGCATACTAAGGCTGCTATAAGGAAAACACCTGTAAGGATAACATAACAATGACTCCCATAGGAAAAGAAGGATGGTGAATAGTGTTTGTTAAGCTGTTGCTTTGGAGGTTTTCACAAGCACTTACAGAATAGTTATGAAAAAAACAGCCAAAATTCAAACATGCAGCAAAACTGCCTTTTGTAACAGTGTGAAGCAGCTGTCCATAATCAAGTAGTAACAGTCCTGCTCTTTATGGCTTGGCAAAGTTTCTGCTCATCAATAAGCTGAGCAAACAAGCTCCTCTTTATGTACTGCATAGCTGCATAAGGGCTTTCCCCTAGGAAWTTCTTTGGGGTGATTTGCTTTTCCTAAGCATGTTAAAATTAAGAGGGAAGAGGATATAGAAAGGCAGAGGCCAACAGTGTAAAACAAGAGCAATTGTAGGAATTGGTAATATAGTCTATGAAGGGAATTAGACTTGGGAATAAGTAAACAATGGGAAAGGTAAATCTGGTTCCTTCATGTTGCTTGTCTGTTGCCTCGATGTGCATTCACCTGAAACATATTTTTGCCTAAGCAACCATTTTCTTTCTCCCTTATGAAATGCACCTGGGAAACTCCTGGTTCCTGGGGAGRGAGTATAAAAATGAGTCATGGTCTCCCCCTGAGAAACGGGAGGGAGGGAGCTCTTTGTGTTCAAGGACAATATAGGATAGGTTATTGAGTAAAGGTAGGGAAAGCTCTGTAATGAGAAAGAGCTGTCGAGGAAGCCCAGAACCCAGGGAAATTGTTTTATGAAAAGGGTGCAGTCACAAAGTTGTTGGACTGAGATGTTGTTACAGCTCTCCCGAGAATTTCAAGCTTTGGGGAAATAATAATATGTTTGGAGAGAGTGGTGCTATGTCAAGTCAACAAGAATTATAGAGAGAGAAATATAAGTTATAGATTCCATCCTTTCAGCTATTGGATTCACTTTAATGTGATACTGCATTCTCCATGCTCAACTAAATATAGGGGGATTTGGTTTATATTAAAGGCCCAAGTTGGCTTTTGGTGGCATAAATCTTTGGTGGAGTAGCAAATACCTTGAACCCTGCTTTACCTAAAAGTCTGTAATAAAACCTCACAAAGCTTTTCTGTTGCGTTTTTTTTTTACTGCTTTACCTGAACTACTGAATGTGAGATAGATGTACCCCAAGAGACTAGTGACAAGATAAGTTCTCTGGAATTTTCATGGTTAAAGTGCTTCAAGTAAAAAGACTGTGCCCCTTTTGTGAGGCTGCACAACTCCCACCCATTTTGATGGGAATTTTATGTATATATGTACACACACTCTAAATGCATCTGGCTTCTGTGGACTAGATATGAAAAATTACTTCTGTTSTATTGCTCTGATACAGACATTTGAATTGATTAAAGCTGTGGRCAGCAATTTTTCCTGTACCCTTCCTCTGGTACATTGCAGCTATGACTCTTTGGAGTTTTTTGCTTGATTGAGATTTTTCTGAAGTGTCAGAGATGTTTTCTGGATTAACCCTATTACTAACTGCATAAGATTCTAAGAGACCTCTATGTCATTTTCATTTATATAACCATAGAATATTAAGAAGACTATTAAGAATATTCCCTTAGACCAAGTTGCTCAGAGCCTTATCCAATCTGGCCTTGAACACTGCCAGAGTTGGGGCATCTACAATCTCTCTGAACAACCAGTGGTTTTCCACCCTCACAGTCAAGACTTTTCTCCTAATGTCAAAYGTGAATTTCCCRCCTTTCAGTTTGTACCCATTGCTCCTTGTCCTGTCACTACAGTTTCTGATGAAAAGTTCCTCTCCAGCTTCCCAGAATGCCCCCTTCAGATACTGCTTCAGATACCACTTCAGAAAGCTGCTGTGAGGTCTCCATGYAGCCTTCTCTTCTCCAGGCTGAACAGTCCCGAATTTCTCAGCCTGTCTCCATAGAGGAGGCACTCCAGTTGTATTTTCAGCTTTGTGGCCTTCCTCTAGGGTGCCTCTATTCCTTTACAGAGCAATCAGTGCCTCTTTAAGTGTATCAGATAGCTTTTCTAACACTGATGCTTGTGAGCTCTACATGGCCYGAAACAGCATTTATATGTGACAATTAGGATTAAGCATCTAAAACACGGCCAGGTGGTTTTGCACTCGGAAGTCTGCAGTCTTGAGCCTTTTCCTTGCTCTCTGGCCCCAGATGGGCTCAGCCCCTGGAGTATGCCAGAGCAAACTYAGCACATTAAGTGATGTTGCCTTGTGAATATCACTTAATTACATCAAAATGAAGTTTGCAAGGAGTGTGCTGTATATCCTGTCTACAGAGACGTTTTTTGTAGTCAGTAGGAAGGCATCTTCTCTCCCRTGAGACGGACGTCCCCTGCCAGACAATGAGAAGCAGCCTCTCACCTTCCCCTCCAGTGGGAGAAAGGAAGCAGAAGGGTTGCCAGCTAGAGTAGGGGAGGATAAACATGCCACAATAACTTGACCTCAGTGATCAAAAACCCAAAAACCCCAAACAAACAAAAAACCCCAAATAAAACCCAACCAAAAAAAAAAGAAAAAAAAGAAGAAAAATAATTGTTGCTAKGTAGTTTGCATTTAATCCTTTACAAGAAGGAGTTGATTTCATTGTCAACATACTGACTTCCAGATGCCCATTCAGCCGAAATGTCAGCTACATTTTCAGTTTAACTGAAGTCCTGAATAAAAAATAAAAACAATGGGAGACCAGCATCYTAATTTTTTTGTGATAAAAACATTCCTTTYGACTTTCAATCAGGGYGGAAGAATTTTTGAAAAGGCCAGTAGTCAATCTTTAATCTGTACCTGTTTTTACCTATCTGGCTGTGGAATTGGTGAGCATTTCTCTTCGTTCATTTGGGAGAATAATGCAGTTAAGGATGTGAACTCAGTGTTACCAAAAGAAATAGAACATGGATGGATGGAGTTAAATTTCATATGMTTATGCATGCGTCCAGTTTTTATAATGTTGACTACAAGGATGTTGTATGTCTCATTGAAGGAGGAAAAGGGTTTATATTAATCCTTGAAATATTGTATATTCTTGGATCTGGAGTTTGGCTTTTCCCATTCCATCATGTTATAGAGGTAGAAGCAAGATGGAATATGAATATGGAACTGGATCCAGACATCCTTCACATTTGGTTTGGGCCAACAGTTAGGTCTAAACTTCCTCCAGGTGCATCCTATCCTAAATTAATTTACTTCTTATTTTCCTGGAGTAAATACATTTTGCCCCAGGCTTTTGAGTTAACAGGATTTTGTGACTATTTATTAGCACAATTAGAGCATGCTTGTTTGATAGTTCATTATTTCTTTCCAGTAAAAATCTCAATGTCCCACAATAGTACATAAACCAGGCAGGCTTCCCTCTTAAGGTTCATATTGTGAGACATAAAAAATATCACTGTAGCAGCAGAATGTGGTGGTGATATCCAAAAATGGAAGTTTATAGCTCAATAATGCACGTGTATTGGGTGACCAGGTGATTTCTGGTGTTTCTTCATTTCCTCTCCAAACACAGTTGTTTTATTGTCATAATTAGGAGTACAAGGAAATGCTATTGTGTGTTTTGGGAGAGTATTAACTCCATATTAGGAGTTCATCTATTTCTGCTCAGCATCACAGAGAATGTTCAGTGGGTTTTGTTTACTTTAGTTCTCTTCATACAGCACAATTCAGTCTCTTGCTCCACTTTTAATGGGCTTTCTTTTGTCCTCAATATAGGTTCCTTAAATTGAATTTTTAAGAGGGAAGCTCTGGTGAAGAAAAGGTCAATAAAAGTTAAAGGAAACCTCTGTGGCTAACCTTTAATAAAACTAGGATACTGAAAGGGTTAAAAATGAGTATGTGAACAAGGTRCCCTGATCCAAGCAATGAGATATTCTATGTGGAATTTATTGTAGCTAATTGTAAGCAGGTGCATTTGAACCACCAGATGCCAACCTGCCAAAATGTGTCATGGGTCYAAAACTTAGCCAGATCCTAATGCATGGTGAGGTCTGCTTGTTGTGGGTGAGCTGGAGCCCTGCTGAGCTGCTGCTCAGAGTGTCTCTGTTGGACCAGGGTAGGTGTGACAGAGACAGCCACGACCACTGCCTGCCTGCTGGGGGKTGCTGTGGTTGGGCTGCAGCAGAAACACTCAGGTGTTCTTTCCTCTCCTTTGAGTGCAGCTGCTGTTTGATACCCACAACTRCCAAAGCCGTGTTAGGATTCATTCTCCATCAGCAGAGATGATTGTTTGCAGTGGGTTTATTCCATGTGACCTTTTGCTCCAGCAGCACTGCTGTAGAGCAGCTCATGAAGTGCAGAACCAAAGCTGTGAGGTAAAACATGTTGTCTTCAAGCTCTCCAAGTGAGCCTCACTGTGTTGCATTGACCTCTTCAGCCCACGAAAGACTGGCTGAAAAATCGCCTGGGCTACCTAAAAATATACAGCCATAACATTTGTTTTATTGGTAATAAGCACTCAGAAGTGTAACATGGTTTGGGAGCACTGAGCTCTTTTGGAGGCATTGGCCCTTGATGTCATAGCCCTGCTGATAATGTCCAGCAAATTTGAGGTCTAGCTGTTTCCTCATTGTGTATAAATTCCATTTCACTACAGCAATAATACATTCCAGGCAGTGCATTTCAGGGTGATAATTATACATCTTGTGTGCTTAAATTTACTCCACCTTGGTTGTGTGAAAAAAAAAATAAAATTGTACTGCTGTACCACTGGCAGATCTGGGAGGACTTCCCAGTTTCCATGAGTTTAAATAAAGAAAAAGTGAGGAGGGAAGTGTATGAGTTGTGCTCCCTCCCCTTCACCCTCTGCCCTTTTCTTTTTTTTTATATTTTAAGGAGATCCTGGTGGAATAAAGGTAGAATCTAAAATCAGTTCAGATTTYGAGGTAGGGCCTGTGCCAGTATGTCCAAACTTTTTCAACTAACTGAACTGGCCACTGCCAAACCTCAAATTCTTCTGTGGACTGCTGTCTGCCCTTGCCATTAAACTTTCAGTTGAGAAYTGTACTAGAGAGATGCACTTTGATAGGAGTCTGAAGACTGTGACCTCTGAGGCCATCAGCTTTCTGTRGACTGTCATTTCTTAGGAGCACAAGAACAAAGACTTCAAAGTGATAAAGACAGAAAGACAGAACCAATCATAACTGTATTATGTCTTACCTGTTTGATCACTTAAAAGTGTTTCRTTTTGAAGAGTCCACAGTCCCCTCCTGTGTTTACTCCAGACCTTCACCATTCATACTCTTAGGAAACCTTTGTTAATGCAAAACCTAAGTCTTTATATTAACTTAGCCCTAAACACCAAGGGCATTGAAAACATGCACTTCATTTTTGCAACTTTCTTTTGTATATTTAAGACAATTAGCATGGCCCCTCCATCCTCTTTTTAGTAATCGAGTAACCTCAATTCTTCCAGTTTTTCCTCTAAGGCATATTTTGTAGGCTTTTAATATTCAGTTCTGACAGTTATCCTGTCAGAGCTGACGTCTCAAGCTCTGAAAGAGGAAGAAGGAGAATCTAGTCTCCTGCAGACTGCTTATCTTCTTTATCTTCTTYTTCCAGAGTGTGATTTGAAACACTGCATCATTCACCCTGTGATCCACTATATAGCCCTAGTTCTTTTCTATCTAAATACTTCTYTAGCTGTTCATGCAGCAGTTTATTCCTGTAAAGAGACAATAAATAGTCCTCTGCCYCGTGGAAAGTGTGCCCTTCTGACTGATAAAATGAATGTAGGAGGATTATGGTGTCTTTTATATCCTCTAGTGCATTTAGAGATTGTCTTATCTGTGTCCTCTTCAAATCTGATGAATAAGTTGSTTTTCATATTCGATAAATTCTTTTTCTATCTTTTATGGATCATTAGTGAAAATACTGAGAAATACTGGATATAGGAAAAAGCCCTTTAGCCATTGGTTGTTCCCTCCCAAAAAGAGAACTGTATTTCTCTTTCACCTAGTCTAYGCTTTCATAATTTTCTCCAGAGCACATAATGTCATACAGTCTGGCACTTTTCTTAGATGAGCTATATTACAACTATGAGTTCTTTATCCAAAAGTTCTGTTATGTGGTTGTAGGAATTATTTTGGTTTTGCACAGTTTGTTCTGGCAAATGTAAACTGGCTTATGCTTATCACATTGTTTATTTTCTAGGTATTTACAGATGGTTTGTTGATTATTTGTTGAAGCATTTCTCTGGTGTCCTGGAGTTTTAGTGTAAAAATTTCCCCTTTCCTTCTCTGCCTCTTTTTTAAAGATGGACACSACTGTCCTTCCCACTCTTCTTTTATCTCCCCTCAGAGACATCTTTCTTATAATATCTGTCCATAGTTCAAAGATTTAATTAGTCAATTTGTGCATTATTTGAAAAATTCATGCATTTTACGATCTTATGTGGTCTATAATCTGAGTGTATTAGTTCCAGCYATTTTAACATGGAAAATATCCAAATTATTGTTAACCTCTTGTTTTATTTGAAGCTCATGCCTTATTTTGTTGTAGGAATCAGTAGTATGATTTTTGTGAAAAAAGAAAAAAAAACTAAATTATGGCTATCTCAGCGGAATATTTGTGGATGTATAAGAAAATAGCTATTGTCATGTAAGCATTTTTCTATTAGATATGATCTAGCAGAGAGAGTGTGTTACAAGGAAACAGTCTGTGTGTGAAGTTAAAATTAATGCAAATTGGTCTTCTAGCATTTTCTGATAGAACTAAAGAAAGAATCATATGTATTGGCTGTATTTAGATTTTATTCTCTGTATGACCTGTACATGGTTTGGAACATGAGGAAACTAGGACAGGAAACATTTGTTTTCTCAAGTTTCTAACAGAACACCTCCTAATCTGGGTCCATTGATCACTTCTATGCTTCTGAGAAATCCTCTGAGACCTTGCTAATTGATTATAAAATACTCCTTGGATTTCAGGAAGCATCAAATATGCAGTGCAAACCTATGAAAAGAAGAAACTGCTGATCTTGAGTCCACTTATGCTTTTTGGGATTTTTCTGTATATATACACCAAGGGAACTGTATGCCGTGCCCAGGGCATGTCCATTTCTACTTCTTACTTTCATTCAGCAGAATGATCTTTTCCATACATTCAGGAATATCAGAGGAAATTCTACTTAGAGTGACATCTCTTTAAAACCCAAGTATTTATCAAGTAAAAGGAAGACACTCTCCAGTATCATCTTCAAGCTGAAAATAATACCAAGCAGATKAAACTTTTAGTGCAACCAGAAACCATGAAATGTTGTTCTAATACCATGTATTTTCCCATTCCCCAAATTATTAGGRTTGTGTCATAAATACTCCTGCAGTTGTTTAATTTTACCTTCCTTAAGATCTTAGACCTTACTCTAGTTTCAGAGGATGCAGATCTGTGTATTGCACACTCCAGAGAGATCTACTCCATGCATTCCTCAGGCTTATCTCCAAGTTAGTGGCATTTGGGAAATTATTTGGTAGCACTTGTTACTTCCAAGACTCTTGTTATTGTAGTTTCATTTGTGAAAKGTCACCATTCTCTGAATTACATTCAAGATCTGTTTCAGCTTGTCTCTTATGTGTAATCTTGTCCCTTTCCCAGGGTCACRCTATTCCACACTGTGGTAGTCTTTTTGGTGACAACAGTACTTGTAAATCGTTTACAGAGAAATGTGTAGAAATTTCTCCCATAACAGGTTATTTCCAAACATCAGTGCTTAAATGCAACAAGTAGTCACAGTAGCTATAGTTAGAAAGCATTTCTCCTGAAGAGATTTATTAGATTTCGGCATCTTCCCAAAAATGAATTTTTTTGCTAGGAATCTCAGAAAGCCATTGCCAAAAATGTATTTTGTAATATTTTTAGAGCCAAACTGGGATTAAATCGTAGTCAGGGAATGGTGCATCAAAACAGGAAGCTGGGTACAAGTTGACAAGGAGAAGATTGCTCTGCTGATTTTAGACAGGGTCACACTATGAACTTGTTTTCTCTGCCACGTGAAGCTGCTGAACGAAAGTGTCAGAAGCAGGAGCACAACACTGCAGTGCTGCTGACTGCTAACTGGCCAGAGGCAAGGATGCCTGTCTTCCAAACACTGCCCTGGAGGGAGAGATGTATCTACATCCTGCTGGTCCTATGCCTTCACCTATGTCCCTGCTGCAACCGCAGGTAGGTCGCTGCAGTGCAGGGACTTCAGAGGAGAAAAAGAATAAATGATGAAGGAAGGTGGAAATCTGTCCTGAAATAAAATTTAAGGCAATGTAATGTAGTTGAAAAGAGGCAAGGTAATGTAGTTGAAAAGAGGAAATTTAACAGTGTGGAAATAGACCAGGGTGAGGAAGGCAGTCAACACCACATCATTCAATTCAAGATTTAATTATTCTATAGTGCATCATGAGACATAACACTAAGCATGGAGAGGGAAGAGCTGTCACCTTCCCACCTTCTGGAGCTTCCTTGGTGAGCCTTTGTTTGTGGAAGCAAACAAATCAACCAGTTGTTGCATACCAGCAGCAAAGTAAGCTCCATCAACAGCAGCACGTTAGCAGGAACAGAAGTCCCTRGTCTCATGCTGGGGTCCATGGCTCACTTGCTGCAGTTGGGAATCAGGCCTGTCTGCCAAGGCTCTAGGACTCTGTTATTTTTTTTCTTTTTACAGGAGGCTAACGGCTTTCAGGATCCATTTGTGGCCAGGCTGAGGCAATACTGAGGAACACTAAGGACAAGGTTGGTCCCAGACTGCCATTGGCTACTCTCTCTGCCTAGAAGTGGTTTGATTCTTCAATCAGTTCTGTGGGCAAATCTGGTTGCATGGTGTTTTTCTGTCACTCAGGGTCATAATCTGCCTTAAAATTCAAATTTTCTCTCATAAAAGAACAATGAGTGGGACAGGTTGTTTACATTATTGTTTTCCTGTTGCTAGCAAATGAAGGTTCAGCAGTTATAGTGTGCAGGTGGAGCATTTCTTTAACCTACAAGCCAGTAATTARCACCTTTGCTTCATGTTAGCATTCAGCATGTGGACCTTATTGCTTCATCAAATGTCTGAGGGTCCATCTGGTTTTCATCAGCTGAACAGCACTATTTGACAATGAGGGGGAAAAAAGCAAGTTTTGCTAGCAGCAAAAATAATCTGTTTTCTTTGCCCACATCTCTTTCCCCACTCAATCTCTCCAGCAGCCATCTTCTCTTCTTACCCTTCCCAAAGAAAATAATGTGAATGACTCCAGTAACTTGTAAATCAATCAATAATATTCTGGTGTCATAGGAGAATAATACGTGTTGACAACAGGAACTACCTCAGTTTCTCCACCTGGATTTGTGACTGTAGGTGAGAAACTTTTCATAGGAAAATCAAGGGTACTGATTGAAGCAGTAGTTTGYGGTCCTTATCTGAGTCCTCTTCAAGACTTCTGAAGTGATCCTTTTCTGTAAGCATCTTCTTAATGCAGAAACTCTCATTCTTAGAAGTTGGACTGTGTTTTTATAAGTTTTGAAACAGAAACAGACTTTGAAAAGCTATRGTACAGAAGCTGTGCTATTCTATGGAGGCTTCTTGCAAGGGACTTTTGGGCTTTCAGCAATTAACTGTGAATGCCATCCATGTACTTCTAGTATCACTTATGCCAAAGATATTGGGTCTGTCTTCTCACAGGATCAGCTTTCCTGAGCAGATGGATATGACCCATCCTGTATTCCAGGTTTAAGAAAATGGTTCTCAAATAGTTTAAACAGGAGGTTATGACTTTTTTCTACCCTACTCCCCTGCTCTCCATGCCCCCCTCATTTAGGTTGCTATGTCAAACACTGAGTGTGATTAATGATGACAGAGATTACTGTGAGCATAAAGTTCAAGAGCTCAGCTGTTTATTTGTTTAAGAAAGTTGTTTTCKGAGTGTTTCTCTATATATCTAGCCACATGCTTAGACTGAAATACCCCAGCACAATCACTGGTTTGTACTAATATTGTTTTGACAGCAAAGAATGCTTGTAAACATCCAGGATGGGGAGGGGAAATATTCAGTGTCTTAGGACTCATTCCATTTTCATGTGGTTTGTTCTGCTGTCAGTGGTGTGGGAGGAAATTCCTGTCGAATAACTGAGGAGACACTGTGTGCAAAAGCACCATGGCTCAGGTGGGTAGTGCTGGAACATAGGCAGGAGGTTAGAGGCAGCTGCTGGCCATCACCTTCAGCAAATAACCATGGAAGGCAGACCCAAATTCAAAATTTTCAGTTACAGGTCCAGAAGCAAAAACYCAGAAGATGGTTGTGTCTCTACATTGCCCAGGAACCCTGCCTAATGTCATCGCTGACAAGCCAAGTCATGGATTTACATAGCTGACTTCATGTATCTGTTGTCCTGTCATTTCTCAGAAATGTTGGATTTAGTTTTTCAGGAGTGAAATTTACTGGAACTTTGCTTGGTCTTCTAACACCTAGAAACAAAGCTGTTAATTAGCTATGCACTTGCAGTACCTGTCTTTCACTTATGGKTGTAACTGAGGTCAAGATTTGGCTCATGAGCTGTAAGTGCAGAGCTTTTGGTTATGTTTTGGGCAGTGGGAAAGCAAAATGATTCTTCCTTCAATTTAGCATTGTCTCTGTTTGGCCACTCTGATTTTCTAAGTTTGATTTAACAGCTTAGCTCTCCTACATTTTAGCTGTTAATCACAATATATTACCAAAAGGAAGAGAAACAAAACCTGTCCAAATCGCTTTCAGGTGAATATAACTGCTTTTCTAAATAGCTCTGCCCTTGACTATTTTATTAAAAATTTGAAGCAAGGGTTCTGGGAAAGAGAATGGTCTTTAAATTATTGCTTCCTTTTTAAAGCTAGCCCCATGATACACACATCAATTTTTTATGAGAGCAGTTCCTTTGAAAATTATCTTCTTGTGTTTTCTTTCTTTCCAAATTTATTCTAACTGAGAAKAAACTGATTTTTCATTATGACACTCATTTCTCCAGAGAATAGTATTGTTTTTCTTTTATTATTTTCTGGTTCAGTCCATTTAAGTCTTCCTCCCCCTCCATTTCCTTACTGCTCTAAGCAGAATTGGGGGTTAGTTAAGGAAAGTAGTGTCTGAGTTGTGTCCAGCTGTAAGCTCCTGGCTCAAAAAATCCCCAAACAACAAAAACAACAACAAGAAAAAATCAAACCAAGAACAAAACAAAAAAAATCCAACCCAAAACCAACCCCCAAAAAAGCAAACCACCCTCAAAACCCACCCTTGATTTCTTGTCCTTAATGAGTTGATTACCAGATTACTTCTTTACAATTACAGCACTTGTTTCCTGTTTTCAAAGACAAAATCAGCCACTTAAGCATGACTAAAAAAAAAAATACCCCAGGTGCCTAAATTAGTTTGCCTAGTTAGAGCAATAACAGCCCTATCAGACTGCAGGTGTCACAATACCCACACACACAAACATAGAGCAAACTGAAAAACAGGAGGCAGCCTTACTGAGCCCAAAGGAATCTTTTTTAGCAGAGTTCATGCTTCTTAGCTCATGAGGTCAGGCTATAGAAAAGCAGCTGACACTATGATATTGAAGGCTCCAGTGGTTTTCCTGCAGGAATAGATGGATGACCTGGTTGTTTTATATTGCTGACTTTGTCCATTAAAGCAGCAAAGTAAAAACTGGTTTTTCTCATGTGGGTTTCTTCTTAATGAAATTTGTTCCTTGTCATCAAACCTATTTGTATGTTTTTTTGCCCCCTCGGTCTCATTTTTCTTAATAGTCTCCTAACTTCCTGGCTTTACAATTTCAGTTGTCAGGATAAAGTTCATTCAAGGCTAAAGTGTTCTGACACAACTYGTGCCAAAAACAAAGGGAAAATAAAAGAATTATTAGGCTTTATCTCTGTGCCATATAATTTCAGTGCAGGGGTTAATTMTTTTTTAAGTTCCTCAAATTTAAAGAATCATGAATGATCAGACATATTTTCAGATAATAAAACTCAGGGCTACTATCAATGCTAGGTTTCAGCATYAGTGACTGAGTTCTGTGGTGTTTTGTGGGAGGTTCTACTTCGGTTAATCTCCAGAATTTAATGCAAATATTTTGAGAGGAATCACCTATATCTTTAAGAAAAGTCTTAATACACCTATATATTTAAGAAAAGTCTTAATACAATCCCTCCTACATATAGATTATACTTAGTCTTCCATAATGCTTTTCCCCCCACAGGTAACTTTGTCTTCACATCCTTAAAAGTATCAGGATTAGAAAGATAGACATTCATCCAACCTCACATCATTTTCTTACTGTTATGATCAGATCAGTCATTCAGACAACTCATCATATAATTTAGGGATAATTTGAGTCTACTCTTTCCCCATTCTTTCTGCAGCCATATTACATATGTCATATGTGTAGACAGAAGAGCTTACTCACTAAAAACTAAATMACTTTTTTGAGAAAACAAAAGCTAAGAAAGAATATATTAGAGGGCTTTTGTTCTGTGAAAGTAGCTTTTAAAAAAAAGTTGTTTCATTTTTTATGACCTGTTTATGACTKCAGAAGAACTGTAGAAGAAAGTTGCTGACCAGTATACATTTCTCCTGATAAGAGAGACTGCATCAGCATCAGAGAAACCAGAGAAGCTGTTCTCCAGAAAATCTCACACAGGAGTAATTTAACTGACTTCTGTGTATAATGTGCTCTAGGTATTATACTTTTACTTAAAAGTTTTCCCCACCCCCCTAGTTACTTGCTTTTTACATGCTATATCCATACCATAATTCAAAGTAGTTTAATTTCTGAATTATCTAAGCCTTCAAACAGATGCAACCCAAATATTTCTTAGTAAGGGTAAAAAGGCAGCTGAAGTAAAACTGACSTAGTGCTCCTGACTAGAATCAGGCTACATATTCATACCTATACATGTTTGATTTCCTAGTGTTTTAGAGTTGGTCTAGACCCATCTTAAGTGCTGCTTAAAATACAGCTAAACTCTCACAGAGTTTCACAAGARAGATGATTTCAGTAGAATTCTACTCTTTCAGAATTGAATGTTATTTTTTTTTTTAAGCTCAGTTGAGGCCGCTGTCAGGTTATTCCTCTGACTTTGATTTGCAAACCTGAAACCCAGCAGCAGGTAAAGACATCTTGGTCTGTGTTCACTAAAAGCTCTGGTGATTTTGAATCCTGCTAAAGCCTTGTGGAGAGGAACCTGTGTTCTTTTGGGTTAGCTACTTCTGAGCAGTTTCTCACCTGCAGGCCACATCTGTCTAACTCATCAGCAGAAATGGGCATATCTGTGCCCAGGAACAAACTGCTTTGAGATGTTCATGGAAAATCTAGGAAATCCCTGTCACTCCCTATTACTATTTGGCAATCACTTTCCCTGGGAACCTGCTTTTGCTGGAGCACACAAGCTGTCAGCCCTGCAAGAGGTCTTTTTGTTTATGTATCTTTTCTGTTCCTCTGTTTACTTAAAGGGGCAGATTGTCAGCTCTTGTAAGGCTGGTCTGTATAACTGATGGCCTGTCCACCTCAGACTTGCATCTTTTTAGCTTTTTGTTTTTTTTTTTTAAAGAAGAATCTTATCCAAACACGAGTGAAATGGGCAGATTTATGAAAGAAAAGAAGAGCAAAGTGGAAAAGGAAGTTTATGTTTTTTGTAGAGACTTACTGCTGTGCAAATGCACTGAAAGAATCTCTTGGCTGTTTGGGCATTTGTATAACAGCTAGAGACGCAGAGCAATTAGATTTTCTAAGTATAAGCAAGAGAATCTGTTTTGTTTATACAGAAAAGTCCCCCAGAAGAGAGGCAGAAGCGGAGACATAAGTAATAAGTGCATATGTTTGGAAAGAGTATAATGTACTTATAAATATTATAGTGGCGTCGCTACAGTTAAGGGTCTGGCAAGATTTCTGTTGTAAGCCCTTCTTGTCAGAGTTTCAGGACAGAGCTGTAAAAATTCCAGGCTGTAGCTTGGCATGTGAGGGCTCAAGGCAGGAGCACAGGTTTCTCTCCTGCCCCCTCAACTAATTGTTATGAACCTGGTTGTCAATAGGAAATATTAGGCAGAATATTTCCCTTTCTCTCTGAGAAGCAGAGAGAAAGGTTTTTATTCCTGTCTTGCCTGAAGAGCTGGGATACTGAAAATGCAATGGGTGATCAGATTGAACTGCAGGAAGAAATGCCAGTGTGTTGAGGAATGGTAGATAGAAACCGGCTGTCCAAATGAGCGATACCTTTCATTTTTGGATCCAGTCTACATGTCTCTAGATGTTTGATTACCTAAAGAGAAGATCATGCAAATTTTTATGAAGTTGACTTCCTAAAAAATGCTGCGAAGGGAATAAAAAGCAATTAATGATTTTAGAACGAAATGTTTCCTGAGTCTCTTCATCATTTACTGGCTGCATTTTGTTGATAGTTGAACTTAATGACAAAAGGAAGCACAAAGATCTATTCTTAAGCTGCAGTCTGTAAGGCTGTGATTTTTTTTGTATTAACTGGCAAATCTGGCACTGGTAACAAAGGCAAACTTAACTAAGAATAAAAAGGAATTCATCTGCAAAAAATTTAGACTATACAAATAACCAGTGAGAAAAACAATATTTTAGATTTGGGCAGTGTATGTGCTCTTTAAATTCAACAAAWATCTCATCAAAAGAAACCCACTCTGTCCTGTTCAGCCAAACACCTTACGATTCCTGCATACAGTGTCTGAGCTTGGTTTTCACAGCACAGGGGCTGCAAATCTGCATCCAAAGGATCAAACTGAGCACTGAAAGGGATGGTGGATACATGTGCACTAAATATATTGATAGCTGTAATTACACAGGGATTTAGGGACCTAGTTTTGGGGCTAACATTTCATGCGAATGTCACTTGATCTGCTATGTGTGGCTTATGTATATATTACGAACCATTAAATTATCACTGAAATTGTTACCTTTTGGTAGTGCCTAAAGAGGAATGAATTCTACTCAGGTATCATGTTGTCAAGAGCAATGTCACAAGAGACATCGTGAACTGCTAAGGCTAAAGAAAAGATCATCAAGACAATAAATCAGTAAGCTGTACAAAATGTTTCAGTTGTGCCAAAAAATATTGAAGACTACAAAACATGTGTTTTTACCATGATGGTTGCAAAGAGCATTTAAGCTGAAAAACTGAATGCCTTTTACTAATCTTATTATAAATGGTTAGTCAGGTAAAAATCTGATTTGCTAAAGGCACAGTCCCTTTTGCTTCCTTGCCCACTGCATAAAGTCATTGCCTGTGGGCCAGCATTTGTACTGGGCAGCCTCACCCAACTGAGTGATACAGGGTACAAGGCAGTGCTGGAATGGTCCCCTAGGATTCAGTCTGGTATCAAAGAAATGATACAGACCACCACATTAGACACCAGAACTTCTCCAGGTATCTCGTGTGGTGGTCTGTCTCAGGTGGGAAGTAAGGAGGTTAAGCTAAGTTGCTGTTGGCCAAAACATCTCGTTGAAGTGATATTGGAGTCTAACTTAAATACTGAAAATGTGGAGCCAAAACTGACTGTCCAATCTAAACCAAATCTGTATTGCAAAACACTGGGGCATGTGGAAATAAAGTGCAAAGTAGGGCATAATAAAGCTGTTTATTTTAACACAGATCCTTATGGATTAGTTGCTTTGTTTCTGCCTGTTCAAGTAAAGTGGCTTGAGGGAAAAGTCTGATCTTTTCTGCTTCACAGTAATTTCATTCAGTGTTTACTCTTTCTTTACAGTATAACTGGAAGGGCAAAGCCTTTAATACTAAGGTAAAAAATGCTCTGTATATTGTCCTTTTACAGTATAGTTTTAATCATTTTTTATCATTACCTAAATAGATAAATGCTTTTTAATTCTGGAAGATAAGGGAAAAAATAGAGATCTAGTTATTGGAAGCTGAAGCTTCCAATCCAGACAGGAAATAAGTAACTCATTTTTAGGGGTGAAGGTAATTATTCATTGTAACAAACTACCATGGTGATTTCATAGATTCTCCGTCCTTTGAAATTTTAAAATTTAAACTGGACACCTTTCTTACAGTATGATCAAAGTCAGCTTGGACTTACGGGTTTGCAAGAATTTCTGGGTTAAATTCAAAGACTGATGTGTTGCAGGAGGTCAACCTAATGACTCGTAAATGTCTGTCTTCTGGCCTTAATAATTCATATTGCTAAAGGAAGAAGAGATATTCATGTTCTTAATTTTCTAGAAATAGCCACAAGTAGCCACAGTTCCACTGTCTGAATTTCAGAAACAGAGGATGAACTTTTGAAAAAGTAGCTGACTTTACTTTGAAATGATTTTGTGTTGCACTTTACATAATATCTTCGTCCAATCACTGGAAAAATATCAGTGGCCTTCAGCAGGTCTTCCAGGAGATAACAGAGAAAGATAAATAGATGGAATGATATTTTAATTTTTTTGATTTTTTTTTTWAATTCTAAATCAAAGACTCCCTTTGGAGTTGCCTATGTGCTTTACTGACAATTATAATTCCAGTGATAATGACTCTTTCCTTTCACCTAGTTTGCTTTGGAGAGGACATTGACTATATGTAATATTTACAAATATTACATATAAAGTTACAAATAGCTATAGCCATATAACTGAAACAGAAATTTTCTCTCAAAAATGTATATGAAGGTGTGGAAATTCACTTTTCCATCTGTGACTAAACTTCAGCCAGATCTTGTCTAACATTATCCTCATGGCTCTGAAGGAGAACTTTTTGTGGATGTGTGTGTTTGTGTGTGTGTGTGTAGCCATTTGTGTGTGTGCATGGATGCATACATGTGACTGATGTGTAATTTCAGTAAAATTAAGCGAGAGAGAAACCATGGAAAATCTAATCCAGTACTACCAAATTCCTGGACAGGTAGTCCATGCATCAATCTCTCCTCACTTCACATTCTCAGGACAGATCAATGTGCCTAAGGCCTCAGAGGAATTTTTCTCATATGCCTCCAGTGTTTTTATAAGACTGCCTTGGCAGGAAATACATATGTTCTTAATAATGATTAAAAAGAATAAATTCAACTTTCAAAATCAAAGTGAAAATGGCATAGCAGGTGTAATTGAGGCAAATGATTATGGTACTTATCTGTCTTTACAGAAAAAGGTCAAGGGAATTTACTATCTCCACAAGGATATAATATTTGAGTAGATCTTGAGTATATAGTTTGCCAAGGATTCAAGGCTGAGTATAAAACATGCCATTCAAAGAGTGAATATGAGCATTCATCGGGGCGAAGAACAACTTTTTAAAGAACTAAAAACTATAAACAGAGTTTGAAATAAATCAGGTATAAACTGCCCATACAAAACCCAGCAGGGAAACTGAAAGGAACATTCAACATGGGATTTCTGCACTGCAAATACAGGAAGAAAATGGATTATAAAATCAGACGGTTAGCCTAAGGTCCACCTGATGACTGCATTTTTACATGGTTAAATAAAGAATAGAAGGAGTATACACTTTGCATATGAGTCTGTCTCTTTAGGTAGCACATAGGTTGCTCCTAGTGCAGTTTGTGGAGTAAGGAACTGTGTCTCAGTTAAAATCATGAATATTTCTATGATGTTATGAGAAATCTTGGCTTCTAGCGTGCTCCAAGTTAATTTTGAGGTCAGCCTCTCACCTTGCATCACCTTGTGTGTTTCAGCTTGTGGTGTATGTTAGAACAGTTATGAGGAAAATAAGGGAGCATCGGGCAAGCTCAGGCTCAAAGCAGCACATTTGACCAGCTCTTTACTCCAAGAGAATGGAAGGAGAGCGTAACATTGTTCACAGAATTCACAATTCCGATTCATGGAATATTTGTTGGAATTATTTACTTTATTTGCTTATTGCCATAGCAGCTGATCCCTACACACATAAAAAAAAAAAAAAAAGAAAAAAAGAAACACATTGGGGCCACATTTCATGAGCTCTTAAGTGTTACTTTCTGGTGTGTAATTGTTTCTCCTTCATTGACTACTAATCAAGCTGCAATATGCCTAGCCYTGCAAATCCAGTGAACTTGGAAAATTCCTTTAATTTTTAAAGTTTGTTTGTTTGCCAGGTGGTTTTTTCCTCCAAGCTTGTCCAACTTTGAAAATTACAACTTAAGTAAAACCAAAAACATAAGTGTCATGGATCGCTGAGGGATTACCTTACCACATTAATATTCARTAATGCCAGCTGCCCTAGTTCAGCGCATGAGAACCCTGATTCAGCAGGGTCCTGAAATGGGGCCTGAAAATTTGGTGGAGAAAGGATGCTCTTTCTTTTGAAGCTGGTTGTGACTTTCAAATAGAGATTTGTTTTTCCCCATGTACACAGAATGCTTATAATAGTTTCTGTTAAGTGTATGAATTTGGTAATCTTCCTCCAAAATATTACACCTTTAAAAAGTGGAATAAAACCTTCATAATTGTCAATCCTCTGAATGGAAATGCTTCCAATAAATTCTGACTCTTTTTTACCCCCTCTTTTCTAGCTTCTACTGATCAAACTCTGCCTTTGTGTATGTATAAAGTACTGGGGCATAAAATGAATATGGAGGAAAGAGATGAGATTATAAAGGGGACCCCCACCACAGAATCACTGAATGGCCTGAGTTGGAAGGCACCTTACAGTTCATCCAGTTCCAACCCCCTTGCCGTGGCTAGGGACGCCTTCCACTTGATCAGATTGCTCAAAGCCCCATTCAACCTGGCCTTGAACACTTCCAGGGATGGGGCATCCACAGCCTCTCTGGGCAGCCTGTTCCGGTGTCTCACCATCCTCATAGTCAAGAACTCCTTTTTTACAGTTAATGTAAACCTACCTTATTTCAGTTTGAAGCCTCTTCCCCTTCCCCCTATCACTACATTGTCTTGTAAAAAGTCCCTCTCCATCTTTCTTGTAGGCCAATTTAGGTTCTGGAAGGCTGCTGTAAGGTCTGCTAGAGCCTTCTCTTCTCCAGGCTGAACAACCCCAACTCTCTCTCACCCTGTCCTTGTAGAAGAATTACTCCAACTTTGGGACCAACCTAGTGCCCTTCTTCTGGACTCACTCCAGCAGGACCATGATCTTCTAATTTTGGGGGCCTCAGAGCTRGATGCAGCATTCCATGAGAGTGAAGTGGAGGGGCAGAATCCCCTCTCTCTCTGCTGGACATGSTTTTTTCTGATGCAGCCCAGGAGGTGGTTGGCTTTCTGGGCTGCAAGTGCACATTGATGGGTCATGTTGAGCCTCTCATGACCAATACCCCAAGTCCTCCTCAAGGCTGCTCTCAATCCGTTCTCTCTCCAGTCTGTATTTGTGCTTGGGATTGCTCGGATCCACGTGCAAGACTTACTCTTATATAAAAGCTTTTTTTAGGTCAGGCAGTATTTTGCAACACATGCATTTGCCAAACCACACTCTGGTGATAGACCCTTGGCTAGTGATGTTTTCTTAGCCRAGAGTTAAAGCATCCTGAAGGTGAAAACAAATTTTGCTGGAGCCAGCACAAGGGACTGCAACAAGCCAAGCAAACCAGTCATGCAGGCAATTTCCTATTCACTCACTGGTGAGGAAAATGGACTTCAGCTCAGAAGTCCTATGCCACTTAGAGTCTAAAACTGTAGAGTAATCCTGTCAACACAGTGAAGTGCAAAAGGGATGGTAAGCTGTGGGGGGAGGTACTGGATGGTTGTTAAGTTTTCCTCTCCTAAAGCCTCCACTTGCTTTTCACATGGATTGCTTGTGATTTTGTTAGACCCACATGCAATTCCTTGCAGAAGGAGCAGCAGGACTCAGGGTGAGAGCTGGCTTTAGGTGGAGAGTTTTCCTGTTTTCAGGAAATGAAGATTTAGCACCCTGGAACCACAGGCAGAAGGAAGGATGTGCTTTGCCAAGAGCAGTGTGAGCTGGGACACTTGCCTATCTGGCTGYGGGAGCCAGGGAGCAGGCAGGCTGTGCGGATGGAGCCGAACCCTCGCCCCATGGCTCCTTGTGCTCGGTACCTTGGTGCTCCCATGACACAAAAGTGTTTCCAGATGAGTGGATCGTGTCCAAGTGTTTGCCTCTTGGCTATTAGCACTGCAAGAGCAAACAATTTTTCTCATGGCTAACTAACTTCCTTCAGTTCCTCCCCCCCTGAAATTTGCTTCTTTTTTGTCGTGCCATGACAACATCGCTGTGCTATCCAGAGTGAATGTGTTAATGCAGGAAGGGACAAATCTGAGAGGCTTGACTGGCAATTTTTAAACTCCAGATGGCCATTCTCCAACTACCTGTCGGCTTGAATAGGAAATAAGTCTCCTGACAGGCTCACTTCCTTCCGTTTGCATTGTTTTCAGCAAAAATAGATTTTTAATAACTCCCATAATAACGTTCCTGCAAGGTGCGGCCTACGAACCTTAGTCTGAAACAGGACAAACAGAGTGAAATGTCTGTTGACTTTTCACCTATCAGTGGCCTGTAGCCAGTGGGCTGTGGCTGATTATTAACAAAAAATAGGAAATAACCTTAGATTGAATATAACTAAGAAGTGCCCAATATCCAAAATCTGGTGGCAGAACCTCAGCTGATGCAAGCTCCCTGAGGGTCTGCTCAGAGTATTTAGGGATGCTGGTGAAATTAATAGAATAGATTTTGTCACTGATCTCCCCATATTCATAAAACCCTCTTCATATCGTGTTTCTTSTCAGACATTTCATACCTATTTGCTGTGCATTAATGTATCACAGCTGAGAACGTGTGGAGCAGTAGCTGGCTTTGTTGAGCTCACTTTTTACTGGCTGTATCATTTTTTCAGTGGCTGCTCCATTGTTCAGTCCTTATATTTTCTCCTAGTTTGCATATACTATCTTACCCCATGCCAAAATTTCGCAGCATTTCTGAAGGTTCCCATATACATGGAAGTGGTACTGGAATTAAAAAACTGCACTTCAAAGTTCTTCCAATTTTTTTACTGTCTCCCATTCTTCCATCATTTGGGCCAAACCTTTGATTAGAGCCAGTATGTGAGGCCACCCATCCTAGAGCATCTGAGAGTTGAAATTTATCTGTCATATCCTATCCTATCCTATCCTATCCTATCCTATCCTATCCTATCCTATCCTATCCTATCCTATCCTATCCTATCCTATCCTATCCTATCCTATCCNGAGTTGAAATTTATCTGTCATATCCTATCCTATCCTATCCTATCCTATCCTATCCTATCCTATCCTATCCTATCCTATCCTATCCTATCCTATCCCATCCCATCCCATCCCATCCCATCCCATCCCATCCCATCCCATCCCATCCCATCCTATCCTTCAGTCATTATTTTGCACTGTGACCAGCAAAGCATGTTTTAAATGACAATAATGTGACTATTGTACTAAACTTGTTGGTTGAAATAGAAAAGATTCTTAAAAAAATTATTTCCTATAGAGACAAATTGAGTCAAATCTGATCCAATTCAGAAAAGAGAAAATTCTGCTTTCAGAACATCAGTCTCAGTATTCCTATACTTTGAATTTTGGTACTCTTGAATTGCTAATTTAAACAGAAACATTACAAAAAATGTGATATTCCCCCATTCTTCACAAGATTTGTCTACATATGTGGATCAAATCCAGCACCTTTAACATTTTTGTCCTTTATTGTTTATATATATGTGCATGCGTGTATACATATATATATACATATGTATATATATTTGTAAAAGTTTCCAAAAGTTTCAAATGTTGCCTGTACCTGAATATAGTTTTCCATAAGACCAGGTCAGATCCAGTAGCAGAACCTGGTAGAAATTCTTCCTTCATGTCACAGTAGCCTTCCTATGAGTTAATTACACTTTTCCACAGCTAGTTGTTTCCAAAGTCTGTGAGGCATTCCGTATGTTCTTGCTAGGTCACACTGTAGCTGGCCATTTTATTTTGGTCTATATATAGCAAGGAAATAGTCCAGATATGCCAAGACTTGTTTTGAAAACTTTAGTCTGGTGAAAATGGAGGATATGAGATTTAGGAGTGAATTTATGAAGACAGGAACAAGAGCAAGGAGCAGCTGGGAAGAGATTCRGGGACAGAAGTATTGTCTCTTAACAGCTTCTGCTTGTACACAGTACTGATCACTTCAGAAAAAAAAAAATCCATGTGCAATTTATCCCTTGAACTAAGAAAGTTGAAAGAAAGGGGCAATGGTAGTCTRGAAGCCTTGGTTCAAGTACTGCCTGTGAAGCACATTGCTGGTGATTATTTCTAGGGAACAATTAATTTCATTTCCAAAATCACCAGCACATGTTCTGCAAGCACCCCCATGCAACCCACCCTGGGATTATTGATGGTGTGCTGTATGATTTTATAYACACAGCTGCTGTGCAGAGGAAAACTGGTGGCATAGTTGGACAGAGGGCAGAGGGGAAAATCCCAGAATGGATACTGGCAGAGAAGTAGGCAGCAGGGGAAAGACAAGAGAAAAAGCAGCTGTGCAAAACAGGMCTGTAGAAAGGGTATAGGAAACCATACTGGATAAGGCTGTGTCATTAGAAGCAAGAGTGAGGACACAAGAAGATAATAGAGGAAATTCTTAATAAAACCAGTAAGGTGCGAGCAAGAGGGGGAACAAAAAGAAAAGCCCCATGGGCACAGGAGAGGAAGTCCCATCTAGAGGCAGGCAAACAAAGTTAGACAAGGCAGGAAAAGAGCGATGAGTTTGTTTAGGGGCAGGTATGCCATTACTCGATGGGAAAGCCAGGATATGTAAGGTCAGGTCATTATTCCCCATTCTATATCCTCTCCTCCACAGTGCCTGCACACCTCTACATGTTTGTTCCCTTGTATTAGGTAATGGAATTGGGCATAAGACTTGGTATAGCCCAGCTGTGTTGTCATAGGAAGACAGGAAGCCTACGAAGAGCCATCTGTCCCCTCCACRTTCCTCTTTTGCAGGACCACTCCCCTTATGGCCTTCTCTCTAACTGAAAAGTCCCTCTGAAATTTTCAGATTTATCTCTGGAGGAATAAAAGTCCAAAATCAAATCAGATCCATCAATAAATATGATAACAGTAAAAAGAATGTTAGATAATTAGAGAAACTTTAGCTGGTATTTCATATCATAATTGGTAGCTTGAAAGTGCTTTTTGCTCGATGAGGACGATTCACTGAGCAAAAAGTGAGACTCAGAGTTTGTACATGCCGTGCAAACTGTTTATAAAACTTGGTGGKGACTACTGCAATTTCCATTTGTCGTTTTTCTGAGTCTAAAGCAGGTTTTAGATTATGCAGGATGAGTTTGAAGAAATGCACTGCATTTGGACTAGGTTTTATTCTTTAAAGACACCCTAGCTGCGGACAAAGAGAGCCTTCCCTGCTAGGACAGCACACAGTTGCTACCRCATGCACTATAGCTCCAGGGCTGGGCTTTCCTGTCTATGTGGGCTCTGGAGCTCAGTGCTCTTTTTTCATATCTGCCTTATGTGGATTTAAACTATGAATCTGGCTTTGCACTAACCTAATTCCAAAAAATTTGCATTGAGTGGCTTCTGATGTCTTTCAAAGACACAGTTAGCCCTAAGCATTGTTGTCTCTCTTCAGAGTAGAGAATGTAAATGTTCAATAGATGGCCCTGGAGCAATTGTTAAAGCATATGAGTTCTTGTTTTGTGATCCTTTAAAAATGTATAAGTGGTTGGCGCTGCAAAAGGCTATAATAATGTTTTAAATTTTSTTTGAATGGGAGAATTGATAGTAATGTTTTTTTGTGAATTTGTCATGTAATACAATTTTAGTTCATCTACCAAAAACCCAAATCACTTTTGTGAAAATTTTTATTGGGTTTTAAGTATGAACATTTTCTTTCAACCAGTAGCAGGCCTTCTGCACTCCTGATTTGCACAATCTTTTGGCATTTTTTCTGATGAGGAGAAAGACAGTGTTTCCAATAATTCAAAACTGGTGAATGTCAGTCCAGAATCTGATCATTTCTACACTTATAAGTCCYGACAAAAACCTGGAAGTTTGCAGAGCTTATTAATTCTTATATGGATAGTAGACTAATTTACATTTTTGTAGTACTCTCAATGTTTCAGTGGCACTTTGGTCTGGATTTCATTGAATATAGAAGCCAAGAAAAAAGATCTGTACCAAAGTTTTTACATAACATTCCCAACATTAGATATAGTAAAGAAATGTAACCAGACAGCCAAGCCCCTCAATTAAAAACAACTTAATGTGGCTGCCAAAACACTCCACCCTTTTGAGCTCAAATAAGTAAACCTTTTGGGGCTATAGGCACAATGGGAAAAGACTAATTGAGGAAATGAGGTAAGATTTCTTAATGTTAAACTAATGACATAAAAACTCACACCGTGCCATCCCCTCCATATGAAACACTGGGTTTTCCAGTTACTTCACTCAGTTGACTTTTAGCCATATCCTATCTCTGTCCAGTCATTCTAGGGGTAAATTGCTTGCACAAAATATATGTGTGGCTCTGGTGCATGCACTAAATGTCCATATGTGTTCATAGGTATACACCCATGCAGGTACAGGCTGAAGCAATATGATCTTTTGGGCTGGAAGGGCAAAGTAGGCCAATGCAGCTGTGACTAAAGATTAGCTGAAATGGTCAGTGCTAAAGAGGAAGCCAGAGTTGTTGATAAATTCTCACATGCTCAAATTCGTGCACACACTTCTTTTGTATGCCATTTTTCCCTTGGTGAGAACTCTGTGTTAAGAAGAGTAAAGAACTGGACAAATGTAAAAGTACCAGAAGAGATTTCTGTGCTCTGAGTAAGGCTAAAGCACTGTAGGAAAATGAAAATCTGCTGTAGACTACCACCTTAAGTCTTGCATTCATAGTTCCTGTGGACACAGAGAAAGAGAGAAAGAACATGTTCTTGTCTTTTTGCTCTCTGTGTGGTGATTCCCCCTGATTTTCACCTACTAATTCCTGAAGTCTACAACATAGATAAAATTTCAGTGTCTCTATCTTTGGAGTTTAGTGAAGGTGGTTTAGATGCTTGTCTTTGCATTATGATTATTACTTTTGGTGTCGTCTTTGTCTYCTGTTACAAAGTCTTATTTGTATTTCATTTCCTAGATAACAAAAAGTACCATRTAATTAAGGTCATTTGATGTTAATCAAGAATTCAAAAAAGGTGAGTGATAAGGAATGTGTGATTAATGTACAAATGAAAATACAGTCCTATTCTTTCCCTCTCTTCTCAGKTTTTAATCCCTCTGATGTACTTAACTGGCTCCAGTTGAAGTGACTGGTAGTTTAATGTGGCCTGTGAATTTTTCAAGAAGCAGCTTCAAATTCCCTTGAGTTAGAGGGAGAGGAAAGACCAGAACTGCATAGCAATAAAAGTGCTTTCATAAGAATATTAACCATAAAGACTGCATAATACCTCATGTTCTCAAGAGCAGTATTTTATACAGGTGTAAGATCTCAGAGCCTTTAGACAGGGAACAGATTTTCTTAAGAGGACAGCAGCAGATAAACCCAAGGCAGGATACGACTAATTATGACTGTACAAAGCATAAACAGCTGAAGKACTTAGACTTTGTGGAAGTTAGCAAATGAGTTGGAGAGAGAACTAGCAAAAAAATGATAGCATCTGTCACTTGATGCAGTACAATATCATCACTTCAACCTCTCTCCAAAAAATGAGTGGGAAAAAATGACCTCATAAGGTCTATATTATCCTTCTGAGAGATTTTTAGGCATCTTGGGTAGTGTGCCAAGTACACTGGAAGTGGGGGAGTGTTATTTGTTTCCAAAGCACCAAAGGGAAATGGAGAAAAGGGATGAAATGGCCCAAACAAGCAGACAAAACTGCAATTTTGTGGCAGGTTGCTCTAGGTCTCATTGACCTTGGCAGTAATGCAGGGGTCATTTTTTATATGATTGAACTGTCCTTGAATAATTTCTCCAGCATCTATAAACAAGCTTTTMTTCCACATCAAATGTGCTTATCATGTTCTCCTTTCCAAAAACGACAAATAAATAGGATTTCTTTTTTCAATATGCTGGGAACATCCAGCTTTTATCTATCATTCTTTTACTTAGACCTCCTTAAAAAAATTATCTAGGGACTAACTAGCACATTTAGTATGCTTCTATTTTCTCACTTGTGGAAAAAGACAGCTGTGGAGCAACAGATTTTGTTCGAACCCTTTGTAAAAGAATTTTAGCTTAATAAGTGAAAGAGTATGACATTTGGAACTAGAGTGAAGTAGGAACACTGCACTTTTTGTACAAATACTTTTAGAGAGCATATAAAGAACATTTAAAAGGTAGTCACCCCTTCCCACCCCAACTCCTAGCTTTGTCAGACTAGAGACCTACTTTCTAAGTATTCTGACGTGCCTTCTGTAAGCCTTTTGCTCCTTTGAGCACACAGGAAGCTAATTTTCTAAATTAAACACCTACATTAGTAGCTGAAAATGGCAATACCCACTGATTTTCAAAGGAGAAAGTGGCAGCCTAATTTGCTTTATTCCTTCRGAAATATCCCTTTGAATAGACCTGTACATTCAGTAATGTGCAGAATGGGACAATCGTGTGATCCYTCCAGCTCCACCTGACATGTGTTGCCTAATTTTGGGGATTTTGTAAATAGTGGCTACTGGCTGTTACATTCTAAGCTGTATGTAGGGCTAGAAGACCACCTCTGTGATAATTTTTATCTCCAGATGTAAAGGACTGCGCAACTACACAAGGGTTGATATGTGGGCTGAGAGGCAGCACCATGCCAAATAAAAAGTTGTTGAGGTTCCCATACTTCATGATATGGGATATGCTGAAATCCTCAATAAGTTTGTTGTCTCATCCTTCAAAGTGCCCTCACACAGACCTCTGTGCATACTGGTAYAAACTGGATTGGGAGGGGCAGTCAACAGCAGGGGAGAAAAATTTTAGGGAGAAGCTGGTTGGATGCACTGAAAGGTGTTGAGGGAGCAGACAGGATAGCAACATTACTGCCTGTCCTCAGTGAAAAATCCTGCTGACTGAGGAAGGCTCCCAATAGCTGAGCAAAGAGTAACTGTAAATTCAGCTGTAAAAGGGCAAGAGGACGATCTGGGGAACTACCAGTTAGTTCTGCTTCAATGTCTGGATAAACCATGGAGTACAACCTCCCAGACTCCATTTCCAGACACATGAGAAACAAGAAAATAAAGAGAAGCAGCAGACATGGAAATAGTAAGGATATGCTTCACCAACCTGATTGTATTCTATGATGAAATGACTGTGGATGAAAGAAAAGGGAACAGAATGTATGTGAAAAGGCTTCTGAGACCACCTCCACAGCATTTGAAATAGTAGTTTCGGTCAATATGGAATRGATGAATTATTACAAGAGCTGAAAATTAGCAGGATTGGCAGGCTCCAAGAATGGTAATTGATGTCCTGAGGACAGCTTGGKGGCCAGCAGCTATCACAGTGCCCAAAGGGCTGATACTAGGACTACTAATTTAATRTCTCCATCAGTGACCTGCACGATTTGACTAAATGCACCCTCTGGAGATCCGTGGAGGGTGGTGCATCAGAAGTCATTGACACATTGTGTAGCAGAGCTGCAAGGGCCAAGAGAAATTTAGATCTGGGCAATGAGTTGTAAAGTTGTGCATCTGGAGTGTGGTAACCCTCTGCATCACGCAGATGGGAACTGAGTGGCTGGGAAACAGCCAAACCGCCTTCAGCCAGCAGAGTGCTTGCAGCAGGGGAAACCACATGCCACTGGGATGAGCTTGGACAACAGATTGGTGAGACTATCTSTGCTTGGCATTGGTGAGGCTTCACCTGAAATACTGTGCCAGATTTGGTTTCTTCAGTTAGAGAGAGATACCGAGACACTGAGTAAGGTGCAGTGGCAGGCCACAAACATACATAGGGTTGTGGAGCACATGGCCTGATAAGGAAGACATGGCCTTGTTTCATTTGATAGAGAAGAAAATGAGCTTATCAAATGTGGCTGACATTTACTGAAAAGAAAGTGACTGAGATATCAAAAGATATGAACTCTTTTCAGACAGCTGCTTACTAGTTACTAGACAACTAGACTAGCTACATAAGCAAATAGTCTTTCTAAGGGAGATAATTGCAAGTTATAACCAGGGAGGTTTAGACCAAAAACTTTGGAAAGTTTATTCATCAGCAGGTAGTGTGGCTCTGGAGCATCATRTCTGAAGTGGTAATAAAATTGTCACCTGTAGCAGTTTTCAAGACTCATCTAGCAAAATGCCAGCTGACCTTACACAGTGCTGGCAACAGCCTCTGGYGTAGACAACATCCAGAGGTTTTCCCTCCAACCAACTTTTCTAAGATGTTATGACAACACTTCCCTACAGCAYACAAGGGAAGGCATGGTGGCTGGCCTTTAGTAGTTCCCTTTTGCTGTTTTATACMGTCAGATTTGCTCAAGAATATTTTAAACCTTCTCTTATTAAGAGCAAGGCAGGTTTTGTTACAGACGTGCAGGTAGCAGAATGGAAGACAAAACATCACAGACACTTCTGATGCAGAATTGAAAAAAAAGCTGGGTGGTGTTGAAGAATGACCCTTATTTTCCTGGGAGGCACAAAATTGTTTTGAAGGGGGCTTCTTATCATTATGCAAGAAAACAGGTCTATGAAGTGAACTTGGTATAGTGGGTAGATGTCTCACAGAGATAACCTTGGCYACTGTGCTTTCTACCTTATACACTGGAAAATATTTGCATTTTCACCTGTTCATCAAAACAGATCACATATTTTTGTGTTTGCTTATGCCGCAAACTGGTTTGGCATTGCCCTACTAATATCTGGATCATGCTCAGAATCCTTCAAGATTTATTTTCTTCTTCCTCTCTTGTACATTTGATTGAACAATTACACCTTCTCCCACCCCTCCAAAACCTCCTAGTTCTGGACCCAGTGTTTGAGCATGTCCCCCTTCTCTATGTTTTTTCAAATCACCATTGGCCAGGCAGAAAGATAGTCCAGATGTTTTCCTGGCAGCTCYAGAAATACATAGGTATAGTGTCCTAAAAGAGATCAGTCCAATTTGTTTTTACAAAAAAAAAAAAAATCTTGTTTGTGATTGTCTTTGTTATATAAGACAGATTTTGGCTAAAGACATTAAACTGTGGAATGATCTGACACTATAATTTTAATATCTTTAAGAAAAAATCATGTAAAAACAGTTAAAAATTTGTCATCCTGGGGGCCTAAATCACAACAAGTCCCCTCCCCTCCCCTCCCCTCCCCGAAATTCTTATCAGGAGAATATTGCTCTGTACACCTCAATATTTAGCTGCTTTATTTTTTTTTCCCTTTTAAATACCAAAAGGGATTAAAGCATAAACTGGATTAACTACTCTGCAAATGCCTTTTTCTTAAATGAAACTGTATTTATGGGGATGGATGACTCAGTGGATTGATGATGACCCTTCTAGGTCACCTGTTCAAAGTCATGTTAGTCTAGTAGTGACTGAAAATACATTGCTTGCCATCTGGGAGCTTTCTAGCAATGAAGCCAATAATGAAGTAGTTGCATTCAGTTCCTGAGGGGATCTCCACATCCTAATATATGCACCAAAAGGGACAGTAACTGACCTTCCCTTTCACAGGCCTTTCCGGGATCAGAAAAGATAAAATTCTAGGAAGAGGTAGAGTGATATCTGTCACAAGAGACAATAAAAGGAACCTCCACAAATAATACTTGAGATTCTTTGGCAAGGCAATGTCTGGAAACTTGTTCTTTGGAGTTCATTATCCAGACTTATTGGTCAAATATTTCCTACAAATGCTGAGATGCTTCTCAAAAAGGCTAAGAAGAGAGAATKAAATGACTTTTGAATCGAAAGGAGAACAAGCTTTTAAAATCACCTGATTTTTAAGACAAACATTTGAAAAGCAAGGCTTTTAGGCTGAGTAATTTCCAGACTAAGGTAGTGGACTTGCCCTTACTTGAATGCTGTAAAAGACAGATGAACTCCTCCCATCACTGTTATCTAATTACAAGGATGAGTAAATAGGTATGGGCAACATTTTCAAACCTGGTTTCTGAGTTTGACACAATATCCAAAGGAAGATATGGGAAAAGGTGAGGTGCTTTTCACAAAGATTGTCATTAAGAGTAGTGAAAGCTCAAGGTCTCAGACATAATTCTCAGAGAACAATTGAGATCAAGAAAAAAAGTTAAATTTTCTATTAGTGTAGGCTAAAATCCCCCCAATTCTYTTCTGCATTTCACAACATGTAGAACCAAGCCTTCCCCCCCTCCCTCCCAATTATTGTCAAAGCAATAGAAAATAAAGTTATTATACACTTTACTGGGAACACTCGACATATTTGTTGGAATTCCTGATTGGAGACATGGGTTAAAGCACTACTGGTAGCAAAGAAAAAGTCAGCAGCTGAACGAGTGACATAAAGAACATTGTCACCAAGTGGTCCCAGGAAAAGGAGAGGGCTGATTGGTCCTTTGCAGCTTCCCAAGGGGTGAACCAGATCCCAGAGTCACCCTCAACATGAGTGGGTGGAAAGATTAGGAAGGGAGAATGTTGACCCAAACTTGAGCAGTTATCCTTCTCTCAAAGAATAGGGACTGAGTGTATTGTTTTCTTTAGCAGGTGAGAGAAATAAGGGCAAAAAGTCACAGGCCTCTCAAGGGTTCAAGTTTCCTCCCTTTCGGCCCCAATCAGCCCCAGGGGAAGGACTCTGGTGGAGTTTTGCCCAGGGCTAATACAGCCTTGCACTGGGGAAGGCCATGCGGTGGCTCCCCACCACTCTGGGGAAAGGGAAGAGCTGTTCCAGCACGGGGCCCAGCTCTCCTGGAGCTGCTTCACTCCAGCGTGGTTCTGCTGCCATTACGTGCCTTAGAGCAGCAGCTACAAGACTGTTCCAGCTTAACTCAGGGTATTAGAGCTGATTGAGGAATCTTGATGCCTCCCTTGCCTAGAAGCTGTTTTCACATTTGAGCCCTCTTTCCCTGTCATCCAGCTTTGAAGAGCACAGCTTTGTTGGGATCAAAAGTGATTGGTGGTGGTGACTCTCAGTCAAATGCTGCCATTCACACACTAAGCTCCTCTGCCTCAAAGGCCTGGCCAGGCAATGCTAACAATAAACAAACCATAATAACTCACAACTGCGGCTGAACCCAGCCCTTAATGACATTGTTCAATACTGCTTCAACACTGTGAAGAGCTCCACCACTTTGTTCCCATGCTCCTAGGAGCATTTCCAGATTGGCTTTAGCAGGGGTGACTCCAACAGCTTATTCTAATTGCTTTGCTCCTACAGCACAGGGGAGCCAACCTGCCGTGAAACCTGATGCTTTCTGCGAGAACAGGTTATTGCAGGGTAACAAGTGGCTTTTCTTTCCCGAGGCTCAGCTGCCAGCACGGTACCACAGGGGGGCACTCACATTAACATGTGCACCTCCCCGAGCGGCAAACACRGGCAGCACCTTGCAGGTGTGCACAGCTGGGCGGCAGCGCCCAGGCTGGGCTTCCAGGGAGGCACGGGCTTGGAAATGTGGCCAGAGCCACCTTAAAAAGGCAGTGTCTGCTAACACTGGSTTATGTGCGTTGCTAAGGAATTTTCACCCAAGGAAAAATGTATCGAGAAAGTCTGASATGAGAGTGATGAAGGCATAATTTCTGATTTACATCAATAAGAAAATAACGTGCAGCAACTCCTGTCTAATCACGTGGTGCAGCCCAGGAAAATGGACTGTGGACAGATATTGCAAGGCTTGACTAACTACCGTTTGAAAGGGTTTATCTGTCAGTGGCTCTCAAAGTCTTTAAGAACACTGCCAATTCCAGAGACTGCTTTCTGGCAAATCATGGCTATTTCAAAGCAAAGTCTGAACTTACAAGCAAGTTTTTTCTCCTGGTTGCTGCAGATGGTTTGATCAAATGGAAGCACACACCACAGTGCATACATTAGAGCCAAAAGAGTCATAACTTTGATGCTTGCCTCAATATTTAAATTCTACCAAGGGGCTCTTTTAGATTATTAAGTGTTGCAGATAAAGGTACAGTAAAATACAGGATATTTATTTCCTGAAGTTTTGTGCATGTCTGAAGCTCAAAGCCAATATCACAAGGGACTGAGAGAACGTCACAGAGATGTTATCTGTGAAGATGTCACCCGTTTGTCAGATGTGAATGGTTGAAGCATGAGACCATGAACTGTCCAACTGAAACTTTGCCAGAGATGACCATACAAAATTTCTTGATTTGCTTTTTGTTTAGTTGTCCTCTTACAGACACACCACCAGACACAATCTCTTACCTGAAATTCTATCTTTTCCCTGGGAGCACACTTTTTCTCTGGGTGTTTTACATTCTGTTAGAAACTGCCTGGTGCATATTGTAACTTGGGAATGAGTAGACTCTGCCAAGATTTTGTAAACTACTTAGCTTCAGCTTCACATTAGTCCCACTGTGTAAGCAGTTCAGTCTAATATTAGTCCCTTCTGAAAATTTCCCCTCTGGAGCCAGGGACCCTAGATGGATAAATGAAAGGGCAGTGTGACAGTGATCAAAATCTGTCTGGTCCAGACAGATAAATATCAGGCTAGCTTGAAGGTTTTCACCTCGTGGCTGCTGCCGGGAGTTATATTTTTTTCATGGCAGAGCACTGTGGGCTAATTTCATAGCTGGTGTAAATCAATGTTGCACAATCTACCGTGGTGGAACGGTGCTGATTTATGCCAGCTAGGAATCTGTCTGCTCATACTCCTACTAGCACAGCACTGACTTATAAATCTTTCTTCTAAAAACCTGTGGATGAGCCAGAGGAACTGTTGCTGAAGTGTGGCATGTTTCAAAATTGGCCTCAAGAAAATAGAAGAGCCCCAGTTTCGAACCAGGATTAAAATCTTAGATGCTGAAGTGGGCTTTTTCCTAGAGGTGCTAGTTTCACCTCTGTGGAAACCAGAATCCCCTGGCACCTGTGGAAACTCAGTTTGGAATCAAGAGTTCAGCTGTCCAGATGCACTTGTATTCCCTTTGAGTTCCTGAGATCATGTATTCCTTTTGAGATTTTTAATGATCCACCTTCTTCCCCATTAAAAAGATATTTTAAAAAAAATGTCCTAATCCTTAACTACCGTTCCTTCCTTCTTTACTTTCTTTCTTCTCTTTTTTTTTTTTTTTCCCCTAAATGCATGTAGGTATACCTGCCCCTTGGAGATCACTTTGTCTCTGTGATTGCAGGAGTCAGCCAGCAACACGACAGGACTTGCTTGTTTACATAGCTCTGAGGGTTATGACAACACATCAGAATGTACAGGTGCCGTGTAGAGATGCAGCTTGCAATTAAGATCAGCAAGGCTGACTATTTAATAAAGAATTCCTTCATTTTATAACAGCCCGATCTCATTATGATACACGCAACAAATCATCTCCATAAAGCTCTGTAAAAATTTGTTCTGCCTTGGTATTAAATATTTGTGCTGAAGATTAACAGTTGCAAAACAATTGCATTAATTTAACAGAAAATTAAACCCATAAATGCTTAAATGCAATTTCCTTGTAATTGCAGTGAATGTGCTGTCAAAATAATTACAAAACAATTGTTAATATTTTTTTTTTTTAGTCCGGTTGGTGGCATTTCACCCCTGCAATATAGCAGTCAGAGGYAAGAAAATCAGGGGAGCACTCTCTAGATGACAGTCTGGTTTGGCCTTCAGTTAAAGTGTGGCTTCAAGGCTGAACCAGTGCTAAGGTTGCTTACTCASCTCAGTAGAGGAGGCTTCTTGCAAAAACCTCTCTTCAGATTTGAGCACTAAGTAGGGAAAATTTCAGGAGTAACCTGCTCCTTTCAGTCATAAAAAGCTTGTCAGAGCAGCTCTTCATAGGAAAATTCAGTCCTTTCAAGTTGCTTTTGAACAATAGCCTGAGAAGGTCCATTTTTCATTTTAAATACAGCTCAGAATTCCTGCTACTTCCTACTGGCCCAGGATCTGGATGATCTGATGGCTGTCTATAACTTGAAATGTGGAATATTTTTCCTTTTTTTTTTGGTGGGATTTCCTTCTTAGATATAATAGTCAACAAGTAGCTGCCATCTTTAAAAAAAGGCTCTAAAATCACAGTTTCTCTTAAAAATGCAATCAGATACTCTGTTTTTAGCTACAGGCAGGTGGAATGTGTGGTCTCTGTGGGTATCAGTCCTTTGCTAGGGGACAGAGATTCCTGACACGTGGTGTGCCCTTTGTCCCAGAGGAAGGCAAAAACATGTTAACATGACACATCCCTCCATTTCAGAGAATTGCAAAGTACACTGATGACACATCAGATACTTATTCTTTTGGGCTTATTCTTTTTGGGCTTATTCTTTTGGAATCAGCTTTTCCTTTTCCCTTGAGTTTTTTACTTTCTACTGTTTGCCTGCTCTGCCTCTTCTACAGAGTAATTAAAATTATTTTCTCTGGAGCTGTTCCTTTCATATATCAGCGAATTCATCCACACTGGATGAATTTCCTATTCCCTGGAAGAAGACRGAGCTTACTGACATAAAATAATCCTTGGCTCAAGTGACTGAGCATGGAYAGGCAGGCTGGGAATCTGGACAGAGATCCTGCTCTGAGAAGGTCTTGGATCACACTGTGATTCTGAGCCCAGTATTTTCTCATGTCTGCTCTGCCAAACTATCCTTCTTTTTGCTGTAAAAATCCCCTGCTATCAGCAAAGGTTCACATCTTCCTTACTTGGAGCAGGCCTCACTGACATCTCATCTTATTTATGCTTATAACTTAAACTCTGTAGAGAGTTCTGTACAAAGGTGATAGGAGACTTTTAGAATTATGGACACATTTGTCTGTCCTCTGCCAGCAGTGTTTTTACTGATGTCCTGTTCTCAGCCAGTTTATTTCCATAATTTTTAAATTTTTCTGTCATTTTGACTAGTATTCGTCCATGTTGTTTTTTATTATATATCTTTTTTTTTGGTAATTTATTATTGCTTTTTCTCACACTGCTGATCAACTTCTGTGAACATAGTCACAGGCACAATTTATTAGGCATTTTCTTGTTTCAAATRTTTATTCCAATTAGATTGGCCGAATTAAGTTGTGACTCTGCCAGCTTTGTGACTCTGTTTAGATTTGAATCTGAAGGTGTTGGAGTTTGAAACCCCACAGAGATTGAAAGCTTTATTTAAATGCCTTTAAGAGCACTGAGTCTTACATGGAGTAGATTTACATCAATGCAGTGATGCCATTACCTTKAATCTGCATGACAGTGGGCTGTATGCCTCAATTCCCATTTTACTCAATCTCTTCGTAGCTACAGGTTGCTCCTTGTGCTACACTGAAACACAGGTCTCACCTACATCCCTTGGATTGTGACAGACAGCCTGGGTCCAAGTAGCCACCACAATTGCTTTCTAGCCATCTAGTAGCTACAAGCTTGCAGGATCTAGAGCTTTTCTGAAAGAAAAGGGGTATTTTTGATCTCTTTCTCCCATGGCCCTGTGGCTTATCTGTCCCACAGGGGGAGACTGATCARTGAGATATTTCAAAACACACACCCAGAATGGAGAGGATCTAGAAGTGGGAAATGAGGGCAAAAGGGTGGCAGGGAGGTAAAAGTCAAGAAGAATTTGGGTTTGATGTGGAGAGATCCAGTGTGCTGTGGCCTGCCTTGTGAGGAAAGGAGTGTGCCTGGAAGGCTGGTGAGTGACAGGCTGACAGGAAACCACTGCAATAACTCTGCCTCTCCCCTGCCCACCATCTACCTGTAGGCACCAAATTCCTCTCCCTRGAGAAGTGCTCAGTGATCCATTTGCTTCAGTGATTGCCAGGGAGAGCAAGGAGCTTCTGGGACAGGGGGAGCTGGGTTACTGAAGGGCTCTCCTACACACACAGCTCCTGACTGTGCAGTGAAGGAGGAAGGGAGAGAGACAGGTGTGTGTTTGCTTGCGTGGGGATCAGTYGCACAAACAAACAAATAAACAAAACTACATCCAGAAGGGATTGTTCTTTCTGGCTTAAGTGCCTCTGCCATTGGTTTTGCAAGGAATTGGGCTAGATTGTACAGCTCCTGGTGTGTGGCAGCTGCTGATGAAAACAATTCACTCGTGCACTYCTGTCCTTTGAGCCTGTGTTTTCAAAGCTTCCTCTGTTTTCCTGTCTCTTACTCATATCACCAAGGGCTGGGACTGGAAAAATGCATGCAGGTCAGTGCCTGCTTCTGAGTCTTCCAGGTAGTGCCGAGCTTGAGCAATAAGGTATAGCATAAATTTGGCTTCTTCCATTTCCCCCCCACCYCTCAATGATAGTGAGGAGTTGATCTTGTTTTTAAGTACCTTCAATTTCCTGTCCAAATTAGTAATTTTCTTTACACTCCATCCACACCACCTCATGTTTTCAGTGGGAGTCTCTAACCATTTCAAAAGCAGGCAGCTAGGAAAACAGATATCCATGTGCTATCATAGAGTGATGGGTTTGGCTGMACAAATTGGCATCTCTTGACTATACTGATATCAAAAGAGTTCCTTTGTCTGTTTCTGTGTTTTCTGGCAGCTTTGAGAGGTTCTTCACTTGATGATTCATCAAATCTTAAGGATTTTGCTTTGCAAAAGCTTCCACTGCTTCCAGTGTGTCCTTTTGCCCTTGCTTTATAGTCATGGATCTGAGCACAGGATGCCCTTGTGGCGTGGCTGTGGTCTCTGCTGAGCACGCATTGAGAGCTGGGCTCGGCTGCTGCAGGAGGGGTGAGCAGATGTCACATGGAGACACACAGCCCCAAACTCTGGCCCCTTTCTGTGTAATGCCAGGGGGGTGACAGTGTCCTGTGGGACACAATGAGCCCTTYGCTTGGTGCAGGAGCTGTGCAGAGCAGAATCACTGGCATGGCCCTGCTGCAGGCGCTCCCAGATCCCAGCTGTGCCACAGGCAGGGTCTGGCTGTGCCTGCTCTGCCTTCCCGGACAGGGGGCCTTTCTGACCACCAGAAGGKGAGAGGGACCCTGGAGCAAACCTTGGCATGCTGTGAGGTGGCAATATGGATACACGCCAAGAACAATGGGGCACATATATCCCAAAARCAGAAGGACTTGGACACCTAACATCAAGGGGAAACCAAGGAAACCAAACASTCAGAGTTTTCAAGTGACAGCTGAAGTGAGGTTGACATTTTTCCTTCAACCCATGAGCAGAGTCAGACAGATGTGAGTCAGCCTCAAATATTGTCTTTTCTCTGGTTTACAGCAGACACATACTTTAAAGTTCTGCCATATCATCCTYGTCATGAAATCTCCTGATTCAGAGACTTCTCTAAACCACCTAAGATTTTTGTGTGTGCYCTCCCTCCCCAATTGCTTGGAGTCCTGAAAACCACAGCCTTTGCTGGCAGACAATAAGTATTCAACAAGAAAAAAAAAAGAAAAAGAAAAAAAAAAAGAAGGGCTGTTGAGGAGGCTTAGAACATGTCCCAACATTTTCTGCAGGTTTTTTCCTTTCTTGAGGCAATCAGAGCAATGCCTGAGTTTTGCACCTGCCATGGGCAAGTGCCTCTGTCTTTTAGTGAAATAACTTTATGCATTTTTAGTGCAAGCCCCGGCCTGCTTTGTATCCTGCTTTACCTGAATGATTATATCTTTTTTACTTCGTTAACTTTTCAATAGGCTGTGAAAACAAAAGCTGTCACTCTGATACCTGCCATTTGATATTCAGCAATGCCTACAAAAAGACCCCCTCCATCTCTCAGCCCCCACCTCCAAGCATCACTTGGCATGATCCTGCTTGTAGCTGTTCACTATATCAATATGTAAAAYCTTCCCCATCAATGTTTCTTTCAGCAGCAACCCTAACATCTGCAAGTATAAGCTTTGCTACAGTTATATGAGTGAGTTTGATWGAGAAATCAAAATTTCTGTCCACTGAAATATCAGGCTGTGACCATTAGGGCATCTCAGAGAAGTATCTGTTTGGGCACACAAATCTATAAGGCCCAAGACAACTTCTCTGTGTACGTACACAAACGAAAATGTTAGAATTTGGTATGGTTGGACTTAAGAACTCTGGGAATTCCCAGAACTATGTTTCAGATTCACAGAAATCATAAAAATTAGTTCTGCGGTTAGCTCATGTTCTGTGGCAAGAAAAGAAGTCTTCTAAAGTCTGTTTTTCTAAGATATCTAGGTTTTATTTGACTGTATATCTAAATTATTACTTTGAAAGCCTCTACATCTATTAATGCTAGTAAAGGAATCCCTCTAGACTTCTGCAGTCCAAAGACAGACTCTTGGCTCTTCATAAGGGCCAGATCTCAGAAGACAGATAGGGGGCTTAGAGTGGGTGGGCTATAACATCCTCATTTATTCAAATAACCTTCACTTCAGAGATTCCTCAGATGAGGAAAATCTGCCTGGGAAACACAGAGACCACATAATAGAGCAGTGTACAGCTCAACAGGCAGGAGGGTAGGTAAAAGTAAACAAAAGGATGTGTGTTTTGGGGGAGGAATATTTTTTGGATGGATTCAAGCTGGAGGTGTAAGGGTACACAGAAAGCCGCAAATTGCTGAGGACAGAGCAGTTTGCAGATCAAATGAATCTAATGTTGCTTTGGGATGTAATGGCCCTGATGAACTGATTTGCCAGCACTTTCTCCTGAGAAGAGATGGGAGAAAAACTCTGAATGTGTTTCTGGTGGCCTCAGGTCTGGTGATTCAGGAAGCAGCTTTTTCAGTCACTGACTTGTTCTCTGCTCTATGTCCACATTTGTTTTCTGCTCTATGGATGCAGAGACTAGGGAACTGAAAGTCTGGGTTTCAAATGAAATGAATGCTTCTGGGTATTCCTGTTTAGAGTGAGCAGCTCTAATCCTGGACATTAAGAGAGCTATGGTTTGGGGGAGTGTTGAGCCTGTGTCCTCTGAACATGAGTCTTTTTATGTCCTCTCAGGTTGGGCAATACAACARAAGGTTTTGATAACCTGTCTTCTGATGCCAAGGTAAGACAGTTATGAAAATGTAAATCAAATGTTTTTAGCATACCAAATCTCCAGTGATGTGAATGGGAACTAACAGGACCTTGAGTTSTCAACAATTACCAAAATCAGGCCATTTCTACTTACTGGTTTAACCATGTGTCTACCTCGATACATTCTTGCTTCTCTGTTTCACATCCTTCTTTCTAAAATCCATTTTTCTTGCATCTGTCAAAGATGGTTGCAGACTTTACATTAAAACAGAAGATGACCAAACTCACTGTTTTAATAAAAAAAATTCTCATAGTTTGCTCCCTTTTTGGAAGAATTAAAGTGTCTGGAAGAATTTGTCGCTTCCCATGGGATTCTGAAGTATCTAGAATGCCGTAAGGATCTTATGGATAAATGTCAGTACACCTCTCTACAAATCAGGCACTATTTTAGGACTGTGAATAGTGATTTCATTGGATTTTAGGAAGAAGCCTGTACAGCTAAATGCTCTAGGAAAGACAGAGAACTCTGAGAATGGACTTTTTAAAGCTTTTATTTGTTCCTTACAAAAGTATATCTTAAAATGTTCAAATTCTTGTCCATCTTATATCACTGGGGTTTAGCACATTGTAAATGGTTTAGACATGAATCAAACATCTCCCTTTCCCCTTGGCTTTGGAAATCTTTTCCTGAAATTTGACTGGGTCTGTATAACCAGTGTCATTAATTCCCAGTGTAATTTTATGTAGTGAATTTGTGCAAAGAACCTGGCAGTTTGACAGTAAATAATGATTCCAGGTCAAGAAATATGCTCTTAATTATTTCATGATCTCAGTGTCTTAAGGGAAGGCATTGAACAGGCCCTGGAGCAAGGAAATAAAATGTTTCTTAATTCCAAAAAACCTCCCCCTGAATTAATTTCTAGGCTTTAGATAGATAGCAACTATTCTGTTCTTTATGGTGTCAAACCTGTATTTCTTTGGCTGACTCTGAACTCAAACACACAAAGTAATCCAAAGAAATGTTTAATTTTCTAGAAATATGTGGCCATATAATGAATCTTCTTGTTAAAATAGGGAAAATAGGGCATATTTTGGGTGCTTGCACTTGAGTTTGGAATACCAGATTGCAGCACGTTTTTGAAAATATGACTAACATTTCAGGGGAATGTGATTCCAGTTTTCAAGTTCCACTGTTAGAACCTGTTGCAAGCTGGTGGTAAAACTCCTCTTTTGGCCTCCCAAAGAGTGGCCCTACCTACAGTACAAAACATTCCTAGTTCTATCATCTTGGCATTAATTATCCTAATCTCTTTTCTAATGTTCAAGCTGTTAATTTAACCACGTTGTCTAAACTTGCATTGGAAATGGGGCTGGATTTGTTGCCTTGCATGTGCAGACAGAAAAGCTGAAGGTAGCTTATCAAAATAAGTATAAGATAACAGAACTCTGGGTTGGTAGGAAAAAAAAAGAAAAGGAAGAAGAAATAAGATATTTGCAAGCTTTTTTTWAAAAAAATTGCGGAATTCTGAGTTTGTCCAAAGCTGGCTTTAAAAAGAGGTAGAGCTTCAAAAAATCCACCTTCCTGAATACTTTCTCAAATAAAGAAAAAGGTAATTTCTTAGCTCTGTCTATGGGGATTTAAACACAGACCACTGAGCTATGAGCAGGAGTTATGAATGTCAGATTCACAACTATCTTACTCTTCCTTTTATGGACCATGAAAATTGTTCCTGTCCATATTGAATTTTCATACAAATGCCAGTTTGCACACAGAGGTTTTGTAAGCATCGGTGAGTTAAATTAATCTCTTAATTGGCTGGCTAAGATCTCCAATGCAATGCAGAGTGCCTTAATCCACATGAAACTGCTAAAGCTCCATAAAAATCCTGGTGAACAGGTGTTTGTCACTAGATTCATTATAAGAAACCTTGTGGGTCAGGCCAGCTCAGCAGACGTGGCAGTGTCTGTGTGAGGTGTTGAGCGACCTGTCCCTTCCTTTCTGAAGGTTATGTGTTACCTCTGACACAACCATCTTCAAATCACCTAAGTGACTTCAGATTTTATGCTGACAATTCAACACCTTGCCCAACTTTAATCTAAAAAACTGTTGGCTTTTTAGTAGGGGGACTTGTGAATTGTAATTGAACAACTGAGGAAATTAGTATGTAGGACTGCAAGGGGTCAGACTGGACGGGTACAATTGTCTGTTCTGGCCCCAGATGGTGTAAASTGGGAGGAGAATGTGGCATCCCCTCTGCTTGTTTGACAATAAAAGAGTAGTACCATATAAATAATAGTCAGTTCTAGTAATTGCACATAAAATATATGAAATGTGAACTGATACTACAGTGTAAATAGTGGCTTGTATCAGTAATTTTACATAAAATATGAATTCACATGAAACTGCCTTTTGTTGTATGTTATGCAGAATATATACTTTCTGCCAAAAACATTGAGCAAAAATACATGAGGATAGGAAGGAGCTTTAAATGTTGAAAACCCTTGTGTCATCCCCTTCTTCCCCTCTGCATTTTCTCTGTTTGGGAGCAAGGGCTCAGGACCTGCCGTAACGGTCCATGTCCTAGCAGGACTTTTCAAACATGGGGTTTTGCTCCTTCTGTGCACTCCTCACTTGGCTGCCATTCCATCTGACTCCAAAAGAAGCGAGTACAAATTAAAGAAAGAATGCAGCCCTAACGCCTACACCCAGAAGCTTTCAAAACAGAAGGCTGCTACACCTGTGGGGATAGAACAAGTGTATCAGTGTCCTGGGCTCTGCCCCGGCTCGTCTGCCTTTGTTAGCTGGAATGTGCCGATGAAACAATCAGGTGCAGTAGGCGCGTGGCAGCCTGCTTAAAAAACGATTCTTTGGAGACAGGGAGTGGGCTGTGAATCATGCATGCACATAATCTGATGATAACAATTTTAAATGTGGTGATTAGTGTATAATGGAAAGTATTGTGCTATTTGGTATGATTTGTCTGCCACTGCACTATCCAGTGTTTAAAAGGTCCCATCTTCTATGCAAAACTAGATTAATTCTGTAGCAAAAGAATGAGGCAACTTTAGGAGTGTTTAGGTACTTGCATCTTYCTCACACACCATATGCATGTGTGTACATATACAGACCTTTTGGCTCGCTGTCTCAGCCTAAAAGCATGGATGTGCTCCTGGGCAGCTCACAAAGCAGGATACCTCACCGTGGAGCTTATAGGCTCGGTTGTGAACTCCAAGTACTGGCAAAACCAGCCTTCAGGTGCTATGCAGGCATCTAGAAGTGCAGAAATGCCATGGAGAGTACCAGTCCAGAAATCAAGATGCATCAAGCTGTTCAGCTTGACAAACATGGCTAGCAAGATGCAGCTTTCTGACTGGTCCTTTGCTTCAGGTACCTTTTGTGAGACTACTGCTCCAAGTCTGTCCCCTTTGAATGCTGGGAGAACATGAGTAATCATCCATGCAATTGAGGAGTATTGATGTTAAAAACACTAAAAATAGAGTGGGAATCTCTGGGGTTTGGTAGGAAAATTGTGARGCAGAAAGGCTGTGTTTCAATTATGCCAGTGATCGAAATGCACAATTAAATTTTTTCACTTTGGGACTAGACATATGTCATGTTTACTTTTGGTGAGATTCATTTTGGTGGTATCTTGTAGCATCAACTTTCCATTTCAGGTTTTAGCTCACAGGGCATTTATAATCCAAATAGATTCAGGGCAAATACCTGTTGACAGGGAAAAAAAAAACAAAGGAAGCAAACAAAAATAGAGAAGAAAAGCCATGGCGAAGCCAGGTGCCCTCATGAAGTCCTCTGATAAGATGAATCATGGTTTGGGAGAATTAATAACTGTAGACAGCATTGTAAGTTTTTCCTTTTCTAAATCACTGAACCTGTGTGTGTCCTTCCCATGAATACATAACAAATGTGATCAGGAAGTGAATTAATGGATCATTTGGCTTCTATTTACTCATATACAGGAGTTCATAAAGAATACCTATTTTTCACATGGCTTTAGGGCCAGATGTAGTTCTTGCTTTGGCCAGCCAAGGTGTTGATCATGTATGAATGACATGCATAGGAAACTYAAAAGTGCAATTATTTTGGATATAATGACAAGTTACATAAAATACGTGAGTGCAATTTGTGCTTATAAATTTCATCTCAGTTTTAATCTTGAACAATGCAAGCTAGGGTGAAGGATCTCCATCCAGAATTGGCACCCTGCTTCTGTTTGACTGAAGGATGTAGCCAGAAAGATATTTCCATAATAAGGCTTTGGATACCCCACTAAAGTGGTTGCCTGGATACTCCTGTGAATCTGATGAAAACCATAATCAGGTTTGAAACACCAATGGCCAACTCTTATACAAGTCAATTGGATTGTAGACAGAAGTATTACTTTCCTGGAAGCATTTGCAATGAACCAAATCTTCAGTGTATGCACACACACCCCACACACACACACACACACAAAGGATAAAAAGGAAAAAAAGTGGGAAAAAAGGTGGAGACTGTGTAAAAAGGGCAGCTATTGTTGGCAATGGAAAACCTTCTAGACTCCACCTGCCTCGCTCGTGCCAGTATCTTTAAGTACCACCTTCCCTGACATGTTGAATTCACATTGCTGTCAAACCTGAGCATTAGGTGGATAGATATGCAAGCCCACACTAGCAGCCAGAACATTTAGGGGAAGTGTCAACAATTTTCTGCAAGCACTGTATGTGGTATTTTGCTGGGAGTTTGCTCAGGAGCACATGCCCAGTGTGAAGCAATGTGCTTGTATTTTACAAGCTGCACGTTGTGTGCCAGTCAACTGCACTGCCCAGCAATGGAAAAAATTACATTGATGGGGGATCTCTGACAGCTGAGGATCAGACTGCCGAGCCTGATGCCAAACAATAATAAATGTACATGTTGGGAAATCTCCCTGGATAACCGAGGTTACACTCTGACCTAAATGATAGAAAAGTAAGAGAATAAATTTTCCTGCACACTAGTCTCTAAATCCCCAGACCTCACTGCACTGTAATAAACCTGACCTGATATTGCCCACAGTGCTGGAGATCCTGTTACCTACTCAATGCAAGGCTGCAGCTGCACAGGCATTTCAAGCAAGCACAAGTCTGCTTCTGGAAGGAGCAAAGCTGCAGCACCTGAGCAGCATCCTAGAGCAGGATCRAGTGCATGGTTGCTCAGTTTTGGAGGAGCTGTGAAACCAGTAGCCAGGGCTGTTTAATAAAACTCAATCCTGCTTTGTTCATTGGGCTGTAGGCCTGGGAGGGGGAAGGTTATGTGTCAGGAGGTGCATTTGATGAGAAACTTTGCTGGTGAGGGCTTGTGAGTGGGACAGAGCACAAAGAGCAGTGTTGTGAAGCGAGGTGGGAGTTAACCTCTCTTTGGGACTTAGCAGGAAAGGTAAGGTGGGGCAAAATTGTGATGGGCTTTGAAGATAAGGCCAAGAAATTTGTGCTGCATATGACGAAAAAGGGGAAGGGCTTACACCAAAGGGAGCATATAGCCATCAGTAGGAAAGAAAAGGTTAGCAGCAGCATTTTGATTATCTCAAGGGGGACCCTTTAATGGCTGTTAGAGCGGAGCAGAGCGGATTACAAAAATCTGACGTAAGTTGTCCAAGACTTGGATGAGAGCTCTGCCCTTAGAGTTGGGTCTGGAAATCCTTGTCAGTTATGCTTAGCAGGCATTGTAAACATGCAAGGATAGACTTGTTTCTTAGCCTGGGGAACTTAAACAGATACACAAAAACCCTGACAGCTTTTAAGTGTGGCTCTCCTGTTTGTACTAATCACTGCAGCCCACTCTTACTGTTTCAAACCTAATAAAATGAGGAAATGAAAATGAAAACTAGCTCTGCTCTGTGACTATCTTATCTCATTGTCGACTACAAGGGTAATCTGGCAATTTAAACCAATTGTACTTGCATACAAAGCCCCTTTTAATTAATGGAACTGGAGAATCTCTCTCAGAGCACAGATGTTAACCCCTTCAAARTAACATGAGTGAAGTCAGCTGCTTGTGATGATGCACAGCTCTCCCAGTTGGACAAAACCGTACATCCTAATTCCAGGGTTCAGTTAAGCCCAAAGAATGGAAATAAATGTACATATGTTTCAAACTCTTCTCTGACCACTCTGCTTCTTTGTTGTTCTCCAGGGTAGAAAACCATACATAGAACAGTGGCGTTTTTTTCCATTTAATAACACTGATACTAGTAATAATACTTCTYTTCCATTATATAAAATAGCCATCACAAGGGAAATTAAGACAATATTGTTTTTCCATTTTGAAACAATGGATTTTAATTCCATTAAAAGAACTGAGACAATCACAGTCTTCTCCCTACAGATATTCCTGCTGAAAATGAGGTGGAATACATTATGTTGTAGTCTTAATGCATTCTTCTGATGAAGCCACAGAAATGCCACTAGCAACCTATGTAAAAAACTTACATACAGATTTTTCAATAAAATTTTCCCAGAGATAAGATTTATCTAGTATTTGTAGCAGTATACAGGGTATGTAATGAATTAATAATGTCTAGTATGCTGTGAAGAAACATATTTATATTGACCGAACTTATTTTTTATGGTAAAACCTCCATTGAATTTTGTACTACTACCATACCATGCCAGCTAGCACCAACAGGTATGTAAGCAAAGGTAGGAAAATGAATTCTTTTTTTGTGGGTCATCGCAGCCTGCACTGGGGTAACTGGAATGCAAAGATCATACTGAGAAATCCTGTAATAAACCAGCTTGAAAAGAGGCATTGTGGTTAAGTGTAGCAAGAAAATTCTCAATAAATTCAGACCTTAGGGAAATTTTTGAATAATAAGCCTAACTTTACTGAGGTGCAGTGATGGGATGAGGAATACAAAAATGTCTACACATGATAGAGTACAGTGTCTAATTTCTGCAGGCCTGGCCTGCTCCCGAGTAAAACCTGCCTCCCTAAGTTGCTGAGGCTTGAGAAATAAAAGAGATACTTGGTGGGCAGGTCAGTACTGTCCATGACAGAGTCAAAGAAACAGCCTGGGTGAACAAGGYTCCCGATTAGATCCCCTGTTTTCCAGATTTACCTGTGGCATCATGTGAGACYCACCTGTTGGGAGATGACTGTAGCTCTGAGGTGATCCTCTTTCCCTGACCTCCCTCTTAGCCACTGCAGCAGGTCCCTACTGAGGTGGTGGCTGAGGTGTGAGCCAGAGCCAGGTGCAGACCCACAGCTCTGGCCCCTTTTCCTCTCAGCTGGAGGCAGAGCTGTTCCCATGGAGGAAAAGTGGCAGCTCAAATGTGAGGCTCCAAAGGCTGGGGGACATCAGGGCACCTCCTGAACCACCTGCTGGCAAAAACCCCTTCCTCACTTCAGAAATGGATTGAATTACTTTCCTGTCTTTTGAGTTCAAGAATGTTGTTTTGAACAATATTACATAAGAAAACTACTGGTGCTGTTTGTTTTTTTTTAAATAGTTTATCTGCCTCAACAGAAATATTATTTACAGGTGTCTGTATAAACCAAGACACCATGGAAGAACTTCAGCATTGTAGCTGAAGACAGACTTGTGGCCCACTAAAAAAGAATAGAAAACTGAAATGCATTCTCCTCTTCCCTCATGCCAGCCCATTGTTAAAGCAGTGTGACAGTGACAGTCAGGAGGGCACTCTTGAATCACTTAATGCTGGTATATGACTACACTGTATGGTATTTCTTTTGTTGGCCATGCTGTATTTGAATGGCATATTTTCCTCTTGAAATGCTTTTATGATTTTTTTTCTTTTTGTTTTGATTATTTTCCTCTGGGCTTTTATATCCACCCTCCCACCCCCTCCCAAAAAAGGAGGAAATAAAGAAAAGCCCAAACCCCAGCAAGCTGCAAATGCTAAATGTAATATTTTGTTACATAGGCTCACAAGYAAAGCTCTTTCTTTGGCTTATCTGTGTATTCATTCCACATATGTGGTGTCCAAAATGTTGATTTCCCTCACACAAACCCATTTGCTCAAAAAAAAAAAAAAAAAGATATTCAATGTGTTGTGTTCAAGCAAGAGCTGTTTAATTTTGGGTTTGGCATTTTGCTGATTTAGTGCCCTTAGGAAGTRTGATACATATCCATTCATGCATCATCTGCAAAAACTTGTGGATGTACATCCTAGCCTTTCATTAATGTTAATGGTGCCCAACCCCTGAATGTACACTGTGTCTTAGCACTCCACAAGTTAACTGAGTTCATGCCATGAACGTCTTGTTCTCATTTTTGTAGCACAGGCTKACTTTTTTGGTGAGGAGAAGCGGAGGAGTTAAGATCTGCAATCTAACTGTGCACCTGAGAAGTTATTTCCTGCTCTTAAGCTGAAGAGTTTTCAGTGGATGCAGGCATCTGAAGAAAAATGCAACACTGTTTGCTTCCATTCCAACTATCTCCTTGCAATCTTGTTAATTAAGCTGGTAGCAGTTGTATTAGGTGTGTTATTTTATGTGCAGTGTTGTAGTAATGAGATGAATGTTTAGCACCTTCTGCAGAGTGATCCTTGTACAGGGGCAGGGTTATATTTCCAATTGAAATAGTATATTTAAATAATATGTGGAGAATGCACTGTTAAATAGTTAGAGCKGATGAAACCTTGAGAAGTTTTGAGTCATGTGAAGCATTTAGACAGTTAAATATGAAGATATCTTGGGCTTTTTTTTTTTTCCTTAGGAGAAATCCCAACTACCAAACTGTTATCAAGCTTATAGAATCTCCCCTGGGATTCAGCCAAAAATCAACTATAGAGTCAGTTCAATGCAGATGTAACCAGCTGCAGGATCCCCTAATATAGTGGGAAAGAATCTGGTGTGAACGTGCCACTGAAAGCTTTTTTGGCACAGTGCTTGTTTTTGTAATTTGGAACTTCAGCACAGGGTTTCTTCAATAAAATACTGATTCTACAGGGGCAAGATAACTTCCTCAGCTTGGTTAGCACTGGCCTGATGAGAAATTGAAATACATTTTTCCTAATCCTCCTTCATCTCTGCAGAAATCACTTTTTGATTGAGGTCGAACTTTAGCTTTGGCAAGTCATGCAGGCTCTCATTAGGCTCTGATTGCATGCATATGATTCTCCAAAATGCACAGTAGGCAAAGGGTCAAGGATACAAAGGCTGCTGTTGTTTTTTTTTCTTTTCCCCAATGCACCCAACATTGTGGAAAATATTTATCAGCCTTTGGTCTGTGTCCCTGAAGCTTTCCCCTTGATGTGCCTTTTCAGTGTTCCCCAAGGAATCTTATTAAATTTGGACCCACTCATCCGTGAAGTGGTGTGTGACTCCTATTATTTGTAAAATGAAATGAGTGGCAAGATGACAGTGGCTCAGAAAAGTTAAATCTCTTCATAAAAGTTAAATCTCTTCATAGTCCAGTATGTTTTTGTTATGGGGTAACCACAGCACATGTGAATATCTGAAATACATTTAATTGCTGCAAACAGAGATGCTCTTTAGGCACAGGCTCTTGTTACTGAGAAGCAATGTTGACAGTCCCAGAGGGTATTTTGGGACTAAAGCCTCTGCAGATGAGGGTAAGGAAAGAAATTAAGACTCTGTTAGTATGTGGATCCATGGCATCCACCTTGTTACAAGCACATCAAGGGTTGTGACTCACTAAATACGTGATGAAGCCACAAGATGAGGCAGTAAAAGCCAGCAAGGTGTGTTTGGCTTGGCTTGGCCTGGTCCCACAAGCTACTGGGAGGACAAGGAGCTTCCATATGGGAAGAAGCAATGGAGATATTTCTCTGTCTGAGAGATTTAAAACTTTACCTCCACAGATGCATGCTATACAAATCGTTAACATCAAATACATTAAATGCAATCCTCCTCTAGCACCGGCTGAGCAAAGAGCTACATTTTGACTTATTCAAATAAGTGCAGTTGTTACCAGCAAATTTTTATCTGTTGAATGAAGTCTGTTAATCTTCTAAATGGCAACTGATCTCTTTTTTACTATATTAGCTTTTTCTTTTTGGCAAGGAAATAATGCACTGAAGAGCAATGCTCTTGAGAACTTATGAACTCAATACAGGGCATAGCTGGTGGGGAAAAAAGCTCTGATGTGTCAGTGAAAAAAAAACAGTTATAGCAATATTGCTTCCTTTTGGGAGCTCTTTTTGGGAACTGTATCAAACACAGAGGCAAACTTTTAAATAGCACAAATATGAGTATTTCACACTGAACAGAAATACTTTCAAAGCACTTTTTTGGGGGTCTGTGTTCTTCTTATAGTTCCTGAAAATTGTATTTTACAAAGATGGCTCCAAAGGGAAATCTAAACCTCCATTTTTTCCATAAAGGAAATTATTATCCCAGTTGGCTATTCTTCCACTGATGCCATTTTTCTTTGCCTTTCTCCTTTCTTTCCATTCTTTGTGCTTTCTTTTGCTTCTTTAATTTTTTGTTTTATCTTWRAAACTCAAGATAWTGGCAACAAAAATAATTWTACTTCCTTCATTTAGAAGGACATTTTAAATAATTTTTTTGTTGAATTCCTGTCCCACCCTTATACTTGTGTGTAGCATGGATGTGCTCAAACTCCTGAAAGTAATGCAGCTTTGTTCCTTTTGCAAGTTGAAGACTCCAGCAGCAACTCAATGATAGTGTAATCCAAGAGGTGTTGTACTGGTAGCCAAGACATTCTATAATTTTAAGTGAAAATACAACCCTGCAGATTTTCTTCACCATTTCTTCCCACAAAATGATTTTGAGGGAAATTAGAGTAGTAAAAAAATACACAGTGTCAGTGAGTTAGTCCTGACATAGCACATRGAATGCCAGCTATCATACATATGTGGTATAAAGTAACCTCGGTAGCATGAGACCAATGGGAGGACAGTTCTGCAGTTTGCTATTCACTCAGCATTGCTTTAATATGCAGGCCTGCATCAAATAAATAAATAGGTTCTTTTTTTTCTTTTAATTGATTTAGGCTATTTTTAAAAACAAGATGATCTGAAGCCCAGATTTTACTCCCAGAAGAAAAACATTTGCTGCTTCAACACAGTTCTTTGTTAAAGCATCACTTTGATTTGCAGCTAGGAATCCTCAAGTGCCCTTAACTTTGACAGCTATTGACAGGAGTGGAGAGCACTCAAGGTGGCAGCCTCCTTTAGGCTGACAGAAAGGCTTTGAATGGAGCTATAAAGCATAAACTGCCATAAAGCTGAAGCCAAAGCCTTTAGCTGGCTGTTTTAAAACCTCATAACCTTGGTGGATCAGGCTCTTGAGGCTGGGAAGGTTTGTAACACACACTAACTAGAGGGTTACATACTGCAGGGCAATGTATCCAAATATGTGGGACCACAGCAGCATTCCCCAAGTCTGGGAATGGTCCCAGTTTATGTGTCAGCTGCCCTCTCATTTGACATACCAGGCCAGGGACCCAAAGTGCACAGCTCAAGTTTTAGTGCCTGAGTTAACAGCCAGGGCTCTGCAGCTGGGAGCTTTAACAACATATATCCAGGTTGGAATGACAAAAGCATAGCATTTGTAATATATGCTTACTAGTGGTTACCTGAGAACCTTGAAGAAGTCCACAATTAGAAAACAAGACTGTAAATATGTAGAGGAATTTTAAGCGATTAATATTTTCAAATAAAGCAATTTGTTAATAACAGAAAACATTTTTCTTCATGCTTCAGGTTCAGAAAAACAGTTTTGCTCACACTTAGTGCTAAGTATAGTGCCACTTGATGGAGAAAGTGAATGGCGCTTGAAGATGGCATTTGGTGGCCATTAAAGGATTTCTTTTAATCAAAGCCTTTAACTGAATGAGATTATCAAGATTTATTATGTTAGATTTTTTCTCTTGAACAATCTGCAAGGGTTTTTGTGCTGTAATATAGCTGGATGGTGACTATGTTTTCCTCTATGTCAGGAAAAAAGTTCTAAAAAGAATCACAAGTATCTGACACAAACAGCTCATGTATGCTTGATTCTTGAATCCATGCTCATGYATGCTTGATTCTTCCCTCCCCTTCTAAATATCRTGAGGAAGAGCCTTTAATACTGAAATTGATAAACTATGCGCCATGTTTTCATTTTGGTAAACTGGAAAATAAAATAAGTGCCATTGTGTGTGTTTAACTGGTGTAGGCAATAATGTGGGGTTTTTTTCCACAGAATACTTGTTTTTTAAATTATTTTCTCAATCTACATATATGCAAATTCAGATTGTCAGGTAYGTTAGCTGTGATTCATTTTTACAGGCCTGCCCTTTGAAATAAATCCGAATATTTGGTCCTTGAAGTAAGGATGTTACATTACGATTTATGACATTAGTTCTACTCAAATGGGATTTTGCACTTTCTTTTGGGAGAGTAAAAAACTCAATTTAAGAAAAATCTTAGTAATTCAAACCAAACATCCATTGCTTAGTGTACATTACTTTTATTCTCTCTTGGGTCACCTGAAGCAATCCTGGACTAAAGGAGGCAAATTCCTAAAAACACAGGCAATCAGATGGCTTCTCCTGGGGAAACATTTGTGGAACTGTCTGAATTGTATCAATGTCACATCTTGATTTTGTAAAGACATTACCTAAAGTAGGAGGGCAGAGAGATGTTTTCCTCCTTCATATTTTGGAATACAGGCCCACAAACAGGAAGGCAGCCTCAGCTTTTCTGTGTATAACCGGATTGTTGGACTTCATTTGGCTATCTGCTATGGATCTAATTTATCTGTAAAAACAAGGTGGAACCAGAGTAAATATATTCCTGAGCATTTTGTTGTTCAGCTGCTTCTGAGAGYGTTCTCTCACGTTCCATTTCTAGATGCTGTGGTGACAAGTTTGAGAAAAATAGCTTTCCACATGGATATTTCTCCTTGGCTGATCTTCCTTTCTTTGTGATCCTTGAATACAGACTTCTTTTAGACCTGAATTTCAGAGCTAGGTACCTTCTCTTCTCCTTAATATAAGGATTAAGTTGTTCAACTGAAATCAGACTTATGGCACTATTCATAGTAAATTCACCTTTCTTGGGGTTAATATAAGATGTATTCACATTCTGTGATGGAAATCTCTCTCTCTGTGTGCATCTCTTAATTTCTGTGTTATATATGAGTGTGACTTTGTTGAAACATTGACACAATTCTGTTGCTCTGGATTAATCCATGTCCAACTAGATACAAATTTCCTGTGTTTCAAGCTTAACATATAATCTTAATGCAGTCTGTAATGATTTGCATATCTGCATATCATAATGCAGATCTTAAACAACTGATCTATTCTCATATGGATAGCACCTTTAAAAAGTGACAAAAACGATTGGAGAGAGCAGAGGAAATAGAAGAAAATTGAACTTCTACTTTATATAGTCATTTATCTTGAAAAAGTGTTCAATAACTGTCCTAAGAAAAAATGGCATAGTCAAATGCAACAAGTCAGTTTTATTGAATTGAGATGACTTCTACTGTTCATTTGTTCAAAGTCAACAAAGCAAACAAAATCTGTTTCATGCGTAAATAGAGAATCATCAGTAGTTTTGGTACTACAAGTATTTTGAGTTCTCACAAAATATAAATAGCCTTCCTTAAAATATTGCTATTTTCCAACAATCATCATAGACAATGCAGAAATCTAAGTTTTGTGAGCTGAATCTGCTGAAGTCACTTCTACAAGATCCAAGGGCAGAGGTGCTGAGCTAAGGATTGCATTTTTCCAGGAGAGAATTGCAAGGACTTTGTTTCTTTCTCTCAAAATTAATTTATGGTCTATGCCGACCAGCAGCATAACTGCTTCTTCTTCAGACTACATTTGGGATATGCTATTATTCTCTTGCTGGTTGGCATTTTTTTTCCCCCTAGTTTTTCTTTCTGTTTTTTTGAGAGGGTATCTTTGTCCCAGAAGAGATGCTCTTCAAACACGAATTACTGCTTTTTGGGTGAAATACAAAGTTTTGTTTCCTAGATGCCACATATTTTTTGTGTGTAGTATGCACACTTGCCTGTGTGCATGCATACTTGTCAGTCTGTACAGATACACATGCACTCACACACGTGTTCTCTGCAACCTGAATATCCTGGTGTGAGATTCAGGCCCACTTAACTGTTTGGGGATTTTTTTTTTCTGTTCTACTTTCTTGGCAGAGACACGTCATTTAGCTCTGCAATGATTGAAGCAGAGTTCAGACTGGAGGAACAGAGACTTTCTGTCAGAATATACAGGGAATGTGTTACCTATAGTCATCTAGAAATCAGGTAGCTGCCATACCTATACACAGAATAACCCTCGTCTCTGTGGGGATCCTCTGACCCTTTCTGTGGCAGTGCTAAAAATAGTTCCTCAGGACTTTTTCAAACTATGTGTTGGAGAAACCTCAGGCTTGATTTAAAGTGTGAATTTGAAAATTCTGAGCAGCTAGCATAGTGTGATAGAAAAATTATCTCCCAAGTATAAAGGTATCCAGACTTCTTCAGCAGGCAGCAGACCACCTATGTGGCAGACTTGAGGTTTCTCCACAGCCACTAGTTGAATTTTCTGTGTATGTGCCAAGGGGAAAACACTAAAAGGGCATTTTCTCTAACTGCAAATTAGGGTCTTCTGGTCACTGCCCAAAGTGGAGGAATGATGCCTACCAAACAACATTAATTATATATGCTGGTGATGCTCAGGAAAATGCTATTTAGCAGCAGTTTGCCACCAGGAATGCTACTCTGAATGGTTATGAATTCATGCATGATTAAAACTTCATTATATTCTTCCAGCACTTGTAATGTACTTCAACCAGATCTCTAAAATGGCAAGTGATGTTTTCTCCACTTCTCTGTTTGCGTTTCTCTATTTGTGATCCAAATGCATTATTGGCAAATGCAAAAGGCATCTAAAAGGCAAACCAAAACAGTAGGCTGTCACCTCCAAGTACCTGGTATGCTTGTGGAATTTGAAACACATTTTGAGCTTTGGCATTAGCAGAAATGAAAGCATAACTTTTTACACATGCTAAATATTCCCCTAGACTTTAAAATATATTTTACAATCCATGGCAACTTACCTCTAGGCGAAGGGTTCCACAGGCCTTTGGAACTTGTCTAATTTTGATAAAAACCTGTGTGTACTCCTTTCACTGTTCAGTGTGTGGATATTACAATAATATCTTGACCATCACAGTATAAATTATCTTAGGATGAAACATCTGTAATAATTTGTAATGATACTAATCTACAAAAGAAAGACAATTTTATGTATACATCTGAATTGCAGACTATATGCAAAAGCCAATAAGCTTGGCTTATATTATAAAAAAGAAAAAAGTATGCAGCATGCTAGATTTCATCTTATTTGATATTTACAAATCACATACCTTAAGATTATTGTAATTATAAACATGTGAATTGATCCAATTAAAATAGAAACTAACTTGGAAAATAAGTATTTTCCTTGAACCAAAATTAATATTTGTTAGGTTAAAAAATGCTTTGAACCACACAATCTGTTTCCTCAAGTCTTTGACTTGGCTTTCCTGACCCCAGGCATTCACCCTTCTACTGCCTTTCAGAAGTGCACTGACTCCCCCCTCCTTTGTATGATATCTCATGCATTTTCCTCAGTTTCCTACACACTGAAAACTTCTGCAGTTTTTTCCAGATGACTGGAAAATTTCTGCCGTTCTCCTCTCCACTTCAGTGACTCTCTTGCCTCTGGAGGACCTCATGGCTGATGGATCCATCAGGATAACTACTGAAAACATGCCACTCTTTTACCCTCATCTGCATCYAATGGGCTCTTTGCATTCCCTGACCAACCACATACTACAGTGCCCTGTTGTGYTGGTTTTGGCTGGGGTAGAGTGGCTGGTATGGGGGTACATTTTGAATTGGTACTGAACACAGAGTTGTATAGAGATGTTTTTGCTATTGTTGAGCAGGCCTTGCCCAGAGGCAAGGCCTTTTCTGCTTTTTGTAGYGCCATGCTGGTGGGGAGGCTGAGGTGCATGGGAAGTTGGGAGGAGACACAGCTGGGGCAGCTGATGCCAACTGACCAAGGGGATGTTCCAGACCRWATGACTTCATGCCCAGGATATAAAGCTGTGGGGAAGAAGGAGGAGGAAGAGATGCTTCAGGTTCCAGAGCAGAGATTCCCCTACAGCCCACAGTAAAGACCATGGTGAGGAAGASTCTCACTCTGCAGCACRTGGAGGWCCACAATGCAGCAAATAYMCACCTGCAGCYCATGGAGGAACCCACACTGGAGAAAGAGGATGCCCAAAGGAGGCTGTGGCCTTGTGGGAAGCCTATGAAAGAGCAGGTTCTGGGAGAACCTGTGGCCCTGTGAAGAGCCCACACTGGAGCAGSTTTGCTRGCAGGACTTGTGATACCAGGGGAGCCCCAYGCTGAAGCAGTCTGTTCCTGAAGGGCTGCACCCTATGGAAGGGACCTATGCTGGAGCATGGGAAGAGTACAAGAAGTCCTCCCTCTGAGGAGGAAGAATAAGCAGAGACAATGTGYGATGAATAGACTGTACAGGATTTTAGATGAGTTTCTTTAATTTTTGAGTAAATCTGTTATTGATGGAGTTAAATCAGGACAGAGTGAAGATGAAACCATGATCAATATACAGAGTCTCTCTGTCTGTGCATATATATGCACCACAGTGTTGCAGTGGTTCTCAAAAACGAAGCTTTACTGGTAAGCCCTGAGTAATGTATCCATGTATCCTACGGACCACAGCTGAGGTTCTCACCCAAAAGCTCCTGCCTYGGTGTGGGAGGTGATATAAAGCTGACTCTGTTTCCTGTGGTGACTATTTTCTAGGCCAGTTCCCCAATTTAAGTTCGAAGACCACGAGTAAACAGTGGCACAGTGTATTTGGCAGAGACCTGGTGTTAGGGGTGAAATAGGAATACCTGCCTGGTCCCCCCATCAAATCTTCCTCCAGCCATCTCCCATTTCCACAGCCTCGAGTGCTGGGCTGCTCCAGCGCATGGGCCTTGGGGCATTTGCGTGGTTCCACGTCCAGAGGTACATCCACATAGGCTGGGTTGTGTGTTGCTGCTGGCTAGAGYTGCAGCCTTGACTGCATAGAAAAGAACAGGATGTACACAGTTACAAACACACCACTAAGCTCTATTTATGTRTCTTCTGATTAGAAAGGCAGCAACTCATAATCTTTAATTACTGTTTTCTCATATGACCCCAGTGAGATAGGGAAGTATGAACTAGGAAGAGARAGATGAGTTAACATTAGCCATCTAGAAGTTAGCTATCAAGTCTAAACCATCCATCTGGGCTCACTATTTAGGCAGGACAAAGAAAGAAATATATGGAGTAACTCTGAAGACAAATGGAGTCAATGAAGATAAGGTGAATCAGCATTTGGTTAAATCTATAGGAAGCCTGGCTGTCTGTTGGGGCATCTACTTTTTAGATGGCTGGAACAAGAGGAATTCCTTCACAAACAGTTTAATAAGATACCTCAGGAATCATTGAAACTAGTTTAGGCTTCAACACAGAGACTAGTCCTAACTCTCTGTCTTATCCCTGCTCACATGGCTCTGCTTTGGCCATTTTAAGGGCTACCCTGTGCTAGTGATGCAGCACAACGCAGCTGCACAGGACTCTCTGGTATCAATATCTACCTTGGATTTTGAGTGTGGAAATTGTGTACACACACAAACACTGATGCACATATACTTTGGAGGCACAAAAGGAAAAGGATTTTAACTCTTTGCAGGTTCAAAGAAAGGATGACTTGACAGAAAATACACTAAGGGAGCAGAGAAGACTGAAAAAACCCTAACCCTCTCTGCTAAATGTGATTGGTGGATGTTTCATTTATCAGTAACTCATTCTGAGTTGTTAATCTATTCTATACTTGCTTGCTCTGGTGCCCTGCTCTCTGTAACTACAGCATGCAGGACTAATATTCTCACTAACTCTTATGCATTTGGCACTATGCTCTTGCCCAATTTTTACTGCCCCCCTAAGGAAATAAGAGCACTTTGTATTCTAGGAAAAAACACACTTTTAAAATATTCATATTTCCATGGTTGTGTGTGTGTCTGTTGTGTAAGTTTTCCTTGGTGGCAGTGAACAAAGTGCTCTTCTGTGGAGCAGGCTCTCCTGTCTCCTCTAGCAGACTCAGTGTCTGTACAGGGAATTCCTGTTCCTGGCCCAAACCCACAGGCCCTCGGCACTGGAGGACAAGGTCGGCCATCTCACACTCTCTCTTTCTCCTGGCCTGATAGTTGATCTCCGTGCTGGAGAAATGGGCTCTGAAGGAGAAAAAGAGGGGGGCTGAGGTGAAGGAGAGAGAGAGCACGTGTATGTACTTCTAACTTGTCCTGGGAACTTTGGCAAACATTTCCTCCCTAAAGAAAGTTTGTTCAACTTTTGCAGAAGTCCTGATAGTCTCTGATTTACTTGGCTCTTCCTTCAGATGAATTAGTGGTACCTGGCTGTGTCATTTTACCAGCACTGTGACAGGCATCATCCAAGCCTCATTTCACACCTCCCATCTTCCATTCTGCCTGTGAAGGGTTTTCTTTCCCTTGTTGTAGCAGTGACTGAGCAACAGCATCCACAGCTAGGCAAAAATCTGCCTGCAGAGAGCTTCCTCTGTTTAGACTTCAGTCAGAGGACCGATGAAGCATACTTTGTGGCTACTTATGGTCAGGGCGGTATGCATAGTTTTTTATAAGCTGCACACTGTCAAGACAGGTAATTGTGTAACCTTAGCTGCACTCTTTTTTTCCCCCCCTTYCCCTAAGGCTGGAGTGGCACCTTGCATTCCAGCTGGTGCCGCGAGCAGGGCTAGCTGTGCTGTTCTACAATCTGGCTCGTGTTCTGTCCTTCTCTGAGGAGGATGGTATCAACCCTTTAAGGCTCTCCCCTGGTGCGTGTTCCTGGCTGATTGCTCTCCCTTTCATGCACAGTACAGGAAACTACAGGGCACAGTGTATGAGGCACCTTTTTTATCCTCTGCAGCTATGCTTTCCATTGAGAGAAAGGGTAATTATCCTATTTCTGTTTCAGTGTCAGGTACCACATGGTTTTTGCATTTGTCTCTTCGAAAACATGTTTTGCTTTGATGTTTGCTTTTCTAATGGGGCTACTTTGCATAATACCTTCTGCTGCAAAAGAATGCTGAATCTACAGATGAGCTATCACTTCTCAAAATACTGATTGCTATCAGCTGGCTTGCCGAAGGCCTTGGCTGTGGCTCTGCATGCGTGTGTCTGTGCGTGTGTGCACAGTCGGGGGAGGGAGGGAGAAGGTTAATTTCCTTTCTTTGACCAGTTTTGACATAATGCCTGAAACGAAAGAGGTGGATCCATCAGTACATTAACATTTACCTGCTTTCCCAGAACAGCATAGAGAGCTCTCTACCTGTAAGGGTGAGGTTATACATGGGTAAGGAGTGAGATAACAGGGAAAAGGGAAATGCTGCATTTGTGCTACTGGTTTCTACAGTAKTTCTGTCACAATCTTTTTAGCTGAATTTTACACCTGTGGATTTTCCCCAGTGTTCATCTTTAGCAGTGAGGATGTCTAAAGTCACATACATAAAGCATACAGATGCAAAAGTCAGTCAGGTGACATGAAGCAGAATAGTTATAGGGAGCGTTATGGGATATACATACATACATATATAAGTATATATATATGCACACAGATACATTCATACACGTGAGTGAATATGTGTGTGATATTTGCAGTGTGCTTCTTCCTTTTCTCAAATGATAGATCATTCATTACTCGCCCATGCAGACATCTCTCCAGTGAAATTCCCTATCTGCTGCCTACTGGCCTGACCTCATTGCTTTTCTGTGCCTGGCCCTGATGCCTGATTAACTCATAGCAGGCAGTAGGGATGTGGGGAAGGAAAGAACTCCTCATTTCCTTCTCTGGACAAAGAACCTGAACCACAGACTGCCCTTCCTCAGAAAATGCTCTGACAAAGCAGGGAGCAGAGCTTAAAGAATTCCTACCTGCAGCAAGTCTTGAGAATCAAATTTGAACATTTTGGTCTGAGCTTGTTGCTTGCTAGATTAAAGCTCTAGGATGTTTTTTTCCAATAAAATTCAGGGTCTGTCCTTCCTAGAGCATTGCATACTCCTCTGCTTTCAGGATTCATGCAAAACCCTCAAGGATTCAGAGCCCTCTTTCAATAAATATTCCTGCATTCCAATACCATCTGAATATGTCTGTTTCCATCCCCCAGAAATGGGGTCCAATTTTAAGGGAAGAAACTTTCTCACAAGAATTTTGGAACTCCTTGGCTTTAGTGAGACAATTGGAAATACCATGAGAATGATAATTAAGAAAAATTTGTGCTGACATAATGCTTTCCATCTGTAGATCTGAAAAAGCTTTATGAACATTAATAAATTCATCCCCTTACTACCCTGTGAGACCAGGATATTATTGTCCCTGCTTTGCAGGGGGKGTAATGAGGGGACTGTTAGGAGTCTAAGGGCCTGGTCTAGCACTCATTGGAGCTTATGGGAAAATTCCCAGTGACTTTACTGGGAGCTGGATTGGCCTGCTGGTGGCTTCCTCAAGGCCACACAGTGAGTGAGCGATAGCTTGGGAATGGGACCCAGAGCCACAGGRCTGCTTTGTTCCTTTCCAACCCTCGCCTTTCTTCAGGTCTTTCATTACTTTTCTGTCTGGATGAGGTGCCTGAAGCCGAAAGCATAAGGCAACAATATAGAAGGTTCATTTATAGCATTTCAAACCTCAAGAGAAAGCTTGGCTCTGATCTAGTCTGAGGGAGGAGTTTTAGAAAGACCCAATTTTTAAAGAGGTATCTAAGTACTCAGTTCCCAGTTTTATGGGCAGGAGAGGCCTGAAGACCTTTAAAAATCAGTCTGTAAATAACAACCGTGCTCTGACCAGGTAAACTATCCCTTGTGTGAGCTCCTGGAGAAACTTAAGAGAGCTGAAACCTAGCTGAACCAAACCTTGCAAACAGGTCAGCTCCCCAGAGTGTGTTCCCACCCTGTGGAAACCTCTCCCCACCCAGGTATGCCCACAGATCAAAGCCACATCTGCTGCTACCAGGAGACACCTGCCTTACCTCAATACAGCAGCCCGCTGGCTCCCCCACCCCAGGGTGGCCCTGGCAGCTTCCCCCAGGCTCATACCCTCCTTTCCTGGCCTGCCTGCCGGCCTTACTACCTTTCAGACAGGGTTCTCCTACCCACTTTTTAATCTTCTTTGCAGCTSGGCTGCTTTCCACCTGCTCCCCGGGTTAACCCTTTCCTTGCCATTACAAACATTGCAGATGCATGTAGCTGTATGCACAGGAAATGCAGAGGTGTGGGAGCTGAAGTCAGCGCTGAGCAATGCAATCCAACCTTCCTAAGCACCCTGGTGACAGTGAGAATAGCAAATGAGATTTCTGATTTATGAGAAACAACTTGCTTTGGGATTTTTTTTGGTTTTTTTTTTTTTTTTTTTACTAGTTGGGGACAGTTTGATGTTCTGAGCTCACCAGGAGGGATCCTGCAAGGCAGGGGAAGGGCTGGTCCTCCTGGGGCCGGTGCTTGCTCAGCAACTCAAGGCCGGCCATCTGGCATCAGCCCAGACCCACTCCAGAGCAGGGCCCGTCAGGAACTGACCTTGTGCTCTGCACTTTCCCAGACCTTGAGCAGCCAGCACAAATCCAGGTAGGGTTGTGGGAAATCTATCCTGCCATTAGCAAAATCTTGTAGAGTTAGAGACTTTCCTACAATGCTCTTCAGTYGAGACTGCAAAAGAGCTTTTGAGCCGTTTCCATGTTGAAAGTTTATATAAATTATTATTTTTTAATGAATGAAATCAAAAGAGAATAGCTTAAGTTTTGATTTGAGACTGTGAACTAAAGACAGAGGTAATGGAATAACCCTGGAGACTCCTTATAATTGAATTCAGKAACAGTCTGTGTAGCTGTTTTTTGAAGGATTGTAACAAAATCGCACTACCCATAGGGCAAGTACTTACACAGACTCCACAGTAGTCCCTTTCTGAAGCACTTCATACAAGGGAAAGTTGTTTAAGAGGGAGCTATGTTGCTCAGCAACACTATGTATTTAATTTTTTTTTCTTTTTTTTTTAACATTTCATACCTCATGGGATTTTAGGCACTACAGCTAATTTATATGAAGGCTCCACTGTAGTTTTCTGAAGTTTATTTAACTGTATGAAAACATTTCCAAATAAATTATGTAATCTACAAGATATGTATGTTATTTGTGTGCTGCTTTGCTGGTATTTCTACTAAAGTACCATTTGATAGGTCTTGAAGCTGAACTGGGATATCATCTGTTCATTCACTGATTGAAATTATTATTTGGGTAGTTTCGCCCTGCTGCCCACTGAGAGGTAGGGAGAGCTCTTTTACAATTCAGACTATTATTTATCTTTATATATTTTATGCAACTAAAAAAGTGGTTGAAAAGCATGCAGGGAAAGAAGATCTTTGAGGCTCTGTGAGAAGATTACAGTTACAAGTATTAAACCTGATTCCAAACACACAGTCCTCCTCCACMCCCCATTTAAATAAATAAGATAGAGCAATCCCTAATAATTTCCCATTTTTACATACCCTGCTTATGGAATGACAAGAATTATATGGATGTTTATGTGCCTATGTTCACTCTGCTAAGTGCTGTTTCTTGAGAGTGACCATTAAGGAGTACAAATAAAGCCTGAGAAAGGTTTATGGCTATAAATTGGTAAGGCAAGGTTTTCTTCACCCAGCTCTCCCTGCTCCTGGAAAGCTTCCACACCTTCTGGCCTCATTACCCATGTTCCTAGTTTCCTCATTACTTGGTCTCATCTACTGCTGGGCAAATCCTGCAAAGCAGTATTCATAATAYGTGTTCAAAGACAACCCACACTAACTGACATGCCTCTTTAATGCACTTTCTGTGAACAGGGGGACAAGCAAATATTTGTTCACATAAATACTGCTGAAAGAGAATCTTCCATGGGTAACCAYTGATGTCTGTAATTGCAGAAGGGTTGGGGCTTGGAGGGGAAAGGTGTGGAAGATGGTTTGGTATCGTCATTTTGAAAGCACTTTGTGGGTTTGACAGTTAGGAAATAAGTTATGTGATAACTTATTGTTTTGTGATAGCTTCTGCTCATCATGCTGCTCAGTCAAATTCCCAAATCCTCCCTTCAAGAAGAAAATCTCATTCCAGAGAGAAGAGTGAGCATGATCTGCTGGGTCAATTTGACAGCARTAAACTATCTGATACATAATCAGGAGGAACAAATGGTTCTGCAGCAGCCCAGGTCTTTCCAAGAGTAAGGCACAAGTGGAGTTGGAGGCTTGATGAGAAGTTGCAGAAGACAGAAAATATATCCATTTTTGTTCCCATCACTTAGAGGAGTCCTAGAATTAGGTCACCTCTAAGCTGGCAGGTACTTCAGCCAAGAGATCTCACTGCCTTCATCAGGGACTTTGGCTGGTAATAAACTAAAAGAAGCTCTGACAGTGGCAGAGAGGATAGTTTGGTTCAGGARAAAGCCTTTGCAATGTGAGGAGAGCTTAAAATGTGCTGTTTTCCATGGAGCTTAGGATATGGTTAACATTTATAAAAAAGGGGTGTTAGCTGTTTGAAAAATGAGAAAGGTTAACCTTAGTAACTGTGTATTTGCATTTCAAAGTGGTAATTATAGGTATGTGTACACACAATTAAATAGGCTGCACAGAGTGAAAATAAACAAATAATCAGTGCTATTAGGCAAGGCTTAATGAACATTTTTGTTATAACATAAATTAATATGTGTTCTTTGAAAGAACAACAAAATGAAGTATTTCTTTTTGAGATTCTCAAGGATTATACAAACAACAAATGAGCTAAAAAAACTAAAGGTGTAAAACCCTTTGACACCAACATGTACTTTTAAGGATCCAGAAATTAGACCTGGCCAGCTACCCCTGTGCAAGCTTTTTCATTCCCTTTGGTAATACATTCAGCAAGTTCCTCTGAACTCTAGGCAATCAGACACATAGATGGCATACCTAAGGCTTGCTCCAGCAGGCTCCATTGACGTTTGCACTGTTGGAAGCCATTCTAACACAGCTTTTTATGAATATGTAACATGTAAACTGGATCTTACCCAAGACCTGCTTCAGTTTTAATGACTCTGCTCCTGATTGCACACACTGACTGAAAACTGTTTATCTGTAGGTGAGCTAACCAGATCCAGGAAATGTTAGCCATTTTGACTTTGGGGTTTGGTGACAGGAATTGCACGCCAGCTGCTCTCTCTTGCAAACATTCCTCACATTTCTGACACACAGTAGGGTGGATGCATGTTGTGTAATAGCGTTTTAACCTTCTCATTTAACTGGTCAAGTGACAAAATGCTGAAAGAAAACGAGTGTGTTCAAATGACATTGGCCAATACTTATCTCACATACCAAATAACCACTCTATTTACTGTGGCTAGTCCTGAAAAAAAATCTCTTCTTGGAAAAAAAAGGGCTTTGTAAAATCCTGTCTTCACTGTGTTATACTGCCTGAGGACAGCAGAAACAGCAGAGTGACCTGCTCCAGCCACATGCCTTAAAGGATTGTCTCAAGAAAATTAGAGTGTAGCTGAGTCTCTGTGTCCATTCAGCCTAAGTAATGACTTCTGTGCAGAATATGCYCTCTCAGTTAGCTCTGTTTTGGTTTTAGTTAGAACCTACTAACTGGACAATTGAAACCCTCTCTCATAAAATAATTCTTCAAATTTTTCAATTTACTCTTTCATTTTTCTTCTGATTTCCGCAAGGCTTGGACTGGGGTTCGATGTTGAGTTCAAATATGTTCCAAGCTTGTTTGCTAAACCTCATCATCCTCTCGCATTCTCAGCATGCTATTGTACTGCCTAATCCTTGGTGGTAATCTGCCTTTTCAGATCAGTGCTTTCCTGGTATTATCAGAGAGATCAAAAAGAGTTTTCAGCTGGCTGAAGGCATCACTTAACACAGTGGGGATATCTGGACCTGCATCTACCTATGTGTCTGCAGTTTAAAAATCTGAAAATGCTTTTGAAAAAAACCAATAAAAATAAATCGGAATTGTAGCTGAGTTCTTAGTTAATGTAAAGCAAAATAGAAGATGTAGAAAGTAATTACACTGTCATTATATCACCTTCTAGGCAGCACTGTATTCAAGTCTAACAATTAGTATTTCCATTTCCACTTCCAGATCCATATAGAATCTCAGTTCACCAGACAGCTTAATTAGAAAGGTATGATTTTTCTGTAGCTTTAAAATAGAAATGAGAAGATAAGGGAAGAAAAGGAAAGAAAAGGAAAGAAAAGAAAAGAAAAAAGAAAAGAAAAGAAAAGAAAAGAAAAGAAAAGAAAAGAAAAGAAAAGAAAAGAAAAGAAAAGAAAAGAAAAGAAAAGAAAAGAAAAGAAAAGNGAAAAGAAAAGAAAAGAAAAGAAAAGAAAAGAAAAGAAAAGAAAAGAAAAGAAAAGAAAAGAAAAGAAAAGAAAAGAAAAGAAAAGAAAAGAAAAAGAAAAGGTATTGACAGTCCCTATCAAAATATTACTTTCTTCCTTAGCACTTAACATATATGTACACCTAAAATATCTTCCTATAAAGTGTTTGGGTATTATTCTTCTCGGTGGAAAAACCCAACAAACACCATACAGTTTTTTACAAAGCTTATGGCTTTTTCTTCTGTTAAGAGGCAGTTTCTTAAAAAAAAAAAAAGAACTTTTTTGACCAGTGATAACTGTTGTGAAGATTTTTTCTTTGTTTTGATGTTCTTATCATCTCTATTCTTAACATAAACTATTAAAAACTGATAGAATGTGCTCACTAGGATAGAAATCAAGTGATTTAACCACTTGTGTGGATTTAGAAATGTTGTAGGGGTTTTGTTAGACAGCATACCTCCCAAAATGATGTTTCATGTCCCTAAACTAAAGGCTGGCTGTGCAGGTGCTCTGATTTTGCATACAATTACGTTAAGTGGTATCAACCCCTCTACCAGATAAAGGCTGCAGCTCCATTGTGCAGGGATTGAATAGCAGTTTATGAACATGTGAGGGCATAACTGACTTGAACCATGAGGATGTCCTGAAGGAGTCAGCTGCAGGCAAGGCAGAGGCAAAGCAGTGGATGCGTCTGAGACCAGCCATGCAGATGTCCCTGATGTCCATTAGCATACTTGACCTGACTGGAGCAATAGTGAGCAGGGAAATGCCTGTGAAATCACTGCCAGGTCACCCCTGCTGCTGTTCCTAGAGCTGCCCTTCCCTTTGGCACTCTGAGCGAGCTGTGTCGTCTCTGCTTTGCACTCACAGGCTGCGTAATGGGCTTGGCAGGTTGCTCATGCTGTTGAGAAGTGTTGCCATGACTAATGTAGGAGGACAGCCTTCCCTTAAAGCTTTTGTACTCCAAAATTCCTAATAAAGYGGTGCTGTATAAAAATGGGACAAAATAGGAGATAAAAACTGTTCACTAAATCTTCCCAGACTGAAATAAGTTTGGCACCATCAGCTTATGCTGTGGCCCAAGTCCTACAACTGGATGAGAGAATCGAAGTTCAACGTGGTCTAACAGAAACAAGATTTATGCTTATATTGCTCAGAAAATCTAGATAAGGAAGGGTAAGCAAAATACAGCCTAAGCCTGATATTAGACTCTGATTATCACTAAGACCACGACACTACCCCCATCCCTGACGGCYGCTCTGGAAGGACCTAGTGAACAAAAGCCAACAAAACCAGCATAAAATTGGAGGACATATGCAAGATGTGGCCTGTCCCTTAGAGAGGTCCCATTGTCTTCAGGTATCCGGCAGGATGATATACRTTGCAGTCAGCACTTGCTGCTCCTTGTGGTGTGGTACAACCTGTTTGTGAGTTACATGTATATTCTTGTACAAAGTCTGTGAACGTGCATTGAACTCCTCTGCCTTTTCATCTCCTGTGCAGGGTACTTGCAATGTTGTTCTCATTTTCTAATCAATTGCACTTGTTGCTTGGGGGCCTTTGCCTTCATGTTGCTACACTGTACGAGCTGTCACGTCTATTTCTAGACACCTGTCATTATTGCACGTGGTAGAAGACACATTTCAGAGGTCTTTTTCCTTTCCTTCCCTTCTAAAAGGCTGTTTTGTTGAGTGAAAATGAACTTTTCTAGCATTTCTTCTTCCTCTAACAATGATAAATTTCTAGAATGCTACTATATATATACACACATGACTATTCATGAATTTTTTACATACAATAAAATTTCCTTTTGATGAGTATAATTTGGTTCAAATATTACTGTGTTTTGAAATTCTTTCCAATGTCTCCTTCTAATCTAACATGTTCAATTTAAAAACAGGACAAACMAAAAAGAAATTCTCCCATAATGGTGATATCACAGCAACACCAAAAAACCCCCAAAAAACCCCAAAACCAAGCAAACAAAAAAATCAGTCACTATTGTTGCAATTGTTAGAATAAGAGAAAGAGTTTTTCTTGCCTGAATAAGCTAATTATGAGATCTGTTTTAAAGTAAAGTATCTCTAGCAAAAAATTGCCCATGTCTCTGTAGACAGATACATAAGACTCCATTTCTTCCTCATCAGAGCCAACTTTAGTTATTTTGTATTATATGTGGGGTTAGACATAGCTGTTCTGGACAAAGACATGAAAATGATAGTTTAGTCAGTTGTTTCTTTCAAGCATTGTACTTGCTGTGTTAAGTGAATTTTTTTAATATTAATAAGTTGTTTTTTGTGGCAAGAGAATTACATCACAATTAGATGATACAGCTACCTAAATATTTCCTCGGTACCTCTGAGATGAGCAAAACTATTATTTCTTTTGGCCACTGGCAGGTTGTGCACTCTACTCTTTGGCCTTTGATAGGCCTGCCCATTCATAGTTCGAAGATCCTTACAAAGGGATTGACAAGGAACACTTATTTCTGTAGTTTGTAGAACAAAAAGGCACAGAAATACAGAGTGAGAGGAGGAACATGTGACCAGGCAGTGAGCTCTTGTGTGAAAGTTGGGCATAATTTGGGTGAGAACTCTTCTGAGTTGGTTCTACTGCCTGAGTAGTTATCAATGAGTAAGTTGGACTGAACTCCTCTTACATGTCATATTTCAGCAATATTTTACATATAATAAAGGTGAACCGAAGTTCATACTGAATGCAACCAGGCAGCAAAGGATTGTGTTCAAAAGTCTTCTACAACCAAGTTAGACTCTTCCTTGAATTGCCTTGCATCTATCCATTAGATCTTACATTCCTGAAGTAAAACTACATGGTTGGTGATTCTATTATTCCCTTAAAACATTTGCAGCACATCCTTTTTGGCATTCTGAAACATGAACCTGAAACATCCATGGACATGAAATGGAGTCCTTGAAATTTTTGTTTTCTACAGAATCTTTCTCCAGGATAGTGACMAGTTACTAGAAAAGACACTGATGTAGAGGTCTCAGTTTACATCCTATATTCCAATGAAAACTGATTTTGTACAAAGAACAAATTAGCTATTAGCAGTCCAGAGAGTGCTCCTGTGGCAGAGTTCACCTAATAGACTTAACACTTACCRGAGAGTTAAGAAACACAAGTCCAAGAACTTATTCTGAAGCAGATAGAACAGAAATATGAACTCAAGTTTTCCCACACTCTGGTAGGTGACCTAACCAAAAGGGCGACTTGGGACAGAGTTTCCACAGTTGTTCCCAGTTATTTGTTTGTCTCTTCCCACTCTCTGCCAACCCCACCCTTATATTTTGACCAAAAAATGATCATCACCCTGAGAAACTTTTCCTAAAATAAATCTAGTGAAAATTCACACAAATAGTTTTGGTTTCAAGGAATTTTTTTTAAATTTAATTTAATTTTATTTTTTTAAGAAAAAAACCCCCAAACCAAACAAATCCCCAAACACTGAATTGAAAGCTTTCCAACAGGCTCTTCTTTGGTATTGTGTGCCTGACTATTTCCTGTGACATTAGAAAAGTAGTCTGTGTACTTGTCATACACTCATGACTTCCATTTAACTAAGTATCAGTGTTTTGTATGCCTGGAGATACACTAGGACTCACCAAACTACCACAAATTCTATTGTATAATGAAGCAGAATTCTGCCCTCATTTGCTTCTGTAGCAGTGCACTAAATAATATTTTTGTCCTTTATTTTAGCAAGTTGAGGGAGAAAGAGAAACTGAAAAAATAACCATGAAGGTTTCAAAGACCAGTTACTTTCAAGCAGATTACATAGGCATAAAAACCAAATCAGCAATGTGTAAAAAACAAATCAGTAATGTGTTTGTAAACTATTTCAGTGTTCTCATTGTGCTCCCAGAATGAGATATTTTAACTTTTATGGAAATGGTGGCCTTTGAGGCATGACATTTTCTAAGAAATACTGATGAGTTTCTAAGCTACAAACTCAAATAGATAAAGAGGCTGCGGAAAATGAAGTGAACAAAAGGAGCTCAGATCTCTTTTAATGATGTTGTGTATGATCCCTATTAAATTATACCTTTGACGTTATTAAGGCATGTTAACAGACTCTGACAGAATCATTAAACAGGCCATTTTCCACCTTTTGTGGTGCCAAGGAATAGAAGCCTGCTTCCCTGAAAACCTGAGGAAAATGTCAGATGAATGCCTATGAGGAGGAGGTGCTGGGAGCCATCATGTTTCAGGAGCTGTGCAAGGTCCYGCATGATGTTCCCACAACTCTGGGGAATGGGCTTGGCCAACCGCCACCTCTGGAAAAGCTGTTGAACTGAAATTTCAAAACACACTTTCCTTGCCTGTATAATACTGGTATTACTAATAGTCCTGGGAATCAGAATTGAGTTATGGGATTTCTGGTAGGCTTAGAGGAGAGAGGAAGAGAAGGTATCCCAGCATCTCCCATGCATCGCTGCCAGATGTGTGCTGCTCCCAGTTAGAAGTGATTTCAGTGCATGACTCATGAGGTGTCGTTTCATTCTGCACTTGGTGCAAAGTTCCCCAAGCCTGCCAGATTTCCCTGTGACCAAAGTGCACGTGTGATTCCCACCTAAATTTTTCCCCAATTAGCAGTTTTACTAGAGTGTCGGCAGTTCCACCCATTTGTGAATGTCAAAACAAATATCTTGACCTTCATTCATTGTTAACTTTTAAACTAAATATAGAAAATTTCATTTTGGTCACTTCTTGTAGGAGAGATTCGGCTTTACATCCAGTCTATGCAAGAAAAATAAATGAAACTTGTWAATAGAATCTGGCAGTACTACTAAGCTTGTTATATGACTCCAGTAAGGGCGATAATATGCGAAGACAGAATGAATATTGTGCTGTTAAAGGAGTGTTTGCATAAAATTTTTAAAAACCTACAGAAATTTGTTATTTAACCATGTCAACTAATTTCAAGCATATGTATTTATTAAAGATGAGTGATCAGTATTCAGACATGTGTATCTAGCTTTGAAGCTAGCAGTTGGTTTCTAGGTGGTTGCAAGAACTACAGCTAATTGTTTTTCCTTTTATTGATTATTCCCCAGAGGACGTTTCAACATTTAATGGCAATCTAAGCAGYTGAAAATTTTAGACTGAGAAATGGAGGTTTAATTTTAAGTGATGCATTGCAACATGTGGRATTAATGTGTTTTATACCTGAGCTTTTTGCTGTATACCAGGTTTCTTCACTAGCATGCATTTGAGGAGTAGGATCATCATATCTCTTCCTTCTTGCCACWAGTAGGGTGTTGTCTGAGTCTATGGATAGAAGGCCTTGAAGCTGAAAATTGAAAATTATTTCAAGTTCATTTTATTGCTGAATGGTTCTTCTGTCTGATCACCTGGAAGCTGAGGTTTTCTGAAGACAGGAGAAACTTCAGATGTAAAAATTGTGCTAATTCAAGAGCTGTAGTTATATGTCAGAATATATTTTGTATGGAAAATTTTCAATTAGCTTTAGCTAATTTTTTTTTGTGCTTACAAAACTCTTAATAAGAATGAAGACAGTGTACATAAAGTAGTAGGCTCAACCATTAGATAAAAGGGTCTTGTAATGGGTTAAGTTAACTTTAAAATTTGCTTGCAAGTTGGAAGGTATAATAAAACATATCCCCAAACCAAGAGACAGCCAGCAGGTCTAATTTTAGGGTTACCAGCTGTTTATATTTGGTGATGCCTGTCATTACAGAACAATTTCTGTGTCTGTGGCTAGAGATTCTAGTGCCAAACTGAAGAGTAATAGAGAGAGAGGAGCAGTGTAAATTGGTTAGCCTTTTCTTTGTGGCAAGCAGATTATCTGCCCATCAGTCTTACACTGTTAGTGGGTACTGGCCATCGTCATAGTTGGCTAAAAATGATCCCCAAATTAAGTTTTCTGCCTGTGTGAGCAAGACTGGCCCTTCTTCTTGAACTCTGTGCTATGAGATCAAAACGGGAGACAGACAGAAAGGAAAGAGGGGAAAAAATGAAATTTGGCTGAACCACTTATATAGTTGAGTAACTCAGTATGTTAGTTATTTTATGATTTTATTGGCCTTTTTAATGCCTAAGTGAGCGATATATGTTGCCAGATTATCATGTCATCTGGTACTTTTGTGGTATCCCCACAAGTTAGGAAAGTCTCATGAGAAAGCCAAATGTCATAGTTTGTTAGTGCTATAAAACACCAGAATGCTGCAAAACTATGAGGAAAACATAAAATCATAAGCTCTTCTGTATTTTCATGGTTACTGTCCTCTTTGAAAGGGCACATTTCTGAGAGGCCTTTGGTATAAGCCTTTCATGAGACATTTACAAGAACCCTCATATCAGTTCCCTCTGCCACAGTTTGTACTAGGACTTTCCTAAGAAAGCATGTTGCTTCAGCCTCCTAATGACTTTTCAGAGATACTAAGATATCACAAAGTCCTTATTCCCCAGAAAAATTTTGTTGAGATGCCTTTTGCTTGTGCAAACATCCAGTTCATCCTAAACTTAGCTGAATGAGAAGATTCACTTGGAATTAGTAGGGCAGTTCTAGGTACATTTTTCTGTTTTTTTTTTCCTAGAACAAAAGATAGGAGCTTTTCCTCTAGCTAAAAGTTTATCTTTAATTATCTTTAAAAATACCTGAGTACTCATTATTGTTGCTGTTACAGGAATATATGGATCTGTGACCCAATGTGAATCTTAACAGGCTACCAAGTATGGAAAAGATATACCTTTGAGAGAAACTGGAGTTTAAACAAAACAAACCATGTACAAAATGGAGGAGYAAATCCATATTTCACAGCCAGAGATCTTGTGTAGAAAGAGACTGAATAAATTTCTCAAACCTTTCGCAATAAATCCTCGCTGTTCTAAGAAAAATCTTGATGGGGATCATAAGAAGTATCAAAAATAATATAAAAAAATTGTGTGGCCAGCAGGACCACTCAGCATGGCTGAGTCCAAACCTCAAGCATGTCCAGAGAAGCTGGTGAAGGTTTATACAATTAAGTTGTATGAGGACCTGGGGTTGTTTATCCTGGAGAAGAGGAGGCTCCAGGGTGATCAGGGTGATCACTCTCTACAATCACCTGAGGAGGCTGTAGACAAGTAGGTGTTGGTCTCTTCTCTCAGGCAACAAGTGAGAAGACAAGAGGAAATGGCCTCAAGTTGCACTGGGGGAGGTTCAGGTAGGACACCAGGAAGAATTTCTGTTTGGAAGGAGTTGTTAAGCATTGGAATGGACTTTCCAGGGAGGTGGTCAGGTCAACACCCCTGGAGCTGCTCAAGAAATGACTGGACACAGCACTTAGCACTATGGTCTAGCTGACAAACAGGTCAAAGGTTGGACTTAATGATTGGGGAGCGTAATCCTGCAAGGATTCTGTGATGTAACTTTGTGAAGATTCATGAGAATTTGTAAATGAGCATCTATCCTTAATTAATATTTTTWTTATTCTTTTACCTGTCCCAGAATCAGTATTATTTCAATAAGTATTGAGTACTTGAAAGCGGTGAAACCAGACAGATTCACTCAAGTCAATGAGGCAAAACTCACTGTCCATGCTAAAAATCTGCTTATAATGTGCTTTCTTTTGCAGCGAGCAGAAGGGGAATAGGAAACTTCCAAGTGTGGTTTGTGCTGCTAGTTTTTTAAGATATTTGAGTAGGGAAATCTCCTGCTTCTTGCGATGCAACAGAATGTCAATTTTCCATTGATGTCCGCACAAGCATGCAAAAATAAACATATTGCTGCCCTATTCTCAGAAAACATGGCTGCAGTTCATATTCTGTATGCTGTGCAGAGCATTAGATAACCAAGGATCCTACTCATAAACCAGCCACTTTTCCTGAACTGCAGTAGCACATTAGTACAACACTAACTTATCCCTTTCAGGACTCTCTCTTGCCTGGGTGGATTGACATAGAAGCTCATTTATTCTGGGCTAACTTAATGTTGATTTCTACTCACTGTCACAATGAGCAAGGTAGAAGGTTCCTTCCAAGAAAGGAAAGCAATTTATCCAAGTTGTAGTGGAAAGTAGCAGATGACAAGGAATAGACCTGCCTTAATTACAAAATAATTTCATTGTTTTGTAGGATTAGAATATAACAGGCATCCATACTCTGATGTGAAAACCTCCTTTCTCTGCCAGCAGGTTTTTTTTTTGTTTGTTTGTTTCTAGGAAAGGATTCRTTACTATTYTATTTGGTGATAATTATGAATGAAGAAAAGTAAATAATTCACACTAGGCACACTTCTTTCCTTTTCACACTCCCTTTTTGTTTTCTGCTAACTATTATGTGCATTTTGTGTTCATTTCATACACTCCTCTTACTCACATAAACTTCCCCTGGGTGTGACAGTGACACCAAATTGGATCATAGTGGCAGCAAGATTTTGGGAGCTGTCAGCTACTTAAAATATGGCAAACAAATAGGAAGCTCTCTGCCTTTGTGCTGGTTTATACATGAATTGTGCTTGGCACATCTGTCTAATTTCCAAAAGAAACACAGAGGATAGTATGGCAGGCAGGCATGGTCACAACAAGTTACAGTGAGGTATGTCATTTCAGAGCATGCAATTTCCTCTTTGAGTCATTTTGCAAGAAAGGTTGAATCACTACATCCTCTTTTTTAACTGGGGTTCTGCCTCTGCATATCAATGCTATGACTAGATCCGAGGTGGATGCACCTTTTCAATACTAACAGGAGGTAAATGACACACACTGCAGCAGAATGGCTGTTACCTTTGCAAAGTTTTGGAAGAAGTCAAAAAACAYGCAAAGTACATTTGCAACTTTCACAACTGATCAGACATGAAAACTGCTAGGGAAATAATATGGGATCTAAGTAATGAAAAAAAAAAGAAAATAAAATTACTAACTTGTTTTGTTTTGCTTTAAATTTGACATGTGAAGTGCTGAAGAATTCTGTCTCACAATTGTTCGGACAACCAGGTTCAAACCATGCTAACCTGCTCTATCAATRGAAAAATTAGCAGCATGATTTGCTCTTTTTGAATGTCTGTATTCCTCAGTCAAAGCCCAAACAGCTCTTTCATTTGGCAGGGTCCTATTTGTTTAGAGTTTTTAGGACTTTCTGTGTCACTAAAACTGCAGCTTTGACATCTGACATCCGTTTTTTTTTCAGCCTTTCCACAGAAAGGTAGCAGCAATTCCCAGTGGCAGCTTCCCAGAGYAGAGGGACTACCTCAGTGGATACTTCATTTGTTATGCAGCATCTGGGATTCTTTTCAGCGTCTCCAGTTACTGGCCTGATCCAATTTCCATTAACATCAAGTATAAGATTCCCATGACTTCAGTAGGGACCAGAGCTAGATCATAAACTTCTGTTGACACTAAACATTGGAACAGAAAGTGGACTATGTTGCTGAGTTTCATGTAGAACAAAACAGATCTGAAGCTCTATGTTCATAAGCTATAAAGGATAGACAGAATACAAATGCATGATGTTGCTAAGGGTTGGGGTTTTTTTATTGTTGTTTATTTTTTACAGTGTTTGATGTCTAATATAGTAAAGAAAAGCACTTAATAGTCTCAGGATCATGAACTCCCCATTGTCACACTGTCTTCCTACACGTGTGAAGGGATGACATCTGTTAATATTCTGATGTGTGTAAGATAAATCAGTGCCAACAGGAAAAGACATCTCCATTAGAAACAAATGGTTCTAACACAATATCTAGTGACAGGTATTTGCAGYGCTTTAGAGGCACCATTTCAATACAAAGTCATTATACATGGTGTTTAGGAACGGTGACTTGTCACTTGTAAATGGAGATACTGTTATGGAGCAAGAATTGTCATAAAAGACATTAAATTTAAGGGCAACCTCAAAGCTGAGGCTTTTGCTGTTTTTTATTAAGTACTCTCTTCTTAGTGTATGAAGCTACAGCCCAGCTGCTTATTGGCAACGCATAGAATTATAAGCAGTGGCAGAATTACCCCCTTTATAATGTCCTTGGGACTCAAGCAATGTGATCATTATAAAATGGTGCACTTACAAGCTTAACACATGCAGTATAATTTTGGTTTGATGTACACTGTGTAGGAAAAGATTATGTGCATAATGAGAGTGAAGTCATCTACTACTTGAACAGAGAGTGCCTTGCCAAGTGAGCTTCCCTCCCACAGGGATCCTCCAGAGTACAGCTGGGTGAAATAGTTTGCCCAGAGCCTGTTCCTGAGAAAGGCAGAGGATTTTTACTCATATAGTTATTCAGGTTGATTTTAGTGCATAATTTTTCCTTGGGAAAAAAAAAAAAATCAACACACAAAGCATCCAAAACTAACCAATCAAACAAATCAAAAATACGAAACCAAACTCGAATCAAAAAACCTTTCTCATCTTTTTTTTAAGAAACATCAGTGTTTTAGAGCCTTGAGAAATGTAATAAACATAATAAAAATGTGGACTTCAAAGTACTGGTCCCCACCCTGTAAACAGAAGAGTTCAAGTGGGAGTCGATCATGGTTGTTCTAAATGAAATCCTGGTCTTGCCTGCTTATAAGATAAATAATGACTGGGGTCATCTCAAAACATAGTGGGGCTTCTCTTTACCCATTAGGTTTCACTCGCTGACCTGTGAAAGCAACTTTGTGGCCCAGCTCATACCAAGGCCCTTTTATTTCATCTAGCCTCTAAAAACCTCCTGCTTTACATTGCTCTCTGAACTCTGGCTTTGCTCCACAAGTACCTTTTTGTGCCTGCTTGAGGAGCATCATGATCGCAAGAATTCCTTCCTCTCCTGAGAATGCAATGCGTGCAGTGTGGGCTGCCCTATGCTTTTGCAGGCTATACAGTGGGGGACGAGGTTACTGTTGTGCTTTTGCTTCCACATTATGTACTCAAGGCTTACCCTACTGTTTGGAATTCTGTGGGGAAGGTTATAAAAATAGGGGCCATCTGAAAATCCAGGTCCAGGCCTGGCTTCATATTTTAAAGTTGCTAAGTCCAAGGCTGTTCAGAGCAAAAATGTTTGATCTGGCCACTTATGACTTTTTGCTTCTCTATATGTGTGTATATGTATGTGTCCTGGTTTAGGCTGGGATAGGGTTAATTTTCTTCTTAATAGGTGGTACAGTGCTGTGTTTTGGATTTAGTATGAGAATAATGTTGATAACACACTGATGTTTTGGTTGTTGCTAACTAGTGCTTACTCTATATCAAGGACTTTTCAGGTCTCATGACCTACCAGGGAGCAGGTGCACAAAAAGCCAGAAGGAAGCACGGCCAGAACAGCTGACCTGAACTGGCCAAAGGGATATTCTATGCTACAGAACATAATGACCAGCGTGATAACTGGAGGGTATTGACTGGGAGCCACTCATTGGGCACAAGATGGGCACAAGATGGGCATCAGTAAGTGGGGGGGTRAGTGATTTTATTGTTCATCACTTTCTCTTGGGTTTTACTCCTCCCTATCTCTACTTGTCATTATTATTACTATAATATTTCGATTATTAAACTGTTCTTAACTCATGAGTYTTACCTTTTTTATCTTGATTTTCCTCCCTATCCCATGGAGGGTGTGAGGAGTGAGCAAGTGGCTGCAYGGGGCTTAGCTGCTGATTGGACTTAGCCCATATCAGTGTGAATACACCAGGCAGTCTGTGGAGTGTGTGGCTAGGTGTGTGCTTGTTTACATGCCAACATAAGCCCCTGCATGTGGGTATAGCAAATACTATAAATGCAGGGGTACAGCAGCATTTATTCTTCCTATAAAATAAGCAAWCTTTTATTGGAGTCATCTTTGGTCTATATGCTGCTTAGTAGAAGACAGGAGAAGTATAGGTTGTCACATGACAGGAAGACCTGATCCTTATGCCTACTTTTAAGCAAATTGCTCTTGCAACAAAGCCAACAGGTCGAAAGTTTGTTCTGACCAAAAAAAGGGATCTTCAGAGGCAGCCTCAGGAGTGTATGTGAAGCAGAGGAGGCAGCAATGTGGTGAGGGGGCCAAAGAGGCCCCTTCATGTGCTCCTTCTCCACAGAGGAATACAACAGGCAGCACAGCACAGCCAGGCAGTGTTTGTTGAAAGAGCAGGGTGGCTGCTGTTCGCCCCTTTGCTGTCTCTGGCTTGCCTCAGTGGTCGAGGTGAAAGCAGGAGGGGATGTGGCACAGCTGCCTGACCAAGTATCACCACTTTCAAATTCCACTTCTTATCTCAGCCCTTCTTCCTTGTTGCTAATTACCACCTACTCCAAGATGTCAAGAACATACTCCCAGGAATAAACTGCTAGATAAACAAACCCCAGACAAACATCAAAGCTTAAAACAAACTGATAAGTCCCTTTGATTGATTTTAAGGGTCGGTGGGGAGAGGTGTGTTTGGATTGGAAGGTGCAAATGTTGAGCAGAGCAGCACCTGCTGCCTTGTGATCTCACCAAACCATTTGGCTTGAAAAGGCCAGGAGATAGGGAATCAGAAATCCATTTGGAGTTACAAAAGCAGCAGGGGAGGCTTAGATGAACAAAGGGGCTCTCCAGGCAGGGCCGTGTGCTGCTTTTTGTCAGCTTGGTATCACATTCCCTGCCCCAGCGTGACAGACAAATGCCAGGCCAGATGATGTGATACGATCAGCCTTGCTGGATGAGGTCTGTACCTGTATTATATGATGGCAGCAGATGCTGATTCAATCCTGGGGCAAACACAGAGTACACCAAGGCTTCAGCTTCTCAGCAAAAATTATTTCGAGGCACCTGTGTCAGAAGGCGGGAAGGGAGTTGTTCAGAGACAAGGACAGGCTTGGGATGCCTGTGTATGGACAGAGCATTGGTGAAAAATGCTCAGTTAGAGAATTAAACACGTATGTGACTGCAGAGCTCCCCCACCCTTTCCCGGGGTCTCACAGGCTCTCAGGCCTGCTCTGCACAGACTGTGCTTACCTCAGCTGATGAAGGAATAGGAATCCAGCTCRTGTCTACTAAACCAGAGATTAGTAGAGAAAGCTTACAAAGGCCTAAATGTGCCTAAGATCAAAGTGATACAATTTGCTGTGATAAAGCAGGATATCTTTCCCTCTCTTGAGTTCCAGTGCTGCAAAAATACTTCCATGCTCTTGACTACACACATGCAATAATGCCACAGTTACTGATGGGCTCTCCATATGCTCAGTTAAGCAAGCAGAATTCAAAGACTCAGACTCCTATCAGCTAATATTATATACTTGTGTTTGTGCCTGAGGGCATCTAGGGGTGTTTCAAACGCTGCAGTGATGTGCTGAGGTGGATCTATACCATTCATGCTTTAGCATTCCCTCTAAAGGTGGCTCTCTGCTGAGGAGAGCAATCGCAGTGGAAAGATACACAGCATGACTGGGAATTCTGCTTTGATTGTACCATGCACAGTCAAAGGTGATAAAGGTGCAGCCTACAGTTATTTTACTTACTTGTTTCCCTGAGTAAATGAGCTTTCTGATCTCTTACTAGAAAATATTAGTTTTGTCCTAGGTTTTTTGGTAGGTTGTTTGTTTTTCTTCTGGCAATGAGGTGGGGGGCGGGGGGGGGGAAAGAGGGAGGGGAAAAGGCTGTCTCTTTTTGGTTATGAATTTGCTGTAACTGATGAAAATTCTAATGTAAAGATCATGTTTACCAAGCTTGGAAGCTCTAAAAAATATTTCAGTTTTCCCGACTTCTTCAAGTGAGCGCAAAGGAAATGAGACTAAAGAAATGATGGGTGGGTGAAAAAAAGACAGTTCGTGTTACTGAAAAATGGAAGTGGGYGGATGTTTCAGAAATGCTTCATCAACATTTGCAAAAAGCCAGGACCAATGTCTAGGAAAGTAGTTTACCCTCAGGAATAATAGGAGAAAAGTAATTTTAAGTAAACTACTGAAATTCTCAACTTGAATTTTCATCATACAAATCCAGCTCTTGGATCATTACTTATCCGGTTATAGACTGGGAGGCTGAAGATGAAAAACAAGCAATGGAGGTTGAATTTCTGCAAAATTAATTTTCAAATCCATATTTATCTCAGGACAGAATGACTTGACTCAGTCCTACTACTGGCATTGCCTACAGTGTTTAAATGGTGTTTCAAGATGCACCTTTCTACATAAGAAAATGATAGTAAAAATTCCCAGGCATGCTCCATTTCCCAGTGATTTTGACTGAAACTACTTGGAGTGTGTGCAACAACTTTAATATGACTGAAGAAATATTGATGTACATTGAAGAGATCAAGGAGGGACATGTTTTTCTGACTCTCTACTTACAAAAAAAAAAAGAAAAAAAAAAAGCAACATCACCTCTCTGTACATTAGACTTTCTGTCTACTGAAATGGCACAAAAAGAACATCTCTGAGGGCTTTCCAGTGCCAATAGGGATGATTTATAGCTTCAGCACTATTTGTTTTAATCTCGGAGGGAGGGGAGGAGGAAGGGAATGGATTCAATGATACATAGAGAAACATTATTTCCCAAAGGCAGATTTTATTTCTTTAACAATTTATAAAGCTCCAGAAGTGAAATATCACTATTTTGGGACTGGTGTTATATATCAATGAGTTTAGCAGCTGCCAGGCTTATGCATGTATTTTGTACTGTACATACAGTGCAAAGGCCATTGATTCAACAGGGGTAACAGGGTCCTTATTGTCATTGTTGCGTTAGATCACCAAATTTTGATCTTAAGAGACAGACTGTGCACTGAGAAATGTCAAAGGCAAAATTGTTTAATAAGCAAACCCGGTTCTACCTCYGCTAATCACCCTACTAACTACCTCAGCTGCTGCATCTCACTTATTCTACTCTTTGCTAGTAGCAGATCTGACCACAGCTCTGTTCATTCTGCTGTCATTAACTGTGTAGACATATAAATGTGATCAAATAATAAATATATTGATAAAAACTTTTTTTGAAGTYCAGTGGGGGGAAGAGGATGTGTACTTTGGGGGAGGCAGGAAAAACAAATCTTGTGACTCTTACTGTAGTCATACTAGCTTGATAGCCTCTATAGAATACTACAGGGAGTACCTGGATTTACAGGAAAAATACAAAAAGTCTGCTTTAAGGTGGAAAGTCTAGTGATCAGTAGAGACAAGTTTTAGTAGAAGATGGGTTTTTGAAGCCATAATCCAATCATTGAGAGGTCTCAAAATGGTACRAATGATTGTACACAATTCACAGGTCACTCCATGACCACTTTCTGTCTGAATGCTTCTGATTATGAAACAAAAAAGCTTTTTCCTCTTGAAGCTTGTGGGAACTTGAGGTAATAAGACAGATAAGATAGTTCTCTTTTGGAAGGTAAATATATATATTTTATTGTGGGGTTTTACACATGAAGCAGGAAAGAAACTTTCAGAGGATCTCTGCAGCCCTCYCTTTTAAAAAGGGCTCTGTAGTCATTGCCTGTTACCTAGGTTTTCATCTCAAAGCACAGTTGAGGTGAGAAAGGATATAGCTCTACAGCTCTACTGAGATACAGACACTGTTCTCTTGTGTGTTTTTTCTCCGTTTTAACTTAGTTTTGTTTGTGTGGGAGAAAAATCTAGTTTTCAGCTCTGTGGCCACAGAGCATTTACTGTCAGCAGAATCAGTGTATTTTCCCTAGGCAAAGGCAAAAGAGACAMTGGCAGGGCAGTATATACAGTGTGCATTGTTACAGCCTCAGCAGGGACTTCTGGTATGGGAATGATTATGGGAATACAGAGTGAACCAGGGCCATATCCTTCCCTGGGAGTGTTGGGACCCCAGAAAGCTCTTGCAGACACTGATGCCCTTTACATTGCTTTTATTGGGTGCTAGCTCCCAGGATTTAGCTTATTATTATAGGATATTTGAGTATTTATTTGCTTAGAAATAACTTAGACCAGACTTTGCTGAAGACTCCACTTCACTTGAGATGCATCAAGATTCTAAAATAGAGAATCAAAAGTTTGCTTGATATTAATATCACKGTTGATCCAAGGCTTTTAAAATTGCTGGTTATGGCAGTGAAGTGGGGAGCAGCTTTACTCATTTCTAATGGAGCTAGCAAAGCAGAAGTCTGCTGATTTTTCAGCTCCTAAGAATGCCTGCATAGTTTGTTAATCCCTGGAAGTGGGAAGCCAGCTTTTAGCAACAGCATGAAGGACTGGACCTTTGTGTTTGCTAGCTCTGAAACTGGGATTTAGCCAGATTATTCTTCATTTCTCACAAAAGGGGAGTCATAGTGCTTGCTGAAGCCAAATGACAGTTGTGGGAGCTGAGACTTCCATTTACTACATACAACAGCAAAGCTAAGAGGAAGCCATGGCTGCCAGATGTTTGTTTTACATAATCCAGAGGATGCAGATGTCTTTCTTCAGCAAAGGATGTTTTGTGATATTGTTTAAAGGCTGGTACCTAARGAACTGTTTCTAGATTGTGACTTGAACTATGTCTGAGCGGAGTGGAGCAAGGATCCCTTTCCTCTTTGCAGGTTACCTGAGGGAGCTCGGAACCTGGGGGAAAGAATAGCTATGGCTTTTTTGGCTTACTCTTACCAGATGGCTTACCAGAGGAAAGTGGGTGAGAGAATAGCTAAAGTGGTGGCTTCCTTCCTGCAGCAACCTCTGCTGAACCTGCAGAAAGGGAATAGAATGGAATGGAGTGGATTGGAATGGAATGGAATAGAATAGAATAGAAAAGAATATTTCAGTTTGAATTGACCTAAAATGGTCATCTGGTCCAGCTGCCTGAGCACTTCAGGGCTGACCAAAAACTGAAGTATGTAATTAAAAAAATTGTCCAAATGCCTCTTAAACACTGATAGATTCAGRGCATCAACCTCCCTAGAAAGCCTGTTCCAGTATTTGACCACTCTTGCTGTAAACAATTTCTCCCTAATATCCAGTCTAAAGACTACAGGCTGTAAGGAAGWAGAGCTTGAGAGGAGCATAAAGGAATCAGTCTTTGCCCAGATGTTGGGTTGCAAGTGCAGCATCTTTGAAACTAGCCCTGTTAGAAAAGGACCACTTAAAGARCATGGTCTTTTTTGTATTATTGCCTACTGGGGTGCCCTAAGGTTGCTAKAAAAGTAGACACTAGGTCTTGAAATCATACAAAACTTTTTTGACTTGCAGGAAAAAATAGAAGAGGGGGAGATGTTGGGACTSATGGGTTTCCAAATAAACTATCCTTTGTGTCACAGAAGAGTTTGTACTCTCTGTAAAAAGTCAAGGAGAGGAGTTAGAAATGAAACAGTGGAATAAAACAAGTCACAGAAGCCATAAAGTATATCCAGAATTCAAATCATTAAGGTGATGGCTGTAAAACACTAGGTCCTCAAACAATAAAGTAGAGAGAAACCTAGATGCAACCTGAACAGAAATGAAGGAATATGAGTGCCTAAAAAGGCAAATGTTTATTCTGCTGGCAACAAGGCTACCTGGATGAACACATTTCTCTAAATGCTGTAGGCTACATCTGTACTAGTCACACACACACATGCAAGGTCAAGCCTCGAGCAGTGGCAGATGATTGTTCAAGCAGTTCAGTTGTTTGCACAATATCAACAAACATTTTCCATATTATCTCTGCATGTGAGTTAGGTGTGGCACAAAACAGGGTTCTCTCTGAATTAGTCCATACACAGCCACCTTGCTTTTTTGGGAAAATTAATCTCGCAACCTTACTGTTAACTCAGACCACAGCCTAGGATCCCCTGATATTCTGCATGGTCTAGCTTATAATTTCATTGATGCTTACTGTAAAAATCTTTAGGTTCTCCTCTATTTCCTTTGATGAATAGAAATCTKTCTAATTTTAGCTATATTATATAGCCAGACCCAATACAGTCCCAGTGTTTACAGTAAATTAGACTGCAAAAATGTGGCCAGGTGCAATTGGCTTACAATGAAAATAGCCTGAGTGCATACGTAGGCATAGGTCATCAAAAGATTCGTGAAACAAGACATTGGAGAGATTAATAGCCCTGAGCTAGAGCAGAGACCCTGTTCTAGGAGACAGTGTGTCACTATATATGTGCGAATGCTCATTTCTTGATCTCAGGCAGTAATCATAATTAGAAAAATTAAGGTTTCAGTTATCTTCAATCATATAAGAATGACATGTGGGGCTTCCCATGTAGAAAGATAGGGAATTACAAATCTTTGTAGACTTTGTTGCACTGTGCTTCAGTTCAACACCAAAACAATTCTTAATGTGAAAAAGGAAGAACAATCACCCTGGCTTTTACCCAACATGCAAAGCCAAGGAAAGCATATATTGGAGGAGGTGGAGGCTGCTTCATGGTGAGATGAAGATAGAAGCATATTGGATATGTAGACAGTGAGGATACAGAGCATTTCTTTAGCTTCAGGGAACACTGGGCAGAGAAAACTGTCAGTTCTGCAGTGAAGAGGTAACAATACACCTGTTGAAACAAGCACAGAACCAGTCAGAAAACTCATRCTTCTGATCCTAGACATCTGTTGACTTTTGAGAGACTCCAGCTGCACTCTGAAAAATGTAGAGTGTTTAGGAACTAAAGGGTGGGAAGAAGTTCAGTGATTTATAGGGATGCCTAACTTATCTTTCTAGATTCTGCACATGCTTATCAGAAGCCTGTGAACTCTTGAGACAGTTAGCACATAGTGGGCGTATGGTGAGATACCAACAAACAGGCATTTGAAGGAGTAAAGAAAAATGTAAGCGATATATCAGGCTTTAAGCACTATCAAGCAAAGCAGCCCTGGAACTATGGTGACCATGTCTACATAGACACACCTCTAAGCAAATGTGATTGTTCCTTTGGACCATGCACCACAAAATTATGCCCAAAGCAAAACCCATCCAAGGGATACCCTAGTGTCAACAGTCTGCTTCCCTCTCCCTTAAGTGCCTGCAGTAAATGACTATAAGTATTTTTTTTTTTAAAACTTAGGGACATCAAATATATATCATGTCTATAAAAGTAAGAAGTCTTCAGGAGAAAAAAAGAGTCAACAAGATTGTTTCTGATAATGTAAAGCTGTTTGGTTTTTTCTTCTGTGCCAACCCAGCCTGATAAGGCTGACTGGGCAGGTGTAAGTGAAAAGCAGATGTGTCTGTCTGACTAGCTCGCACATGAACAAAGCATGGTGATGATGCCCTTGTTCGAGATTTGTATATTGATTAATTTTTGAGTACACCTGGCACTAGATGGAGGGAAGGCTTGGACTTTGGTATTGAAGGCTGGCCAGTGTTCCTGGAGGACTAGACTGTTAAATGCTTATCTCTGGCACTGGAGGAACAAAGACGTTTGTGCATGTGAGCACAAGATGAATTTAGGCACCTCTCAGAACTGTAGAGCCAGTTTTCTAAAACACTGCAAGGTGTATCCATGCAACATCTTACATGGATACACCTTGCAGGGTTTTAGAAAATTGGCTGTAAGAAGTAAAGGAAGCAGACTACAGCAATTGTCACCAGAACTCTGATACACAGGGAAAGAGGTATCTTAGTACYGGAAAGGATGAAATTACTGAGATTTTGGAATACAGAAATCCAATTAATTTACCTTTGGGTGGAACATGAACATATGATCTCACCAAATCCATTAGAAAGCAATATATGAATAAACTGATACTGAATACATCAAAACACCTATCTAGTGAAGTTGAAACCACATTGATCATGAAGGAAAGAGTAAGGCTCGTGAGCATTTTGAGGGCTGACAGACACATGTGCGATATATCCTATTGTGAATATAAAGCATCTGGGACCCTGGAACAGAAGACAAAATCCACAAGTATGCTTACAGTACCTTTCCATCCCTTGTGAGACACTTCAGGCAGCTGAAACAAATGTGCTAGGAACAGCAAAATGACTCATGCTCCAGCATTAATTGCTTCATAATAAAAGACCACAGGATGTTACTTTTTGTATGGTGAGTAGTGACTATGGTGTGCAACACATGATCCTCAGTGCAGAGGGCCAAGCAATCATACTGTTGGATTTAGGGTAGGCATGAAATCTTCTAGAGATGAGCCAGGAAACATACTCAGTGGCCAGACATGAAAGGCATACGTAGAACAGTGTGCATAGTGCAAAGTGCTGGCTGCAGCAGGAGACTACTCTCTGATGACAGCCCAGGGAAACATTGTGAAGTGCTCTGTTCATACTGCAGAGCAAATATTACATTGTTAAAATAAATTATAATCCTATTTCTAAAAGTTGGATTCTCTTTTTAGATGAAATCTTTGTCTTACAGGGCTATTTTTTCCACTAGTTATAATGTAGTCCTTTAAACAGCCAGGAGCCAATGACTGCTGGAAGAGCATGAGACGGATGACTACCAACTTTCRGTGCAGGGAAAGCTGGGCAGAGCTGTTGACTCACAGGTGTGTCACTAAATCACTCTGCCAGCTTGAATTGTTCCTCGGGTGATGCAGTCTGAGCACCACACCTGTCTAAGGGCTGTGCCTGCACAGATGAAGAAATATGAATCCAATTAGTTCATAAAGGGAAAAAGATTGAGAGGGGAGAGAAATGAATTTTTTCTCAGTATGCATACACATGAAAGCAGGGAGCCCGAGGAAGTCAGAAGGGCTGATTAGGTAAAGGACTGTTCAAAAGTAACTGTTCAAAAACTGAAGATGAATACATTCAGACTGAGAAATTAGAATTAATTTCTTACAAGGAATAGGAGGGGTACAAAAGAGTTGTATCTAGTTTAGTAAGAAGCTCAACCAACTCAGGATGGGACAACATTTTCTAAGTTTGCAGGAGATAGATTCAGAGCACCAAGATTTCCCTTTTCATCCAACATTCCTGTACCTTAAAAAAGGGAACACCAAGATTTGCATTCAAATATGCTAACTTTAACTCTTTACAGCTTTAGGTATTCCAAGGCTGGTCTGTAATTGGGATATTTATGTACAAATGACCACCTGGGCATCTRTCTTCTGGTTTGTGCAATTGTGTGGCTTCCATGTACAAAAGAGGTTGTGCACTCAAATAGACTTGCTGTGTGTATGGAGCCTATGCAAATTGTGAGCCACTTAAAAATATCTTGAAGTGAAGAGATGAAAAAGCTTTGTCTGCTTTAGCTGTTTGTTTCATTGCTGATTCCAGCATTCTCTAAGCCTCAGCATATGAGATATGGACATTAAGGAACTTTTCTGGAACATATTGGCAACACAGAAATAGAAATTTTAGTGTTTGTGTTGTTTTCCTAATTTTTTAAAAAGACTGTTAGTGGAAAAGCTCCCTCCTAAGATTGATTGGATGACTTTCTAAAGGAAAACATTTTCTAAGCTATCCTCATTTTTTACCAAAACAGCAGGGAAAAAATCTTGATGCTATCCTTTGGGGAAATACAGACTTAACAGGCTACTTCAGCTAACCTCAAAGTCATTGGGAGTGAAGATCTCTGAAATCTCACGAGCTGGAACTCCAGTTTAGCAAAAGACTTTAGCACATCCTTAACATTAAACATGTGGGCTGTGCCTTTGAAGTCAGTAAGTGTACTCACATGCTTTCGTCTGCTGCTGGATTGGGCTTTGACCACCTGTTTTTTATCTCAGCAGGACAGAGCACCCAGTCATTCCCTATATCCCCTTACTCATGCTAGTGGTTCCTGAGCAGTCAATAGGCCCACTGTGCCTGCAAAGCTGGCTCACTTCAGGCAACGTTAAGCCCACCAGTAGCACTGGAAGTTTTGTACTGTTTGGCATTCTGCTTGGACTTACTTTTAAAAAAAAATTGTCTGATAATTCTGTTTGAGCTGCATTGCTCCAGGGATTCCTGCACTCTTCCCCTCCAAAAGCCAGACAGACTAGTTAATAAACATTCATAATTGCAGGCAGTCCAAGACAGAAATTAGCTTATCCCGTGTAAATTCATTTATTCACTTGCTTGAGTCAAGCTTCCATTATTTTGTTTTTCTTATACCTGCTGGAGGGAACAGAAATCAACCCCCTGAGCTCCTTCGGGCAGCATATTCACTACTTTTTCTTTTAAAGTGCCAAAATACTCAATTTGTATTTTCCTCCTCAGTCTGCAAGGAAAATAAAGTAATGGAAATTTAACTCCAGTGAAAAATCAAGTGCATATAAAGTGCAATCTAATGAAGAAGATTTATTTTGAGTGTCCAAAGATATGGCTGCTAATTTCCTTTTCTGGGGCCCAGACTCTGAAAGTACCTTTCTTTTGGGAAATGGCTGTGTGCCACAGGCTGGTATCACTGGCTGGTTGTGCCCCTTCGCTGCTTATGGCCTGCCAGCTCCAACCTTTTCCTGTATTGACAAACAGAGTCCTTGACCTACTTTTGGAGACTGAGGTCTGATTCTCAGACTGATTTTGGGACCAATATTGTTTTACTGCGTTTGTTGGAGTAACTACCACATGTAAAGCTGAGAGGGGAGAAGACAAGATTACTGGAGGCAATAAATGGGATTTCACTAACAGTGGTTTTGGGTCTGTAGGCTGTTCCTTGTTCTCTGCCGTGCCACTGCTATCGAGTTGCACATGGTTTTCTGCTGACTGTTCTGGATATTCACATTGGCTTCTAATGCCATTGACAGATGCAATGATACATCCTGACATTGGCAGACTGAGGTCTAATTTTACTACCTAGAAAACATCAGTGAAAAGGAGTGAATTTTCACAGAACTGATTCAGGATATTGCCATTTCTTCTATGTTTATGAGAGGAAATGACCATTCTGCCCTGCATCAAATTTGCAGATGCTCCCTGGAACATTGTTCTTGATAAATTTGTAATGACAATGTCTCATTTTTCAAACCTACATTTTTTTGGAAGAAGTAATGCCATACTGGGCTATGGAAAGTAATCTGCCTGGGTGGGAAAAGCAAAAATTATACTAAGAGAAAAAAGAGAATATGAATGTTTACAGAGAATCAAGTTTTGTAAAAGGAGTGGGGCCTGTGGGTTTTTTCATTTCAAACTTCTGTTGAATGAGATTTTGTTATTTCTTCTGGCTCAAATGACAATCAGACATCATCCTCTCCTAAACAAATTGTAGTATAAAGATTAAACCTTAGCCTACGTTTAGAATTACTGGGTTAAGAAAAACAACCATAGTGGAAAAACAGCAGTGAAAAAAATCARACTTTTGGAGCTCATTTGACTCTTCTTTCATTTTACAGCATTTAAAAATTCTTGTTAGGCAAATGCACCKCAGGAGAAACTCAGAAGTCAATAGGCTGAGGATTTTATGAATTAACTCTGAGCCACAATTTTTAATTTTGAAAACTAAATTCCAGCACATTGTGTTGATTTAAACGACACACTCACCTATAAACCCCTGTGCCAATAGTGTAAGATGAATTAGAATCATATCTCAAATCTAGCTCTAAACTAGCAACCATTTCATCTCTTCATGCCTCTGTTGATTGCCATCCTCCTGATTTATATCACCAATACATGAAATGCTTCCATTTCATGGCAAACATCTTAATTGAGAAAGCAGAAGTACAGGGATGATATTGACTCAGGAAGATGAAGACAGACAAGTATGAACTTTCCATTATTCTGGATGCTGGTTATGAATGTTTTTCCTCTTCTGAACTTTGACTTGTTATGGTTGGAAAATCATTACAGCAAGTAGCTGTAGATGCCATTCAGTGAATATTACATATCTGTTTGGCTCCTCTTCTAAATCCTTCATTAGAGCTTCAGCCAATCTGTRTAACCATTTCTGGTCAGTCTCATAACTTCTGTCTGCAAAAGATAGGCTTCAGTGTCCATCTACTGCAGCTTCCCTACAGTGTAATGGTCATGTGCCAAATCAAAACACAGTGCAAGATTCCTTTCAATTTTCCTGAAACTTTATAAAAACTATATTTACTCTCAAAGTAGGTTACTATTTCTGGAAACTGCTGTAGTGACAGACCTCCTGATTCAAACCTTCAACCACACAACAGAAAGAGCATGGTTAGCAGCAATAGAGCCTCATCTAGCCTGCCTGTAGCAAACTTCTAGGGATGAGAGGAAATTCAGTTTCCATGCTCAATTAATTTTCATCTTCTCTGTTAGAACAGACAAGCAGGATGCTAGTTTCGGACTTTCCAGCCTCATTTTAAGTCTGATCTGTGAAGTCTCATGATCTTAGGCTTATTGAATGAGCCTGACAATGAATGACACAGAAAGCTTAGGGCAGAACTCCTGTACATTTAGAACAACAGAGACTGAAGACTTTTTATAAGAAAAAATAGATTACATTTTATTTGCACTCTAATATCCTTCTTTCAACCAGGTCCATTCACACATTTGTAGATGGTTTGGCAGGGCTGGAAGAGGTCTATAAAACCTGGATATTTGCACTGACCCTTCTTTTTCTTAGCTCCTCTGAAAAATTCTTCCAATTGCTTTAATCCTTTTACATGTTGCTTCTTTTCACGGCTGCTCATTTGACTAGAGTCACAAATATTGAATAAAAAGGTCTCCAAAGAAGACCACTTGTTTTGCTGTGTGTTGTAAGTTATTTCAATTTCCTTGGATTGCATGGGCAAGTCAGAGAGAGAAGGGAAAGAAACACTTCCCTGATGAGAGATACCCTTCCAGCCATATGGCTTCAGTGGGGAGAGAGGACAGGAGAGGCTGACAAAGGATTGTAGAAACAATAAAAGGCAACCGGTTTGTCATCATAAGAAGCTGCACAATGGAAGGAAGTTATATCCCTATTATGTATCAGATTGAGATCTGTGAAAAAGGGTGTCTACTTTGTCATGCTACMTGTGTTTAATTTCCCTTTAGGAAGCTGGCAGCTGTTACCAAGAACRAGACATACATGGCCTGAAGGACACAAAATAATGTGTGATTCTCTATTAAATTCTGTTCCAGTCTGCTTTCACTGATTGACCAAATTAGATAATTTYTGCAATGAAGAGAAAGAGACTAACACGCAGGTTGTTGAAAAACATGATAAATCAGAAAGGACACCTGGAAGACCCAAGAGCTAACACAGACCACCCAAGTCTTCCACTCAAAGAGAGGTAGAGGCAAACTGGAAGCTARCAGAGAAGTTCACACACAAGGGCAACAGCTCAGACACTCAAGAAAGTAGGAGTTAAAACAAAACTAAATGGATATCATTATACTCATATRAAAATGGCTGAAACAGAATCAAAATAGTTTTGTTTTTTTAATTCCATAAGATTTAGTTTTGTAATATTTATTTTCTGAGYGCTATTTCAGTTACAAAAGTTCAGCAAGAAAAGGTGATCACTCCCCATGTGATCTAAAGACAAAAAAAAAAGACATCTAAGAAGTGTCAGCTGACAATTATAAAGTTTGCACCAAAGAAGTATTCAATTTTAAGATTTAAAATATTTTCTTATRATCATTCATTTTAATTTCTAAATTTTCAACTTTTAGTTAAAAAAAACCCTTAAAATTCCTTTTTTTTTTTTGCTAAAACCAGCTTCACTGTCAAGATATTTTCATTTTCCTTGTTACAATTCTTTCCATAGTTGAGCTTCAGTGATACTTTACTATTCATCATTACATTTTGMTGTATCATCAGTGCTTTTCTATCACAAGCGTCCCCTAGAACTGACAGTAGAGGTAAGTGGTATATTTTTCTCTTGCAAAAAAAGTCTTGGTTTTCTCAGGTATCTTATACAAAGTCTATTCTTACATTTCTAGAATTTTTGATTATTTTCTCTGTTTTATAAATAGATGAAAATGGTCAGGCCAAGTCTGTACAATGCATTTGAAAAGGGTTGGCCAGTATCTGTTAGAATAAACAAAAGTGAAATTSTATTTAAACTCCTCAAAGGAAAATATGTCTAATAAGCATGATATTTTTATTTGGAGAATAGAAATGGTGAAGATTTTAAAAATAAATGAAGTTAGAGCCAAAATATATCCAGAAACAGCATCCTGAAGTATCTGAAAGATCTGTTTGGAAAATGACATGCAATCTTGTGTTAGAACTTTGTTGCCAAAGTTGTCTGGCTGCTTCCTGGGGATTATTGACTGCAAGTCTCCAGTGTCTCACAGTGACATGATTGCCACTTCTCTGTTTAGTTAATTGAAGATTTGAGTAACTCATGGCAAAGAGAGACAAACWGAAAGAGCAATAGTCTTGTGGTTGTTTTGCGGTGCAAACTTGAAGAGCCATACCCTTCCAATGAGTTAACACCTTGTCCCCAGAGTAAAGGATAAAAATAAAGATCTGAACAGTATTGTTCCAGTTGAGTAAAATTAGAAGCYGTTTTTAACAGCCCTGGCTCTGCCATGCTATTGTTAGAACTTGTTCACTCGCTGAAGTGTTCTGCGTGACGCTACAGTGCGCGCTCCCTCCTCAGAGAAGAGCTCTTCTCTGATCACCTTCAGGAGCCAAGAATGTGCCATATAAAATGGAGCAGCTATTAAAATGTGCATGAAAAAACAATTTGCTTTGTGCCTAGTTATACCTTCAAGGGTGATTGTTATCAATGTATTTAATCTGAGTCTCTGTGTATAATCAAGCACTAGAACACAAAATGATTGTAAGCACAATAAAACCATGGCAGTAGGAAAGTCAGTGGAGACAATTCAGCGATTTGCTGMAAAGTGTGTGTGGAGATTGAAAGAGGGGAGGAGAAGGAGGAAGAAGGAGAAGAGAAACTCTATTAAACACAGGGTTATCCTGTCATTCATTCTGTTTGAGTGTGACTTTTTTGCACAATTTATGCTAGCTGGTTGGGTGATCATCCTGATTACTTTATAATGAGGAAGGATTTTTGTAAAAATTTGCATGAACTGGAACATGGACACTATATGGACAGCCAAAAAGCCCCTAAAACAAGAGCATAACAAAGACCCTGCTTCTTGTAAATTGTTGGAACAGATTCCTTCTTCCACTAATTTTTGTTGAAATCTTCATTTGCATGTCTTAATAAACTAGTCATGCCAGAATGACCCCGAAAGCATAAATTTCATAATAATATTCTTACTCTTCTGGGCCTCAGTTCAACAATTGCTAGCATATTTATGGCATTAGCAGACATGAATATTTTGTTAATAGAAGTGTACTATTATAAATATATGCTTTTGTTACCCTCTTCCTTGCAAAAGGGTATACCATGGCATGTGTTAGCAAACGATGAAGTGTAAAGGAAAGAGTTAGGAAGGTAAAAGGGAACATGCACTCTTGGAAACACAGACAGACATTCTAGGTATGGAAAAAATGCACATCCTGCCAGGAATTTATTCTCATTTCAGCATAAATGRAATTTTCGTGTCAGTGATTCTATATTGCTGCATGTGCAGAGAAAAACCTGTGGATTTAAATAGGCCTCTAAAATCTTGAGACAAGAAAGAGTAAATAYTTGATGGGCTTCCATGGAGGTAAACTTCACAGTGACATCTGAAAGTAGAAGGAAAACATCCATGCAACAYCAACCCTTCCTTTCTCTGATCCTTTTTCTTTCTGTGAACACTCCRAGTAATACTTTGTGGCAGTATGAGGAAGTACCAGCAACACAAGCTACCTGCAAATTCCACAGAAACTCAAAACTGCAGACCTCTAAGATTCATTTGGATCTAAAAACATGCCTAAATGGCTTAAAATGTCCATTCTAGAGTCTGGCTTCAAGATCATGATCTGCTTTGTAGAAAACCCCCCCAAAAAAGTGGGATAAATGAGGCACCGATAAAATCATATTCCTCTGCAACCTAGCCTGAATGTAATCTTGACTTCAAGGATTGTGCAAGACTGGGGATCTGGAAGCCCTCATAGGTGTCCTGAATGACTCTTTGCTTTCTGACATCCAGGCRCAGGAGTCTGCTGAAGGGTGCACTATGTCACGGTGCTGCCTCAGAACTCAAGCCAGGCCTTGATCCTCTGGACTGTTGAAAAGTTAGTGGAAAAGATGCAGGTAGACAGTCGTTCCCACATAGCTCATTGCTTCACACATTTCTAACTGAACAACCAGGATCTAATCAGATGTGTTTCTTATGTGAATAATATATCTGTTTCCGCCCCGCAAGAGCCTTTATTTTACTTTGAACTTTCATTATATCAGATTTTTTTGCAAGTGATAATTAAAACAGTAAGTACCTTTGTCTGGATTCAACTTTAGTAGAATTCTTTTCAGAGAGGTACAAATTACATTCCCCTTTTCTAAAAATAGCATTGGTGGAGGGAGACCTGATAAAGTCTCTGTCAAGTATTAGAAGGTCTATATAACAAGCTTTGATTTCCTCTACATAGAAGAATAACCTGGCAAAATTCAAKACAACTGCAGACGTTGACTGGAGGAATTTCTAAGGCATTTGCCTCTCACTTACTGAAATGTGTTAGTCCTTGGACATGGTTTCTTCTTTGAATGTGGTAATACTTAGAGCCTTGTGTTGCCTTTGATCACATACTTTAATCATAGAAATTAGAGATGGAACAGACATATTCATTGATCTAGTCCATTTCCTGCTGCAGGATTGGTCTGCAGTTTATTTTTGAGGGCTTTCTAGTTCTTGCATTTCTCCCTGAGATCAATAGGAGTTCCTCACCCAGATCAAGGGCCGTGAATGGCTCATAACCCGTGAAACTCATACTGAATTGTATTTTTTTCCATGTTGGATGGCACAAATGGTGGAAATAATGGAGTATTCTCATAGGTCTCTGATGGAGAAATGGTTCATTTGTGAATGTATTAGCTGAGTAAAAGGAAAGGATATCTCAATTAGTTTTCTGTATATTCAACTTTCTAAACAAGAGTACCTTCCTGTGCATATCCTCTATCTTGTCTGTGCAATGTTTTCAGTCAGCTCTTCATTCTTCCTCATTGCTTTTCTCTACATGGAGATGGTCAAGATTTTCCTCACTGTGTTTTACAAATGCTAAATTAGTGTTTTGCTGAGTGAAAAAGGTATCAATTTGTAACTGACCAGATATGGTGTATTACACAAATATTCCACAATTTTYCTTGAAATGCAACATTTGGCATTTAAGAAAGGAGGGTCATAAAGTTTTTCATCTCTTATGGTGAATTTTTAAGTTTTGTTCTTTGAAGAAATTGCTAGCAATTTGCCTAATCATTTATACTATGGAAATTATGATAGAAATTTTGTCTCAGGAGTTCTGGTAAAACAATATTGTCTAATGCAATGATCATGCAGTAGGGGCTGTTTACYTTTTTTTTTTTAAATTACTGAATTTGTTATAATCCGTGAACCTTTCCTCCACCCAGCATTCCCCACATTAATTGTTGTTTCACCTCAGAAGGTTCTGATGCTTTGCAATATTCCCCTGGCTGCCATGATACAGTCTATCTGGCATTTCCTTTTTAGTACAGTACTCTGCAAAGTAATTAAAATATAAGCCACAACATGAAAAAGCCTGAATTCAGCTGTCAGGCATGTCTGCATATCATGGCACTGGTCCGACAGTAAGCTTCTTAAATGATGCCCTGCCACAGAGTTCCACACAATGGAAGGTTGCCAAACAGTTTTTAATTCATATAATTTAAGCTTGGTGGCATGAATGACTAAGTGTGAAATACAGAAAACTGTCAAAAGAAGTCCAAATGCTTGCTGAACGACAGAATCTGATGTGACTTTTCAGCTTTCTCTGTGGTTTGGAGTTAGTGTTCATTATCCTATAACAAAATATAGCATCTCTAGTACCTGCTGCTTATTTAATACAGGTAGAAATTCAGCCCTWGCCCTGAACCACGGCAGTGGAAAAAAACAGCAGAAGAAAAAGCATAGTACGTGGTAGCAAACATGGAACTGCCCTTGCCCTAAATATATTTTAAGTGGGCATCTAATGAGCAGGACCAAAGGAATTCTATGGAGGAGGAAGTCTTAAAATAGTATGGCTGTGAGCTGAGCTGTGCGAGGTTTTTGGCTGTCTCTCAACCCACAGAAGGCAAAGTGTCACACAACAGCCCAGTGTTGYTGGGTGCAGGTCATTGTTAGTCCCCGCAGGAAAGGGATTAACTAGACAATTGCCTTTCTGCAGAGCAGAAACAAACTTCCCCATTAATTGCTACCAGCCTCTTCCTGTTCCAGTAGGTTACTCTGGCTTCTTTCACTGCAAAGCCTTTGCTATCAGAGCAGACAGTATCTAYGGGCACAGGAGGCACTTCCCAATTAACTCTTTCTGTATTTGCTCTTCTGCATTGCAACCTGATGTGACAARACTTGCCTTTTAGAGATAAAAAAAAAATCTTAAAATTTACCAAGGAAAATTGTTCATTACTATTATACACAGCATGTAACTACAGCATAAACTCCTGTTCACTTTCAGTGTAATGAAAAATCCATGTTTATCACTCCTTTTTCAGAAGAAAAATTAATTTGTATGCTACTTGGTTTATATTTTTCTACCTTAGCTTGAATTGCAGTTGCATGAATTGCCATCCTGGAGCAGAGCAATAAACTAGCTGAAGTGTATTATCTTCCTTCCCTCCAGCTATAGTCCRGGCTAGATGCCTCTCAGAAAAGTGAGGCTGCATGGCTGCAGAAATGCATATTTTCTACCTCTTAGCTCATTGACTACCTACAAACAGAAGCCTTTATTTTATGCATATACCAAGGTACAAGAATCTTGTAGTTTAGGTAAATACTACAYTACTGCTGTGGAAGGACTGGCACCTTCTTTCTGTGTTAAAAAAAAKAAATAATGCTTCACTTTTATCTTTATCTGAGGTTTGGAGAGGGGCATAATTCAGTCTGATCTTGTTTCTTTTTTTGTTGTTTTAGTCTGTGTTTACTTTGGTGTGGCTGAACATGTCAGAAACCATTCATAGAATTGACAAATTTTCTTTTGCTATCACTTCTAGAAAAACTTCTAGTTACTCATAGTGGTAAGTGGACTCTTCGAATATTTACCTCTTCTGTCTACTCTCCTGCCTCCTTCATGTACATCTATAGCTTTTTTTTTCTTTTTTTTTTTTTTCAAACATTAAGATTCCTTCTCATGTAGATGTATTAAAAAAACAAATTTCCCCACTATCCTGCTATTAAAATTTGCCTCTTTGTGGATCCAGGAATTTCCTGCATTTTCTGGACTTWTGCTGTCACTGAGCAGGGTTTTGCCGACAATGCCACTCTACTCTCTTGTGATGCTACATTTCCTGCCTTCCCATATCCAAGTAGCTTTTTTCATCTTCCAGTTTTTTCACTGGTGCTTATTTATGTTCTTTTACTAATGTCTATTCCCCTTCCTCAGCCTGCATCAGACCTCACTCCTTACTTTTATACTGGTCTGTATGTCCTATCTGTTCAAACACAGCCTGGGGGAATATGTCTTCTTATTTCCAAGGGTTTAAATGTTATGATCACAATTATACATTTGGGGAAATGTATAATTACTCCTTGTTTTATATGTCAAGCACCTTTCCTCCTTTCTCAGAGAAACATGCAACCCTGCCAGGCTCCCAACTTGCACTTCTCTTCCTACTGGGAAGGACAACCAAACTCAGGAAAAACTAAAACCCTGTAGAAAGTTCCTCACTGAAACTCATTGCATACCACACTCAGGCACTGTAAAACATGAACTTTTTACCTGAAATACTATTATTAAGTTCAGTAAAGAGCACAAAACCTTGATTGTTTCCCAAAAGTGTTTTTCATGTGTTGCCTGAGATGTGTACGTTGAACCTGACACTTCAGAGGAGGAAAAATATCCCATTTTGGTCATATGATCAGCTGTATGGTGCTGAAAACATTAGGATATATTTCTTGTTACATTATTATTGAGTATTACTTTGCAGTTCTCAGGGATAACACTGTATATTCTAATTTTAAACTAGATWGCATGAAAGTATATGGTGACCACTGTTTAGAAAATTGAATTAATGACTCAAAATGTAAATAACTRCATATCAGATAAAGTTTGACTCTGCTAAGTTTTTTTTTTTCTCAGAAATGTAAGCCTTTTCTTTTCCTACCTCAAAATTTAGCATTTTTAGTTCTTTGACTACTTGTGATCACATGATCTTCTGAATGCCCTATTTTCTAAGTGCAAAATTGATTTTCTACATGTATGCTACCATGAAGCCTGAGATCCTAGGCAGACAGGGTCTGAACCAGTGACTTGTGAGACAATTAATGACTTCARTTTCTATGTCATAATAGCTTGGTAAGTTTTGGAAACATTTTTAATGGATGAGAGACCCATGCATGATTAGGGAACTGTGTTTCTGAATATTATAACTGCTTTACAGAATCACATATAAAATAATTAAAGAGCCCCAATATCTTTTTTTTCCAGAGACATTTTTTGTGAAAGATGGAAGGATTTCCAGGACTACCTCTAAGCAAAAATGTTGTTGCTTAATTAAAGTATATCTTTGGTTTCTGCTTTGACTTCTCCCCAAGCCATGAATCCATTGATTCTACAATTTTAAACATTATAGGACATTTTATTATGAATACAGTGTTGCAGTTTCTTATAGGATCTTCAGTGCCAGACTCTACCAYGGCAGAAACACAATGGTAATGTAGATGTGTCAAGGGGCTGCCAATGGCCCCAAGCAGAGACTTTACTTCTTACTTGTCCTGAGAAAATTTCCAATCTCATTCCTTTTACCACAGGCAAAATTCTGTGATATCCTTTTGTTTATTGAATAGGATAACCTAGTGTTGAGGTCTAATAGATATATATGTGCATAGATGTATATACATATATATATACACATTCATATATGTGTATGTCTGTATACAGATATATTGCTCTGGCTGCTGGAGCCAGAAATAGCCTGTACTTCTGAAATGTTCTTAGAAAATATCTTTGGATGAGCAATTGGGAAGAACCAAACACCTTGCCCAGTTAAAGAGGGGCGCAAAAAAGAGTACTTGGCAAAAGAGAATGCAGTAGGCCTTTTCCCCCAGAGTCCTGGCTGTCATCAGTGGGACTGTGGGAGACAGAAGGACTGTTTAAATGAATGATTTCAAGGTCAGAACCAGTCTTCAGACACACATGCAGCTGTGAAGAAGTCACTGTCTGCTACTCACCTTCCCATTCCAGATGCTATAGAGTATACGAGTTTTTTTCCCTTTGGATCTCAAGGAATCCTGTGGTCAGGTCTCTGTAACCTCTAACTTGACCATGGCCACCAAATGAATACTTTCCACTGGAGGGAAGTCTGCAGCAGAAACCAGTTGCCTGGATCTTTCTTCTGAGTTTTTTTAAGACAGAACTGGTCTGTCTTAAGCAAGGAAGAGACCCTAGGAGTTACAAGTGAACTTTTGCAAAGGCATTTGCTTCACTAGGTCATGAGCTTTTCCTGTAAAGATTGATTCATATTAGCTTGTATAAGAAAATTATCACATGGGTAGCAAACCAACAGAAATCAAAATATGGCAAAGTTTCTAATTCTGGTACTGAACAGTTGAAAGTCTGGTTTTCATTTGCAGCTTCATTAACAGATCTGTAAAGAGGCCAAAGAGAAACCCAATAAATGAATATATTAGAGAGAACTTTGTGAATGCTATTGAAGACAAAGATGGAAAAACCTCATAAACAACCAATGTTAAAAAATTTCCTTGAAATGCAACTGATAGTTGGGCTACTTAAATTGACTGCTAAAATGAGGTTAGGAAGGGTTTTGCTTTTTTTTATTGTGTATCAGACTAAGGAAAAGCTGTGGGTGAGAGCTCCTGGTTTGCTTTCCTTTGTACTGTGGGTGTGGTCTGTTAGCTCCTAAGAGCTTTCTCTATCAAATTCACAGCTTTTGAAGGGGCCCTGGGCAGTACAAAACATTATTTTTCATCTTTACAACTGTTTTGAAGTTGTTAGAGGGCAATGGAGTAATTTTATGGCCTGAAGAATAAGGGGAATTGGCTGAAGGATCAAYGCTCTGTGGAGCTTTCTAAAGGAAACACCTCAAACTACAAGGGCAGAATTCATCGTGCCTCGTGACCCTAATGAGTCTTGCCTTCTCWTTGCCAGCCAAGGGTTATCAGAAAGAAGGCCTATTTGCTGTGTGTTAAAATGAAAGGGAGAGATTTCTGCTCAAGGGATCCCTTCTGTTTTTCTAACAAATTGATTCTTTGTTTTGTCAAACCTTGAAGCATGTCACAATCTCCTGATGATCTAAGGCACGAGTCTCAAAATGAAATAATAGACTTTTGTTCTAACCCAGTCTCATGGAGAACAGTACATGAGCATCAGGCAGACGTGATGTTTCATGTTGCAGATCTGAGAGAGCTCAAAAAATCCCAGAACTAAAACCTGCCACATTTTACCTCTGATGCTGGAGGGCTGAGTGGGGGAGGAGGAGGAGGCAAGGAGCCAGCAGAAGGAGCGTGTGGGCACCAGCCACTCACTGCCCCGCTGTCTTGTTGCCTTGAGAGCTGGAAGGGAGAAATTATCATTTGAATCTGCCTTTTGTCCCAGACATATGGCACCAGGAAATCACTAACTTGAGAGAAGGTGCCCTCAGCTTCTACTTACATCTCTTACTTGGCCCAGAAGACTGCTAAGAAAAGGACACTGAGCTCAGCTGGATCGAATGAGTCTCAGTAGACACCTGGTACTTATTGCTAACCATCATTTGTACAACCATAGTGACCTGCTCCCTCCCAGTATCACATGCTTTTTGGTGTTATAATTTCTGAGGGCTTGTCTCAGTAGCAACCATTGGAATCAAAAATTCCACTTAGGACAAACGTCAGTTAAAWCAAATGTGGTTGCAGTCTGTTAGATCTGGGCAAATATTAAAAATCCTAAATAGAAACAAAATTTTGCCCCCTTTTTTTTTTTTTCTATGATATTTCAATTCAAAGTAACCAGCTCTAGATTATTTCTCTAGAAATTTCTCCTTGTAGGTTGCACATGTTACTATTTAATAGTCTGATGCCTAGGCATTGGAAGCTGGAAAAAGATGACTACTTTTTCAGTGGTCTTGACTGTTACAAAGCCTGTAATGGGCTCAGTCTTAGCCCATTTTGTGCTGAGGTACTGAATTTAAACACTTGACATCAAAATTTTATCTTTGAGTACACCACAACATTATGATCAAGGCTACCTTTTGTTTAGTATAAGTCCTTTATCCATGCCTGTGTAAGGAGAAAAGCTTTGAAATCTTTAAAAATAAAATTTAAAATACCTAGAGGACTTTAAAATTATAACCCTTCTTCCCCCTTATTTTACATACATACATATATATATATATAAAAATTATTATATATACATATACATACGYATATGTATATAATGTAAATAGTACATATGTATATATGTATAATATATATACTATATATATTATTTTGTATTACATACATAATACAATACATATAGTATTTTGACATTACTGATCTTGCAAAGAAAGAATATAAAGTTTTGATAGAGTAATTTTAAGTTATTGTTCCTGTGTGCTGAAATGGACTGCCTATGCTAAGACGCAATGATTATTTTATGTTTTTTTTTTCTAGATAAAAGTACAGCTAGAGTTTTCTCCCAGTAAAATTTCTTACAATTCACCCTTCCRTATTATCCTCTCAGAAGCCACAACAGATATTTTAAAGCCTTTGTGAAAGGTTAGATTATGACTCATAAAGACTGACTGACAAGTTTTTATTTCCAGATTCTAGTCTGAATCTATGTCCTGTATGTGTATGAAGAAGGGAGCTATTAAGTACAAATTAGGATTTTCCTAAGTGAATTTGGTTTTACAGTAAATATGGCAATTCAGATAATTGAAATTCTTCAGCTTGGAACACTTGCAGTTCCCATTGTAGTAAAAAATACAATAAATAGCAAGACACAGCAGCATGCAAGTAGCTGTTCTATACTGTAAAGGTAGCAAGCTTTGAGGCACCATGCCAAAAGATCAAGGATGAGTGTGAATTATTGTTCTGTAATTCATGCTCTGCTATAGAACACAGAACTGGTAAGATCATTAGGTGAATGAGCCTTAAATATTGCCAAATCAAATATTAGGTTGGTAACCCAGAAAGATAGACTGGGGTTTCTACTCCCTTTGAATTTACAGAAAAAACAGAGGACAAATTAGCTTTACCAACAGTGAAGCTGTTGTGTGATCTTTTTGTGTCTAGATTTGCATGTTTTAACAGGAGATGAGTTTAGGTTAAACCCTCAGGCTGTAGACATTGCTGGAAGACAAAAACTTCGGAAGTTGAATATATATTCAATAGTTTTACATTGTTAAGACACAAATACTATAGTCTTTCAGCATTACTTGTAAAGAAAAAGCATTGACAGTATACAGCTGTCACAGAAGCTTTTAAATTTAGTCAATTATTATGATATCTGACCTACCTTAAATGTTCCRTTTGGGTTGCAACTCAAGAGTTTGGAAGCTGTGTTGATGCCTGAGTTTTGTGACTTATAAAATTGGAAATATAACCAAGTGGTACCAAGCCCATGACTAGAGTCACGTCTTCTGTTTACTTTGATAAAGAAGATTCACACTGTCGTCCTGCAGGCTTTCAGCTGGAAAGGAGAAAGTCAGTAATGATGTCCCACCTAAACAGGGAAAACCTCCACTTAGTGCATATTTTCTGTTTAGGTGGCATATTTTATCTGTGTTTGGACATAAAGGCCTAGTTTCTTAAAGGTGTTTATGAAACTCATTCCTGAACAGGTACCTAATTTCTCATGAAATTAGGCACTGGTATTAAGGAATTTATGGTGTTCATCATCTAAGGGCTAAAAAAATGAGGAAACAGTAGTGATATAAAGCTGTCTTAGCATTTTTTCTCCTCTATAACAGCACTGAAACTTTTAAAATGCAGCTTTTCTATTGTGGAGATAATTTCTGAGGTATGTTATAGAACTTTAAAATCATGGTTCTTAGAGAGATGGGTAGAAGTAATTTTTGACTGAAAAGGTCCCTTGTCCTCTAGCTGTTCATGCTGGTAAGATTTTGTCCACATTTCTTTATATTAATATTTTTCATGGAAGTGTCCTGCTGGGGATCTCTCTTTCTCTTCCCAATGGAATTGGCAGCAAATAGACCACTGTGAAAGGAATACATAGGATCACTGAGGAAGACACATGAAGCTCAGGTCTCATGTGTTCCTGCCCAACTGAATGGCTTTGAGTTGTGTGAGAGTTTTGTGTGCTCACAGAGCAAGGGGACAGGTCTCAGAGCTGAGGCACCTCTGTTTAGTTGAATTTAAACTTTTGCATGTGGAGAATAAATRGATAAATGAATGAACATCTTTCATTGTCTCATTCACCTTCCAATTATCTTTCTGCAGAGTTTAAGAGACTGGCAGTAGTATTCATCTCCTCTGCTTTTTCAGAGCATTTGTGTTTGCCAGAAAAAAYAGAATTTGACATTTTACCAATGTAACTGAGGGAGAAAATGGCAAAATTAAAACAAGACCAGGTTCACTCAGGGGCTACACTGATACTCGAGGGCAAAGAAAAGAGGTATTCAACAAGAACTTGAAGTACATAAAATAATAAGCCTGAGGTCCTTAACAAAGGCTTCTGGCACTTACAGAGTGCAAGTAGTGAAGATTAATAAATGTGATTAAATTGAACCAGATTTGGCTATAGGATGCTGAAGAGTTCAGAAAATTTCCGCTTTCCCCTTGTCCCCTACAAAATTCAGTTGTAGGAACTAAAACAGCTGTATTGCTTCATTAACTATAATAATAACACGGTTAATAGACCACTGATTAAGGCACTTCTAGGGAAGCCTAGAGACTGGATGTTTAGACCTCATAGTCCAGTTGTTAGTCTGGAGAATGTGATAAAATTTTAGGAGTGATTTAGATCAATAAATCATAGTTTTCTTATGAAAAATGCTGCCTATGGAGACTTTTGCTGAGTTCTGAGAAAGATCTGTTGTCATATCTTAAAGAAACATTTTTTTCCTTATTTCACTTGGTATTATTGTTGATAAAAGGGATAAAATACCTATATTTTATTGGTTGAAAGCATAATTCAAAACACCTTCATGTAATATCTGTTCCTTTTTTTCTCACTAAGAAAGAACAGGTAACAGAACAAGTAAAGCAGCCACTGTAACATTACTGAATACCTTTTGGGGATACTAATAAAMAAATGATGCTCTGAAGAAGCAGAGRAGAAGGAAATATAGTGTCTGCCTTTCAAACAGAGAGAGGAAGAAGACTTGAAAAATTAAGTCCAGCTGGCCTCATATCAATACTGGGAAAGATACAGAAACAATTTACTGAGCAGTCAATTTATAATTACTTAGGGATGATAAGAAAAAACCAATAAGAATTTATCAGGAAAAAGAATGTCAAGGCATTCTAATTATTTTCTTTGACAAGGTAGCTCTCCTTGTAAATATAGGGATGGAGTACATACGATATATAGGTTAATCTTGCATTTTGACTCATCCTCATACAGTTTTCTGACAAGCAAATAAAGGGAAAATGGCCTAAATGAAAGTATTACAAAGAGACTGAAAGTCAGTGTTTGGAAACTGGTGGGAGTAGTTACTATTAAAATGGGGAGTTGGTAAATCCATTCTGGTCAGTATTTTGGATGAGTGTATAGACTGTCATAATGAAATTTACAATATTCTGAGAATGAGGGAGATTGTAGGCGTTGCTTTCTAAGGCACAACAGATATTGAAAGTTATTGTGAAAAATTGGAAGAAYGATCTGAAAGGAGTGTCAGTGATTATTACTGTGAAGCACTGTTTCCAGGGAGGGAAAATCACACACAAACACACTGCAGGGAGTAACTGGCTACAGAGCAGAGCTGCAGAGAAGGGACTGAGAGTGTGATTATGGACTGCAGAGCAAGGATGAGCACAACGTCTTTTTTTGATCAGCCACTTCATTMTGTGGTGAATTAAAAGAAAAGCTGTGTGTCAGGCAGAGGTAGGGGTTCCATCCTACTTGGTGTTTTGGGTTCTGAGCTAGGAACTCGACCCAACTTTGGGCACCACTTTTTCAGGGAGTTGCAGACAAATTGGCGAGTGTCCAGAGGAGAGGAACGGGAATGATAAGCGGCTTAGAAAACATGACCTGTGAGGAAAGATTGAAGGAATTGGATTTGTTTAGTCTACAACAGAAGAGCCTGAGAGGGACATGATAACAGTCTTCAAGTATGTAGAAGGTTGTTGTAAAGTAGACAGTGATCAATTATACTCCAAGTCCACTGACAGAAAAAAATGATTGCTTTAATTTGAAATTAAGGAGGTTTAGGTTAGATGTTGGAAAAATCCCACAAAAATAAAAATTCTTTTACCACACTGATTATAAATAAGCATTTGAACAAGGTACCAAGGAAGTTTCAGGATTTTTTATGAATTCATTGATAAAATAAGTAAGGGTCAGAGAAAATGCAGGTATTTTCAGTGCAGGGATTCACTAGGTAAAGTACTAGGGTTCCTTTTTTGTCCTATATTCTCTGATTTCTAAAAAATAATCTGCTCTCTAAAAGTTACCTAAGCTTCAGCAATCCAAGAAGTAATGAGTTTCCTAATTTATGCTAGRGTAATTTACTTTATTTGCATGTCTGAATTTGTCTTCTGGTTTTGTTTCTGAAGAACAGGGATACAGTTGTTCAAAAGAATTTCATGTAGTTACTTAAAAAAAACCCAACAAAACACAAAAAAATCAACTCTGTGTGTAGCAAGCCATTACTGCCATTTTTATCTGAAGTTTTTGTAAAGCTAAGCAAATGAGGCATTTAAAGTTTTATCTCTTMCAGCACAAAGGCCATCAGTGACCTAGTGGGTGTATTTATTTCCCAGACAGCATTAACTTATTTTTGTGTTKCTGATATTCTTGTAACTATGGAATTTTCCCTATAGAACTACAAATATGAAAACCTCATTATCACCATCTGACCTTCCCAGCAYATTAGCAAGGAAGATATCAGGGAAGGTGAGGTAAACCTAGACTGTGTATTGCAGAGACTGATAGGCAGACATTCCCTTCTGCTGAATCTGCTTTGAGAGTGCTAGGTTCCAACAAAGGAATAACAAGACAGGTGAGAAAAGACAGCATCTGAAACCACCAGAGGAAGGTCTGCCAGAGCCAAGAGCCRAAGGTCTATGGCCAAGCTCTTGCCCTGTGTTCAGGAGGCATAAAAACATGGTGTCTAACTCACTTCTGTTGCTGTTTTTTGCCATCCAGTGCAGTTATTTGTGATTTATTTTCAGTACAGGTTAGAGAAAGGAGATACTTACTTGCTACAGGTTAATATCTACAGATGGAACCCAAAGGGACTTGCTGGGTCACAGAACCCAGCCTTGTTACTGCAAATTTTCAGTCCATCTGTCCTAAAACTAACCATGAACAGCAGTAAGAAGTTCAGCCAAGTGCATGTCTAGCATTTCCCAGCTGGGACTGCAGGTCAAAAGCAGGGAAGGAATTAGTACATGAATTTTTCTCATTTCTAGGTTGTTGCATTAAACCAATTAATCTATTGGAAGGAGGCAAGTTAAAGGGATTAGGAATACATTTCAATAAACAACAAGTAAGAGGTATGAGGAGAAAAGTTTTGTTTAAAGCTAAGAGTTGGCTGTCATCATTTGGTATTGATCCATTTTTATGTTTAATTACATGTTTGTGGATGAAATTGCAGTTAAGACCAGGTAAATTTTTTGTTAAAAGTTCTTTTCAAATATGTTGGTATTAACTTTTCATCTGATCTGGATAGACTCCTCAATTATTTACCGTCCTTCACATTTTACCTGCTTAAAATGTTGTATGACCACTTCCTTTCCCCCTGAACATTATGGAACCCCCAGGAAATATAGCCCTTATATAGCATATCAAAAGAGTCAGTAATCAAAAGGGGTTTCCAAGCTTGAACTAGCATAAATTTAAACTTGGAAAGCTCCTCCCTCCTTTCCATGTCCTCCTAATGGTCTACTTTTGTCCTGTCTATGAGAAATCAGCCATTTACAAATGGTAAGCTGGACAGAGTTACAGTTTWTCCAGAGCAAAGGAGCACAAAAATATTACATCTTCAATTCAGCCTTAAACTTTGCCTTTTTTAACCTGCAAGGCCCATAACAGCTGCTCTTTTACTTAGTTTAGTAGCAAGTACTGCAAAAATGCTAGACACAATTCTGCTGGAGACTTGTCTTTTCAGTGATACCTAAATCATTGCACAGACCCACCATGATCCTGAAAGAATCCCTCAGATACCTCACTGGAGTCCATGTCCAGATGGACTTTCAGCTCTCACCTTTTTGACCCTGTTTGAAACTCGTCATTGGCTCACATATTTCAACTCCTTTCTTTGTCTTTTTCTTGGCCACTCTMTTAGGGCCACCTTTCTCTACATGTCTTTATCCATATTGTTTTGTTCTTGATGTTCCTAGAGTGTACTTCACTCCCAGTTTAGCTGGCTATTCCTTCCCTCCACATGGACTACAAACTATCTTTTGTAAAGAGACAGCACCACATCCCACAGCAGGATCTGCTAGAGCTCATTAAACGACATAGTATTTATGTTCAGGCATCAGGGTTATCCATCACATTTTCTTTTCACATACTGTTTGACATATTGTCCTTCTCTCCAAGTAGGCATGCCCAAAAGGTCCTCAAGAATCCAAGATATCATAGCTGTGTTTATGCTGATAAACCTGTCATGGACAGGGACYGTTCTCTTGTCCCTGTCACAGAGCGTGTGGTGCTGTGTCGCCTCTGAGCATATGGTTCTGGGTGGATCCAAGGTATAACTGTTGCTTTAAGTGATTTTCTTCAGGTATGCTCAGTAACAGGAGGACTCTCTTTCTACCAGTAAGAGCCAAGGTTTCATAGGGTGAAAACTGTGGGATTATGTTTCATGCCTTGGTGCAAAGTTGTGGAGAGATCTTTGAATGCAGAAAGCCTGTGCAGATAGTATCAGAGGACAGCACAGGCTCTAAATTGTTGTAGTCTCACCCACAAGTGAGACTGAGGAGTTCACCCACAAGGGAGAACTGAGGAAGTTCTCCCTACCATATGTGCTGTCCCATCAGTCATGTCTGGACATCATTTTTACTGAAAAGTGATAGTTGGCACAGGCAGCTCAGCGATCAAGTTCACTCTCTGGCCTTGATTTATTTAGYGATATAGATATAGTCTATGTTTTGAACATGCTGTACAGACCATTATCTGTTTTATTTTTGCTCTTATGTACTAAGGCAATGTGTAACATATCAGACACTTACCACTAACGTTTTTTAGGGTATTTTCAACCACAAGATTTTTTTTTTTATGACAATAATAGCAATAATTAAGAAATGAGTGCCAAAATGTAGCTCATGTTTTGCATGTTACAGCTATTCTCCAAATCAGAGAAACGTCCTGTGCTAGGAAATAAGAAGCAAAGGGGGGCAAAGTTCATGGACAGGAACTTTTTTTGAGCTGGAGACCTTTCTAGACATGTTTATTATCATTTTGTTCTGATTCAAATGCAGGTTTAACAGCAAAATAAAAAGCTGTCTTGTTTAAAGGAAGATGTAACTCATTTTATGAACTAGAACAGCAAACAGCTGCTTCCATATGTTGCTAGTATCAGGAAAAATTCTTTTTKAAATGGCATCTTTAAGATTAAACTCTGTGCTGAAAATAAACACAACAAAAGCGTGAGATGATTGAGGAGAACAGTGACCCWCTCCAGGAGAAAATACACTTTGTTTCAGCTGGTGATGAATCTGCATGACCCAGACAGAGAGTTCCAACATTGACTATCACTGTATTCTGGAGTATTTTGACATGTAATATAAATGTCTGTGATAAGGGATAAAAGGCACGTTGGGCCATCTGTGCTAGTTTTAAACCTGTTTGTCCAACTTTGGGATGTTGTAACCTTTTTTTTTATTTGTTGAAAGTGAATTTTTAACATAGTTTGGACCTAATTCTGCTTTCTGTAGTATCTCTATTAGAAAATGTTTTAAGTGCAGCCCTCTGTTAGCCAGATTGAAACACAGTTCACGAAGGTGTCATTCTGCTCTCTTTGAAGTTGAAGGGAGACACATCTGCCTTGAATGAGAGCAGGATCAAATCACCTAAGCAAATGGTTGATTAATCAGATAGTGCCAAGGAAGSCAAGTATGGTTTGAGACCTTCTGTAAAGGAGACAAAGCTCTGGCTTCAGTTTTAATGATGAAATMTTTTCCTTCATAATGGCTAGAGTGTGAATCTCCTGCTGTCATTCTCATGCCCCTAGATTTGCTTTTAGTCTTACGTGTCTTTCTTCTCTAATAAATCCAAAGAGAGCAGTGAGATTTGCAAGTGCAATTAGGRCTGTCTAGTTCTTGCAGTCTGCTCCTGTAACCTCTGATCACCTGCTCTTTGCTATACTTTCATACAATCATCTCTTCATGAGTTTTTTTGCATTACTTCAAAGGGTTTGTAGAACAATCTAAGGAGCCGTATATATTTGGTAACGTGCTATCACTTTTTGATTGCAAAATAACTTTTTAGAGCTCATCTTTTACATGGTGGAAACTTTGCTTCAAAACTGCTCCTTGAAGATTAGTTGAAGAATGTGTGGAAGGCTTGTGTGGGTATGCTTGTCCAGAAACATACACGTGCCAGTTAGATAAGCTTCATGATTTTTTTTCCAGACGTCTTCAAAAGGGAATTAAATCTGCTTTTGCATTACTGGTTTGCAATATTTTCATTATATAAAGAATGATTTTGGGTGTCTTTTTTTTTTTCACTTTGGTAGCCATATATTTACTTTTTATTATGGATGGATGGATGGATGGATGGATAGAAAATCTTGAAAAGATGAGCCACCTACTGACAGTGTAGAGAGCCTGAAATAGTAACTCCGAGGCATTTGAGTTCTCATTTCAGCATCTCACTCACTCTGACTGCAGCACCCATCTCAGCTCAACAAGCTGGATGGTTTACCCAGGTCTGTCCCAGCCCTGCATTTCAATTGATCTGGGATTTCAGAAATGACTACAGTCCCAGGATTATGGGAAACCCCTTCCTGGGTGTGTTAAAGGCACCACTCTGCAGCCATTTAGCCTTCACTRCAGTATTCACTATACAGTAGTTTTTAAGATGATCACAGCCGATGTATATTGCTGTGGGTTATGTTATCTGCCTTCTCTGTTTTGCCAGAGTTTTGTTTTTAATCATGTCACTCTTGCTGTGTTCCATATCTGTGCAATCAGATGCATGTCCTCTACAGCGCTGTGGTCTGAACCAAGAACATGCGTTTCAGGCATTTTTGTATCCAGGCAAAGTGAGTGAAGGAGAACCCAAATGTTAGCAACTATTGCTTTCTGTGTCTGCTGTGGAAGATTTATCTGGATATACAGTTGTATGCTGGTTTAAACAGGGAAGTGACATTTAGAAAAAATCCACTTTGGGGGATGTTATTGAAAGAACTTAAATGCATGTTATGATTAACTTGCCAAAGCTACTAGGAGTAAACACATCCTTAACGCAGACTAAGACGTCTTCACATAAAACTCTTTCCCACATCCCGCTCCCTCCCCTTCACCTCCCAAGTTTCATCCTAGCCTAAGGCAGTAAAATCCGTAGGGTGGGGGTTTCCTTAAGCACATTGTATATGAGAGTATGTGACTTATCATCTCTGTGCCTCATTTACAGTGAGACTTAGCAGCTGCTTCGCAACCATGTGATACATTGAGCTTTGTATAATAGTTCACTTGAAGGTCTTTGCACAGTTCAGGCATGTCAGCTGAGTACCTTCAAGCAGTGCAGGGACTTGTAATTAGAGTGGCCCGAGGCTGCTTTCCTTTCTGAGGGGCTTTGTCTTCCCCGTGGATGCCAGTGGCATTCTGTATCCGCAGGCTCGCCATCGGAGTGCACCAGCGTGGGCTCAGCRGGCGGCAGGGGGGATCCGAGGTATGTCAGGAACTGAAAACAGGTATGAGAGTTCAAGCCTAGACAAAGGTCTTGTTAGTCATTTGAGCACAAAGCRTGCAGCACCTTGCCTCTCTGCTGGATCCCGCAGCAGGTAAAGAAAGAACCGCCCTGTGCTTCACTTCAGAGGAGTTATGCCCCAGTCCCCTTCCAAAATAAACAATCCACTGTGTTTATCTGTAATGACTTTTGCCACTTTAAGCAAGCTGGCTGATGCAGACATTCTTGGGAGGATGTCAAAGGAAGAAACACKGTTTTCTAAGCTGGCCTTTTAAATGACTGCATTGCTTCTGCAACATTCTGAAAGCTTTATATCCTGCCTGCAAGTTCCCATTCATTTTCACTGAGCATTTTTGGAAGCACAGACTGAGCAATTTGGAAGGGATAGACCTGAACTTCCTATTTCTGTCATTCCATTTCTGTTATCTACTAAGTCAGAGGAGGAAAAAATTAAGGAAAAGAATGAAACATTTTTACGTGGAAGACAAACTTTTGGCCTCTCAAATTTGCAAAGGCATGTTAAATACCTTAACAAAGGAGAATATCAAACAGCAAATCGGCAAAGCATTGCTAAACCAGATGCTCTAGGAAGTGGAAGATATTTTTTTATCTCATGAAAGGGTTACTTTTGAGGATTGGGTTAGGAGGAATGGTTCCTCACAACTATAAACTGGCACACACTTTTCATCTGTTGCTATCCTGCATTGGTTCTGTAGAAAGTATAAATCAGTATAGGAAATGTCAGGTCTGACTGAGTGTAAGAAACCATGTTTACCTGCTCTTGTACCTCTGTCTCATGGCTCACTGAGCAAGAAATATTTCTAGYGCCCACACTTTCTGCTATATGAGAATTTTCTTTTTCCCTGCAGAGCTGCGGAGAATCACCATTCATCTGGGCACAGCAGTTCTCCCTCCCTACCACCTTCTATGCCCACCTCCTGCTGCACCTGGCTGTGACATTCCATCGCCTTTAGAAGGGCAAAATGCCRTGCATGCTCACCAAAGTGGCTGAGGCGGCACACAGGTGACTCTCTGTTCAAATAAATATGAACTGTTACTTTTTATGAATGAAGAAATGGATTCCCTGTCAGTACTGCTGGGAGGCACATGTCTCTGCTTCCTTGGAAAAGCAGGGCTTAAGGCAGCACATGCCCAAACCCACACAGCATATAGCCCTTGTGGCTATATTTATCCTTCTAAAAACAAAAGATGCCCATGGATTKTGCTCTGGCCCCCAGCCTGCTCAGGGTCAGCTGTCCTCAGGGCAGGAGGGTCTGGTGAACTATAGCTTTACTGGAAAATGAGATGTTTGGATTAAAAATAGTGGATTGGTGGCACTGCTGCATTATGAGGCTGGTCCCTGCCTCTGAGCAGCGCCCACCAGAACTGTCAGACATTTGCCAGAGACGGTCCAGAGGTCATCATGGTCCTGACACTGTTCCCATTTGGCCAGCTGGGTACAGCCCCCCTCTTCTAGTGGGACAGGGGTGCCCTTCCTTGCCAGTTGGCCTCAGAGCCAGAGGCCAGTCCYAGGCATGCCTAATTACCAGTATGAGTAGCTGGGCTTTGCACCCCTGCAACTCAGAGAGAAACCTTGGGTTTCCTCTGGGCCGTGGGGTGTCTCTGTGACCCCAAGACATAATTACCATGTCAGCCTTGGTTATTCAGTTCAAAGTATTGGAAATAGCTGAGGGCTATGTTGCAAGAAGTGTTTTTATAGCACAGATTGAATGTGTGTGCTGAATACACAGAGGTGTGCCAGGAGGACATGGGAAGTGTTTGAAGAGCAGTGTCTTCTGGGATAGTAGAAGATGGAGGGAGAAAAATGTGATACCATCTTAACCACAATGCCCTTTGGAAGTGGTCCCTGGGGGGAACTAACCCATTACTTCCTCCAGCATGCTCACTACCATGTGCTGACCCCTTTGTTGTACCAGTCTGCTGCTCTCCTTGCTTTTTCTGATGTTGCTTCTGCCCCCCTGCCCTGCCTGTGCCACCYCCTCCAGTGAGCCAGGCAGCAGCAGACACGCAGACACACTCCAGACACACAGGGCTCCCCTCAGCTCTCTGTTGAGCAAGCTCGGGCCATGGGCTTGCTGGGCAATACAAACCTGACATCAGGGTTGTGTTCTTGGCACTCTGAGTAACAGCTGGGTTTGTTTCCAGCCCTGAGCTCCTTGCAGTTGTGAGTGAATTGTTTGCTAGGATAAAGCTGGATAATTTAGCACTGGTTTTTGAGTGTCTATGCTGTGTTTTTGTCACGGCAGTCTAAACAGACATGAGAAAAATCAGCAAGATTGCTTGGGCTTTTCTTGTCTCTAGAAAGAGCAGACTAGAAACAGCTCAAACCACTGGGACTGTTTATCTAGATTTGGGGTTTGGATACTGTTGGTCTCTCATTTATACCCTCCAAACTCCAAGAATACTCGATAATGTTGAATAGATTTTGGCCTGGTAGATTCCTTGTATATCCAAAAATAGGGAAGCCTGATGAAATGATTTCTGTGCCTGTCCTGGGTTTGTAACAAAAAGTTTTGACTTCAGGCCTTGGATTCTCTCTAGTATTTTGAAATCAGTATCTCCTTTTATTAACTTGAATGTTCTGAAGCTTACCTAATTAGCTATGACATAAGAATATTGTCACTTGGCCAGTTTTCTTCTAAGAGATAATATTTTATGAAATTCTACATGTGCATTGCTGAATTGCTTCTTGTTTTTAACTGCTCTTGGAAATAATCATTTTATCAAACTCAACACAGAATTAAACTTGCAGATTCCCAGGCACAGGGCTCATCCAGCAAAAGAGTTCGTGTTCTTTTAACACTGAACATGTCTGTGATGGTGTCAGTGACAAAATTCCACTGATTTAAAGGAAAGTAGGATGGAGCCCAAAATGCTAATTCTGTTGACTTTCTTGTTGGACTTCAGTTTAACCCTACAACACTGAAGACTGTTTCATTTCCTATGGCTCAGCTTTATCTGTTCATCTCAATACCCCAAGTTTACATGACTCCCTTTTTCATCCCATCAACAAAGAATTATGCTGAATTACGTCTTTGTTACTGAAGGGGAATTGTGTGTTTGAGGTATATTTTTCAYGAGGCATTTTGGCCAAGTGGATGAGGTATTAATATGAGAAACTATAAACAAATCTTGGTTTTCTAAACTGCGGMTAGAGTGATTGGCTTAATTTGTTTCTATACACTGCCATCTTGAAAACTAAACTGAAGCATCCAAATTAAACAGGAGATGTAAATATTAGCCAGATGTTCCCTGGTGTCAGAACTCTTTTTTGTTTCTTTTTTTTTTTTTCCTGCTAAATGGGTATGCTTTTTTACATCTAACATAATGACCTATGTTTTAGATTTTGGTCCTGGCCTAATGGCTTTTTATCATATGATTATGATATCATCTAATCATGTAAGCGTCATGAGATGCTGTTCAGCTTTGCTGAAGCACATGAGTGTCAAACTGCTTAGTTTAGGCTGAACCATTTGTCTGACTGTCTTAATGTGGGGAGTGAATGTGCTGTTAATTTAGGAAATGCCAGCTGAGGCTGAGAGTTTAGTGAGCCAAGCAAAACAGAGCAGTGACCACAGATTGAAACATTACAGAGTTCCTTAATGGTTCTGTCAAAAAGAAATATAACCTTTTTTTTCCCCTACAGAAGTTGCAATAGTCTTCTGGTGCAAGTAGCAACCAGTAGGGTTTTAGCATTGATAAACACGGATGGAAAAGACAGGCACTTGACTTAGCTTTTGGTTAATGCTTTTTCCTGAAGACATTTGTTTGAATTTGATGGTAGTGAAGCTTTTGGTTCCATTCCTTACATTTAGTGTTACAAGGCAAATGACTGTAGCTACGAGTAAATAAGGATTTAGCAGACACAAAAGGAAGATTTTCAATGTAATTGAAATTGTAACACTGACTTTATGAATTCAATACAAATGAGGGAAGCAAAATGACAAGTCTTTATTGTTTTTCTTTTTCCTTGATACTCTTGTTCAGAAATGTGGTCTTTTTAAGTTTCCTTTAGTGCAGATCTAGATTTGTGAGATACTCAGAAGCCTCAAGAGCCTTGAATCTTCTCCTAAGCACTGACAAAGCTCCATGAATTTGGCCATAGAGCTTGGAGAGTTTGGGCTTTCTGCTGAGAGGGTTTTCTGCAACAATCCTTACTATAAGACTCCTTTAGTGGCATGTCTGAAAGGGCTCTTTTGCTTTAGTGTTGTTTTTTGTTTACTGATCTCTTCAAAACTTTGCTGAGCTTGGTTGGGACAATAGTTTTGAGGCATCTGCTTAGCACCCCAAGAACTTTGCTAGGTGAAAGAGGGAAAGCTTAAAAAATAGAACTACTATCAGTATTCTTTATCTATCCAAAGCTTTGTTAGAGAAAAGAGGCTTGCCTGTGAACTCTCCTCTGCAGAAATTCTCATCACTTAGGCCATTTAAAAATAGACTGGACAAAGCACTAGGGAGCACGCTGCAGAGGGCAAGCCTACACTGTCAGCGAGAGGGACTAGATGACTTTCCCATATCTGTGCTATTTTATTGTAGTGAGGTAATATGTTACCACTGTGTCCTCTAAGGCAACAAAAAGGAATAAATTAATCTCAAATGCACATCTGCCCTGAGAATTCCACCACAGTCAAGCATCTGGAAATGACCAACTAAGGATATTGCCATTAGTGAATTGCAAGATATCCTTCACAGTAAGGAACATCAGTGCCTGAAAGCAAGGCTTTGAAGGTCCTTCCAGCTTATGGGAAAGCATTTTCCAAACCATCCTTGTGAAAATGATGTAAATGGTCTTTTTTCCGCCTTCTCTGACAAAAGGTGTGAATTGCCTCCAGTGACACTGCCTCCATCCATCTTGCGATATATGAAGTACGCAGCTGTGTGAAACAAAGGAGGTGGATGCCACATCCACTCCCGGAAGGTTCTCATTGCATTGCAGTATCAGGCTTTATTTTGGTTTATTCCTTTATTGCCTGGAGCATGTGAAAGAAATTAGGCTGTATTTCTTGTAGAGGAAAGTGGAAATGTATCTGTGGAAACAAGTGCACCAGAAGGAGTGGATCAAAATCTAAAGAAACCTTTAATTTCAGTTACTAAAGGCACTTTATATTCTGTAAAGCATGTTTTATAGCACTTAAAATAAGCAGAGGGAGCCTTTAAAATCATTGTGTTTGTTTGGCCTCATACATTAGGCAAAAGGTCATCACTGGGTTTGAATTTTGAGAGGCCCTCTATACAGCTGACTGAAAATATGGGAATTCATAGTGGCAAATTAAACATTCTGAACAATCTCAAACATGCAAACCACCACAGATTAATTAGCAAGATGTGCAGGTGCCACAGATGAGTAACTTGTTATACTTCTCATCCCCTCCCTCTCTCCTTTCTCAGAATCTCTTTGTTTCATGTATAAAATGATGTTTTAAAAATCCCAGTAACTGGGCCCATCTCTATATGCCCATCTCTATAATCCCATTATCAGGGATTATTAATTTGTAGCTCCCAGTTCCTCAGTAGTCTTAAGGAAAAGCACCATTTCTTACTAGCAGATCAGAAATGTGTTCAATTCATATCTAATCTCTTTTTATGTTGCCTACCTAATGTTTTCTGAGATAATATATTCCAAGTTCTACACCTGGAGTCCCCAAAACCCCAAAATATAGCCTCCAGTCAAACTGTTTTTGCCCTGGTCTTGTTAAAAAATTGCACTAGGAAGAAAATACTTAATTTCACTATGCATATAGAGACAGAATGTTTGTTTTCCATTTAATATTTTGCAATGTCTATTCAATATAATTATTGTCATTAAATACTTTGGTTTTTTAGTTATTCGAACTGTAGTGACAGGACAAGGAGTAATGTGTTCAAAGTGAAAGAGGAACAATTTTTAGATTAGGTACACCGAAGTAATTCTTTATTGTGAGGGTGGTGAGGCACTGGGACAGGTTGTCCAGAGAGGTTTTGGACACCCCATTTCTGGCAGTGTTCAAGGACAAGCTGGATGGAGCTTTGAGCAAGCTGGTCTAGTGGGAGATGTCCCTACAAGTGACAGGAGGGTTCAAAATAGATGGTCTTTAGGACTCCTTCCAACACAAACCATTCTATGATTCTAGAATTCTATAAAAATAATTCAAGAATCTCCTTGTGATTAAAGTCTGATGAGATTGTTCCTTTAACTGCCTTTCAATTCTACCATTATTTCTGCAATATTAATTTTTTAAATGACAGCACTTCTATTATCCCAGGTTTACAGTCACAGCAGCTGTATTATCAGTTTCACTTAAGGGTTATTAGTCACAAAATGCTGATATCACCAAAGCACTGTGATAAATGAAACTATTACAGTATCACAAGCTTTACATTGGAGCATTTACAAATCAAAGATAAAACACTGGATAAACAAAACCAAAAAAAAACCCCAAACCAGCAACAAACCAACTGAACTCTCCTCCTCCCTCCAAAATGCAAAAATCTACCCCCAAAAGCCCAACAAATACCCAAATATATGAGGAATGAAGATCCTGCAAGAAAAATTGCATAGCTGCAAGATGGAACTAAGACTGACCTTCATGACAATGACATAACACTTGTGCCTATCACCTTGTGTGACTTCACAACTGCCCAGAGTGGAAGATGTAAAACAGTCTCTCCTTCATATCTCCCCTGAGTGCACTGCAGCTGAACTAAGTAATGTCTCAACTATTTTCTGAACCTACCCAAGATAGGAGTTGAAATCCATCCAGGTCCAAAAGGCTGTAGCCACTTCAATCAAGGTTTTTGTGTTCCCCTGGTAGCACCTTTCCCATGAACTCAGGGCAGTTCTGGGCATAAATGCTGCAAAGGAGACAAAGGCCATTAACTTACCTGCATCTTCTATTTTTAACATGCTGAACAAACACTGTGAATTACTTACAGGCCTTATTCTAGCTGTAAATCTGCAGTGCTGCCCAATGCTGCAGCCAGGGCTTGGGGACTGGATTTCAGAGGTTCCTAAATATTTTTGGGGAAATATCCTGGAAAGACCTTTCAAACAGGTAGTGAACAGAAAAGACTGCAACATTGCTAAAAGAAGAGTTTTTCATGTTTACAAAAAAGACAATTCAGGATTTAAAAGTGGAAGTTTGTAAGTGGTATTCCCAAGGGGATGTGTGATTTCTGTTTGTTGTATGATTGTTTTATACCATATTTACATTGGCCAGGAAGGAATTCCCATTTCCTTTTCTCCCTTGATGTATATCTTGGCCTCTACATTGTTTATTTATTTTCATTCCTTTGAAGCATTTAGTCACTGGCCATGGCTAGAGACAGGTGAATGGATGCACAAATAGCAGATTCCAGGTGCTTGCATGGCTTGTGGTCCTCTTACAGCATCAAACCCACGTGCCATTTTGGCATCAAAATCCATTGCCCTCTTTCCCAAGGTTGCACTGGCAGAGATTTTCAATGTTTATATTTTGCTTCCCTCTGCAGTGTATTTAACCCCACAAATCACCTGTCGTGACAAAGACTATGGATGATGACAATGCCTTTTGTTGACCTCTTCATTTTCTTGTCACATTAATCATCATGACTCTTAGCCTTTCTCTGTTGGCCCTAAGTTTGCTGCAGAGTTATAAGGACTATTCAGAGTGGATCAAAATACAGAATGGCCTTTTGTTTGCCTGCAGTTTCTGAAACCCCATCATGTTTTGACACCACAAAATCTGTACAAGAAACCTCTATAATTACACATTACTCCTAGAATCTGATTCATGGTTTCTTCATGGACAGTATAAAACTGTTCTATTTTTAATAAAGGTGACTTAACTGTGTTTGAAAAACAAAAAAATCTCTGAAATCTGGACTAGTCAAGTAAGGCAGAATTAATGCATTTGTTATTACTACTGCGTTGGGTGTCTTACAAAGATATAATAAACACCACTTAACAAAGGCAACAGGACTTCAGTGTGAGATACAGAAAATGATGACAAACAGAAAATATTTTGTCACATTTTGCAAGGTAAAATGTCATTAGACTCTTGTTTCTGCTGTACAGACACAAGACTGTGGGCTCCTAATGTGCTCTGGCTGGAGCTGCAATAAACTCTGCTTGTCTTTGTGACTGGAAGTTGCACAGTCCCCTTTAGAAACTGTGGGTAGAGTATATGTAATTGTCTCACAGAAGGGGACACATAGGCTCAGAAAGCTTACATTTGCCAAATTCACAAACGCTCCTGTAGCAAGGCCTCAAAAAGGTTCTCGGAGCTTCCAGATGCTGTTTGACTACTGCAGACACAAAGCTACACTTCCTATGATTTAAGCTAATAATTACATTAAAGATATGTTTATCAGCAAGAATTAGTCAAGGTTTTTGTGAGTTTATGTCTCAGTAGATGCTAACTGACATTTAGAGACTTACTAGAGTAATTTGCCATTAGGATTTTACTGAAAAATACTACAAAGGCTATAAAAAGCATGTACAAATAGGCACAAGTATGTACACTACAGTAAAAATTTCATGTTACAAGACAGAAGTGGGCAGTTTTAATTTATGATAACTAAAGGAATCTGAGATTACTACTGACAGGATTTCCTTCTTTCATAAGATCACAGTAGTATAAATAGAGGTGACATATTGCTTCACTGAGAACTATAAAGAGCAGATCTGTCTTATTCWGTGGTTTGCAGATGGGAAAATGTAGGAGTTAAGGCAAGGAGCTGCAGACAAATCTTAATGTCTGCACAAGGTTCCAGGCCTTAAGGTTTCGGAAGTCTATTTTTAAACTTGATTTCTTTGAAAAACCGAGACCTGCGACTAATGCTTGTCGTTATGGTATAATGATCTATCTTCTTGCCAGAGTATTTGGGGATTACATTTCACAGAGAAGCAGAGCTATCTGCCAGAGATTGCTCTTCATGTTTGTATCTGTTTTCTCTCTTTCCTAGTAAAGTCTGTAGCCTTCCATAGTTCCTAGGGCATTAAAACCAACTGCGCAAATGTCTCCTCTTCCAGATTTCAACATATCTGTCTCTGCCCAAGTTGACTGTTCTGGCAGACTGCTCAGGGAGCTTGGAGTGTCGGGAGCCAGCATCCTTCTAAAGCTGGCGTTGAAGACGCTCCTTGCTGGGCAGCTTGCTTAAGTCTGCCCCAATGGTCTGGGTGTCAGCAAAGATCACTGAAAGATTGAGTTAATACAACAAACTTCAAGAGAAAACTATAGGAAAAAAAAAGGAAAAATGCCCCTGTTCAAGGATATTGACCAGATACTATTCCACAAACAATGCCACCACCAAAGACATCTGAACAAAGGAAATGACCCTTCACTGCCCTGACTTAATGATAAACTTCCAATTTCACCTAGTTCTAGATAGGGAGGAGGTATTAGTGCATTACTATTCAATATGTTCTTGTATGAAATTTTATGCTAAGCAATCAGAAGATTGTGTGGCTTCTGAGATAGATGACAGTCCTCCAAACCCTCTGGAGTTGAGAGCCAAAGAGCTCTGTGAATGACAAAAGACCTCTGTGGGTAGTATATGATCCACATATTGTGTGTGTGATATGGCAAATGCATGAGCTGCCTACTGGCTATGAAAATACTTGGAAAATTTTTCACATATGGGGGCTTAAGCATATGATTGCACCATAACATGATAAGTTACACATGTCTGGGCACTGAACAATTTTGATTGTGATACTCAGGTGCATATTAGCCCTGAGGTCTCAAATCCTTTCCGTGAGGTGATGCATTCCTCCAATCCCAAAGAGCTCTCCACTGTGAATCAAATACCTCACAGTGATGAGGACTATTTTTCCACAGGTTTATTTATAGAAAGGAATTCTTGTATCATATGTTTTATCTATATGTTATACAGTCTGACTGAGAATGATGCTTCATGTATAAGACAAGTAGATCCACCAGTCAATGCTTGTTATTCCCTTACAGAAGAGATGTAGACAAATGTGCTTCATAACTGTGAATATAAACCACTTGAAAGTAGGATTTGAAACAGCCAGGAGGAGTAATGTAACAGAATATAAATGCGAGAAGAAGAGATCAGTGAAAAGCACAACCAATATGTCCTTTCCATCTTGGCAGTTTTAGGGTCCCAAATACAAGTTTCTCTGGATTTATTCTCTTCCTTGCTTGACACACAAAGGTTTGCAGCAGTAAAAGTGGACCTAGGGAGAAAGAAACTGTATGTAGATAAGGAGAAGACTTATGTATGATAGAAACATTGCAGACTTGATCTACTGCTTATCTGCTGGGAAATAAAATGAACAGGAGGATGCATGCTAAATTTGAAACGGTTCAGACTCCTTCCAATTTAAAAGAACTTTCCATATTAAATGGTCTGTTCAGACTGGGAGATTACTTTGGATGGAAAGAGCTAGATAAGAACTCTTGCTATTTTTTAAAATATTCTTACTGCATTGGTTTCAAAACTCTAAAGGAAAACTGAAACTGTGCATAAAATACCCCTTAAAATACCTTAACAAGCTAAGTGAAGTGGATTTAGCAGTGGTATAAAGTGATCAAAAATAGCAATTAAAAAACTGCAGGGAAGAGAAAGTATTAGTTTTTCTTGGTTTTTCAAGACCTTGTTTTAACAATGWGCTTAATAGTCTGCCTATATTTAGGCACATAATTTAAGTAAATTGAGTCTAAATGAAATAGCTGGCAACAAACAGCAAACTGTGTTTTCAGAAGTATATCAACAGTTTTTTAAGATGGTTATTGTTAGTCACGGCAGAGTAGCTCACTGTACTTCTCAGCCTCCTTGGTTGATTCCGTATCATGATTTGATTCTGCAAAAGTCATTGGGCTCCTCTACCTGCTTGCCTAAAGAAGCCGTTCACATATATCTTCATGCTCCAAGTTTTGCTCTTGTTCAATGGAAGGCTGAAAACTCAAAATAACTACAATTTCACACAGTGTTACTACAAAACTTTATGGTCCTGGGACTAAATCTGCACTTCTGCAGTCAATTGTGGCCACATTAGGGCCATTATCAGCTCAGGCAGTCACTGAAAACACTAAAATAAAGTTTCACACTGCTTGCTCTGCTGATGTGTTTACCAGGCCATATTATCTCCTCCGCATGAATCCAGATATTGGGGATGCTGTTACATGGTCATAAAGAAAGAAAACCAAGAGAGCAAGAGCTACCTCCTTCCCCACTATCCCGCCCTCCCCCTAGCTCTCTCCTTCTGATCTTTAGTGAGCTGCTTTTAGACAGGGGTGTAAAACCAAATTTAGTTCTTGGTTACGCTAGTGTGCATCTGATTAAACCCACTGCCATCATGAGAGAWATTCTGGTTTTACACTGTTATAGGAGATAGTAAGTTTTGGCAACAACCTTTATGTAGCACAGTGTAAACAGCTTGCTTTCGTGCAAACAAATTACAAAATTGTGTACAGAGTAAGAGAATCCCTGCTTTTAAGCTGTCGTTCTCAGGAAGAGGAATTAAGTCATCCAGCTTGGATGTGTGTAATCCTCTTGAATTCTTCAAATTTACAACTTTCTATTGCTGTGTAAACTTGACTTGCCTTGTGGAGATGCTGTTCTCTAATTGTTTGCTTTTTGAGGATATAATTTTAAAAGATCATACCGTATCTAGTCATCTTCACCATCTGATGCAATTTAAGGAAAAGAAAAAAGACCATTAAATATAGTTAACACAGCTTGGCTCTGTCTTCTTGTTACTCCCCTACAGGCAATGGAAAAGGAGCCCAGAAAACAATTTGTTTATTATAAGCAGGTCAGTCCTCGGGGGGATTCGTGGAATCACGCAGTGGGAGAGGACAATCATGGCACTGAAATGGTGGGTAATTTTATTTGTTCCACTTGATGGTCACAGTGGCATCATGCTGGCCAATTACTCTTGAGTCAGCAGGTTTCAGAGGTTAAGACCCCCTTGTGGGTTGCAGCACTGCAGGCAAAGTATTCAGGCCAGATTGAAACCGTTTCAACAGCAGAGACGCCAGCCGCCTTCTCCCTTGGAGTTCTTTTTCAACTGTGTACGAGACATACATGTGATAAAATAGGCATGTCTCTAGCATCGAGACAGCTTAATTRTTGAGAGTGGAAAAAATGCCAACTTCAGATAAAGAAAGGAAGAAAATCAGCCAGAGAGACAGGCTATGCCGAGGAGGCATGAAGCGAACAAATATTGCAAACTTCGACACCAGGTTCCAAAGGAAAGATCATGTCTGGGAATAATCCTCATGCCAATAGTCTACTAGTGTTTCAAGGCTGCTGAACCTTTAACAATTTCATCACATTTTTCTCCGGTGGAAATGTTTCAAGCTACTTCTTCAGTGATCTGTAATTCTGAGGGGAAAAACAGCAGCAAAGCATTTGCTTTACCAGTAGAACCTGCCACAAGTGATTGGGCAGAGGCGGATATGAAAACCAAGAGAGCAGAAATAATGTGTGTGAGGGGACTGGGCAGGAGAGTTGTCCAGGACAGGCTGAAATTGTTCCATTAGGCTTAGATGAAATTCATTAAGTGACTCACATTTCATTTGGATTGGGGTATGGGAAGCAAGGAAGTGGCATTTTATCCTCTTAATGATAATACTACTGTTATGATCTCAGAAACAGGGGAGGCTTCTCAGGCTTAAGCTCTGTTGTGTATGTGACATTTCAGGCTTAAAACATCTCAAGTGTATATTTCCTGTCAGAAATATTATGCTGTGAGAGCTATTCAATTTCTGAAGGATTCACTGGAGAATTAAGACCCATGCTTTAATGTTTTTTTGGCTAACATCATGCCAGTTTGCAGTTTCTGGAAAACATCTCAAGAATCTCAGAACCAAGACATAGATGTATTATTATGATTAATAGTGGTGCTAATTTATCCAGAGCCTTCTCTTGAGAGACAGAAATTATCAGTGGGACTCTGATGTCTTGCTCCACAGAACTGGATCGATGACTTTTTAGGCTTAATATAAATGTTAGGCTATTTGAATTTGCAGAAAACATTGGCATGTAGTGGAATGAGACCAAATGTATGTAATCAGGGTTTTATTCTTTAACAATTTTATTATTAGGAGTAATTTTTCCTTCTTCAGCAATAGAAGGTTATGAGAAAACTTTGATTATGACAAATCTTGCAACTAACTTTTTCAGATCAAAATACATTTTGATCTGTAAAATGCTGGTGCATKGCTTTTTTTTGGAAGAGATTTCCCAGTGAAAGGAGGAATCCAAAGCAGGAAGTTTTTCTAATCCTTTTTATTCCTCTAGCACCACTTTATATGACACAAACACTGGAAAAGTCTCCCAATGGAAAGTCCTCACACTACGGCTGTAGAAAGCCATGTGTCTGGGCATCAAATGTGAAGCAAAGCCCAGCTCAAACTCTTGTAAATCAGGTACTTTTTACACTGCAGTGATTTCAACACTGGCAGAAAGTTAAACACATTCTTGCTTAAGCTGCTTTCTAAGCTCTAGTGGCTCTGAGTGTTCAGTCCTTGTTACAGATGTCTAATGAACAAAGGGCATGTGAGACTTCATTAAAAAAAAATTAAGATAATAACTTTAACATCTTAATAATGATCTATTTAGCAGCCAGGGAATCTTTSTATTTGAAAGCTCAGAATGTGAAACAGAACCTATGAAAAAGATCAGAACCAGTCTTTTCCAGTTGCGTTTAGCTGCTTGAGCTACACATTCACTTCTCCTGCCTAAACAGTTGTCAATTAACCCCTGCATGAAACATGCAGAGGCAGAGTCTGTACAGTTCAGAGTTAGTCTTACTCTGACCTGCATCTAAAACACTACTCCGTCTTCCAGATTTTGCTCCTGCCTATTTTACAACCTTGGATTCCAAACCAAAGAAGAAGAACAAAGAACAAATTGGCCTGAAGAAAGAGCTCTGGGAGGAGGAAACTAGAGGAAATATACAGTTTCATTTTCCACTGCCATTAATAAAATACCAAATAGGATATATACTTTTTACTCTTTACACTACTGGAACAAGTGGTATTCCTAAGAACAGTATAATTGCTTTGGKTTAATTGAATATACTGTTTTATTAAATGTGCATGGTTAGAATATCATGTTTTAGARATGATTGTCAGTGAGGATATAGAGMTTGTTGTGCTTTGGATACCTGGGAGAAAATAAGGTATAATTAATTGTAAATACTCAAGTTCATTTTAATGGCCAATATTTTCCACTTTGATTGAGGAAGCTCTGTTTATGAGACAAAAGACCTGAAGGAATAACTGATACATGCAGCAAATTTGTAAATCAATAAAAGAAGGAATGGAGATGTCTTGCTGCTCTACTGAAACAGGCTTAAATAGATTGTGTACCAAATTATAATAAAAGATGAGTAGTGAATTTGCCTAATTTACCCAAATCAGGATTAGAAACTTAATTAATCTCTTTTAATGGTTTTTACCATAAATAAATMATAATCAGAAGTAAGACATGAGAATATATTTTTAATGATAGGAACCTGTATTTCAACATCCAGCTGGCTGTCTATTTCCAATGCTTGTTTAGTAATCTTGCCTAATATTATGATTTTTCTGGGACTTGAAGGATGGGATGACAAGAAATATGTCAATGARCCRTAGAAAGAAAAAAATGCACTAGTTTGTGGGATTTCCAATCTTCTCATACRTATCTCCTGAAAGATTCTGCAAGATTTTATCATTTACTTCACCAAAATAAAATAGCATCTGTTGTAATTAAATACACTAAGAACATTCCAGGCAACCATGAAATAAATGTCTGTACAAAAGTAATTTTTTAAAAATGATATACTGTACAAATTATTGGGGTAAAATATGTCACACAGAAAAGATATTTCAGCCCTTAGGTGTACTCATGAATATGCAGAAACAACCTCAGATGTGGAGAGTCTCAGCAATTTGTTGTAAACATGTGTCATTGTGTATGGATTTTCATGTATGTACAGGTATAGATTGATAAAGATCTACTGAACTAAATGCTTCAGGGGAAAACAATTCAGGACTTTAATAAATTTCCCTTGGAAGACTTATTTCTGAGACTCCTTGAAGTCAGGTTGATAACATATGGAATAGCCCATCTCCTACCCWTCTCAGACAAATCTGCACCTAGTCCCCTCTGTAAATGTCACTTATTAGGGACTTCACCACTATGGCAATAAAAAAAAAAGAGAAATCTTGTCTTGCAAATTAAAAGCTCTGTGAAGAGCTGGCAAAGGAGAAAATACATGATTAGTCATTGCTGAAATGCCTCTTCATGTGAGGGGAAAGCACATGATTTCACATCCAGTCACACTGCTGCCACACACACCCATCAACTCTGTTGTACCTCAATAGAGTGAAAACAAGGCTAGAATTTAGAAGGATTCAGTAACATGAATTAAGACCATAACTGAATTTGAAGTTCCATGGCTGGAACAATAAATACATTTCATAAATCTGATCCAAAGGAATTTAATTTTTCTCTAGGGCTTTTTTGTTCACATGAAAGTATAATGCCCCCCCCCCCAACTTTCCTTTTTACTATTTTTTTTTAACCATAGAATTGCAGACTTCTTGGTGATGGAAGGCATATTTGGAGATTGTTTCATTGAGGCCCCCTGTTCAAGCATGGTCAGCTAGAGAAGGTTTCCCAGGACTCTATCTAGACAGGATTTTAATGTCTCCAAGGATGAACACTCTRCAGCCTCTCTGAGCAATCTGTTCCAGTGCCAGTGTTGGATTCAAATTATATCTTTACAGCTCCCTGCAATAAAAGGTCAGARGGTATAAGACAACATTTACCAGTGTCTAGAAAGAAGTCATCCTCTTGCACCAATTCATGCCCTGCTGTGAGCATTTGTATCTGGTTGGTCCTGGGAAATTCCTGAATTAGATATCACCCATCTGGTCAAATCTGAATCAGTTTTYCCCCTTCAAGTGGTCCAACCACTTCTGCAAGTTATCCAGGTGCAAAAAGGAAAAAAAAGGAGGTTGGACTCTGACTCATATGCATCAAACCAGGCACAGTCCAGGGAGATGGATTTAAGCCTGTACTGTGCCTGATAGGAGGGTTTGAATTTACAGATTGACCTCCTTGATGGCACCTTCCAAATTTGTTTTTCAAGCTGGCATGCACAAGGCTAGGTTTTAGGTAGACCAGCATTTAAGTGTGGTTTTCTTCCTGAAAGCTTCTGAAACCCTTTTAAAAATAGCARTAGAGAGGTGGAAAGGTTTTGCTGTTAAGTCACTGCCTGCAATTCTCTTCAGGGTCTGCTCTCCTGTGAGTTTTCCACATAAAATTTGCAGAATGACAGCTACCTGTGGAATGGACCAGCCTGAAGGACAGGCCACAGGGACAGATGCAGATCTCCTATTGTCCTTTCTCTGAAACACATGTAAAATGTTGCAAACCACACYGTTTCCACACTGCCTTTGGAAAATRCTTTCTTAACAGAAATGTTTTTGACCTTTGGCCTATAGAAAGTAGATATAAAATAAAATTTAGGATACAGTGGCTCCAACTRGACTCTGAAGAAAATTCCCATGTTACAGTGGTTGTCTCCTACTGTAGGAGAGGAAATGCACCCTGTTTTATATGCCCAAGATTTCCTCTGTAGGAAAGTGAGATGGCTCACTAACGTTTTGCCCTGACGCACAGTGMGAGTGTAACCAGATGTGCACCTAGAGACTGGGACACTGGGGTACACAGGGAATGCATCCACCCTGTCCTGTGGCTAGAGCCTTGAGAATTGGCTTTCCTGTTAGCCATTACCCTCTGACCTTTCCAACATTTTTCTGGCATGTTCTGCAGGCACTGCTTAGTGGGGAGCCAGAAGAGAGAAGACTGTGGCTATTCACTGGAACCTGGTGCTTTGAAAAATCCAGCATAAAACTAGCTCTGCACTTGGCAGCTGAATACTGATTGTGTGCCTTATGGGGTGAGAGGTTATAATTCACAGCTCCTGGGTTGAGGTGTGGATGAAGSAGGATTGAATTTGTGATGATTATGCTTTGTATGTGTAAGAAGGGTTTTATCTCAGAGTTATCTCTCTTAAAAGCTGGACAGGAGAGCTTCATGGCTCAGATTCCCCTTTTTCAGAGCATCTGTATAGAGGTAGGATTTTTATATTGATTTTGATTTTCCAGAGGGCTTCAGAGTGTTTAKAAAATGTAAAACTTCATAGTTTCATGTGAATTCTTGCTTCAGTGCAGATTGGGAATAGGTCTGATGTGAYGCTGTGAGTGCTCTGCACAGCTGTATTGCTCACACCTGGTAAGACCAGTGTTTCCTGAATGCATCAGATTTCCTGAGCACACATGATATATTAATGTGCACAGGAAGATACCTGGCTCTTTGCTTTGCTCTGCTGAGGCTTGCTGAACATATAGGAGAAATCCAAAACCAAAACCTTAGCTGTGTCCCAACTTAATTTCATCTAGAGAAAGAGGATAAGGYGGGTACATGGTAAACCTACACAGGGACATTTTAGTCATGTGTTGCCATTAAAGAGTCAGGGAAAAGTCTGAGTAAAAACGAAAACTGCCTGTATTCCATAGGCATAAGGAAGATTTCTTGACTAATATGGCAACTGTGTGCCAGCATACTGGCTCTGGAAGCCAGTCCACAGGCTGGTTCATTGAGCCATGCATTTTATGTGGCTCAGAAGCAGGAACCGGTTCTGGAAGGGAGAAGTGGAACCAACATTTTTTTTCAGTGTTGAGAATCTCAGAAACCTTCCAAGGAGATGCTACTCCCAGTGAAAGTTTTCTGTTTTTACAAATGTAATCCAGTAGGCTGTTGCCCGCAACACTAAGATAAAAGATCACATTAAATGGTGAAGATCTTCACTATGGTGTTCTCCCATGCTTTCATTCCTTGCTTTGGGCAGCCAGAGAACAGGTTCCTCTGGTAATATTTGTCATGTCCTTGGGGACTGTCCCCATTGAAGTCTTTCTGAAGGAAGCAGTGCMAATATTTCTCTTTGAGAATTGTCTGCCATTGCAGTTTATTTTTCAGCTGCTTGAAGGTGACTACAAGTCTACTGGTTACACTTGATTGCTGTCAAAAATCTTTTTTTTTTCTGGGTAACTATGGGAATAAGACACTTTGTAGGTTTATTTTTAATGAAAAATAAGATTTTGGAATAGAGAGAATGGAAATGTGCCTCATATTAGTAATACTGCTCAAAAAAATAAAGTATCATTTACAGCGTCATTTTAATTCCATTTCTGCTTTTGTACAGAAAATGTTTCTGTGTATATGTCTTTATATATGTATTCACATTTGTATGTCTACATGCACATATATGTCTAAAAGGACTTGTTTAACTTGAAAGAAATGGGAAATGTAACATAGCTGGAAAAGATTAAAACAGATGAGTCTAGGTGGACCAGAAAACATACTGCACTGATAAGGATTTTTTTGTTTTTAATTCAATCCTACCATAAAGTAATTTATTACCCATCACTTGTTTTTCTAGAAAGGCCAGTGCAGCACCATTTGCTGTCTGATTGACAATGTAACTCTCTTTTTACAACTTGTAATTTAAAACAGGAAGGCTGCCATTCACATCAGTTAAGAAGTCTACATTTTAGATTACCTTGAAAGGTTCATCTTTGGCATAATTTACTGGGAGGTTCAAATAGCTAAAACCAAAATGCAGCATTTCTAGCTCAGCATAGTCCGTGCAAATGTAGTGACACGTAAAATCTAAATCAGGAGTAATTAAAGAAATGCATTTCACTTCAACCCTACATTTCCAAAAACTTATTAGTTTTCCCTTCAAAGAGCAGAAGAAATTGTCATTTTACATTCCTCAACAGCAACTGCAATAGTTCAGACTCTGCAAGCCTGGCTTGTCACCTGATCACACACCGAAATCTGCAGCTAATCAGTACTGGTCCAAGCAGGAAGGGTCACAGCAATTCTGCTGAACTATTACTGAGGTGTTACAAGACATGGACATTCTTCATCCTCACTAAAACCAGGCAAGGAATAAATAAAATGAAAGCAAAAGGATTAACTCTTGTATATTTGCTGTAATATTACCATGAGTCGATCTGTTTCCAGCCCTTCTTCTGCCATTAAATGAACATTTTCTGACCCTAATTCCTATCACAAGTCACATAAAAATCCTACCATTTAAGTATTAATGTCTGGGCTATACTTTAGGCCAAATCCTGGGAGAAAAGTGTGTAAGCTGCACTGTCCTTAGGCTCAGATCAGATCTGTGTCAGGAACTTCTTCCAAGACTGTGGCACTGACGTTTTCATGCTTTCTTCTCTCTCTTTTTCCATTTTTCCTCCAACACTTCTGTGCTGACAAAAGCTGAAGTCTAGTGATGTGRTATTAGCTTGCAAGTTGCTCTTGTGCTTGGGCAACCAGGAGAAGCACTGCTGAGCACTTTGTCATTATGAGTTGTGTATATGCTGGTGGAGTTTGCTGCACAGTTACATTAGCAAAAACTCCTGGAGGGAAGGATTGTTTTTGGATACTTCRCTGAAATACTGGCCTGCTTTTTCTCCCAGCTGCACCAGATCAGACCGTGATGGCTCCTGGCAATGTGCTAGGCACCACTACCAGAGATTTAAAGCGCATGAGAATAAGGCTAAAGGACAAGAGTGGCTCTGTTTCAAGGGAGGAGAGAGTCCTGCTCCTAGAGAGTTTGACTTGGTCATAACCTGTCAGTGAAGGAGCAATACAAATGCATGGTTTGACTTTACATGGCATCCCTTCAAAATATGTCTTCCTTCTTTCAAAACGAGGGACTGCATGGATAATGTACTACAGTGTTCATGTATGTATGTAATATACACTGCAATTTTAGTTATGGGCTCCTAAAAAAAAGTACAATGCTAGATTCTAAGATCTTTCTCAGACAAAAAATCTCATATGTTTAGGAACAAAGCAATGTAAGAGAAGATTATCTGGACTGGAAGTCCTTAAAACTGTTTCCTGTTTTAAGGGGGGAACAAAAATGACTCATATGATGGCAACATATTTGTGTTTTTACAAATGCTGCAGAACAGATCCTTCCTCTCCATTAGTGACCTAGGAAGTAAGCAGGCATTTACTTTAAGAACTATAACGCTCCTTCTCACAGTGTCAAAGCAGAAAGCATTGTACGTGCAGCAGTTCCCTTCTTAAGTATATCAGCTTAAAGTGCAAAGAGAAGAGCCATATATTCAGGTTGTCTTCCAGAGGTCTCTTGTGAAATTTTTACCTTTTATTTTACACAGGGAGATAGAGACAAGGTGAAAAGGCATTTACCAAARTGTCGTGATCTAACCTCAGGCAGCAGCTAAGTACCAAGTCAACTGTTTCCTCATTTCCCCACAAGCCTGGTGGGATGGGGAGGAGAATCAGAAAAGGGGTACTCTTGGTGGGGCAAGAACAGTTTGATAATTCAAATAGAGTTTAAAACATGGTGAAAAGTAAAGAGAGAAAGATAGAGAGAGGAATAAAACCCAAGAGAAATAAGTGACACGTGATAAAATCGTTCACTACCTGCTGACCAATGTCCAGCCAGCTCCTGAGCTATGATTGGCACTTCCCAGCCAATGCCCCCATTTATATACTGGGWATGCTGTACTGTGGCAAGGAATAGTCCTTTGGCCAGTTCAGGTAAGTTGTCCTGGCCCTGCTCCCTCCTGTCTTTTTGTGCAGCTGCTTGCTGTCAGAGCATGGGARGCTGAAAAATCCCTGATAGAAAGTAAGCACTACTTAGCAACAACAACAGTGTGTTATCAACATCATTCTCATAATAGATCCAAAACAGAGCACTTTAACAACTACTAAGAAGGAAATCAATTATCTCCCAGCTGAAACCAGGAGACAAAGATGAACAGAAAAAGTTTCTGAAACATACAGGAACTCAGATTTAATATGCCTGCAAGTTATCTGAAAAATGGTGAGGAATTATACTTTCAAAAATCACTTGTACTTGGCCTAAAAAATAAGTCCATATTGTGCATTCTTTCTATTAGTATGTAACAYAAAGACCAAGGAGAAAGATGTAAAAAAGGCTGTAAACTTACCACAGAAGTTCAGAATCACAACCTCATCATTGTTAGCACAGTGACATAAAAACTGTAGCATTGCAGGAAAAGGCAAGAACGCATCACAGAAAATTCTAATTCTTCTTTAGCCTGGGCAACTGTAGAGGAAGAAAAAAGGGATTTACTAGAAGAGAGAATCCATAGAGCTCTAAATAGGTCAGTTTTTTGAAAGAACAAGATACTTGGCCTTGCAGACTTCTGGCTATGCTCCCTTCTTAGCACTATATAGCAAAACAAATACATGTGATGCAGTACATGAGATTGCACTGCAGCAAGGGATTATTCCATTTCTGTCAGCAAATGTCCATGTAGATTCAAAACCTTTTGACAGGGGCAAATGCAAAGGTCAAGGTGAGAAAACCACTCTATGGGATAATCCCAGGATGCTTTGTGCATAGAATTGCTTCCATCAGAATGGCACACATAGACATAAAAATTGCAGGAGCTTTCTATCCTGATTGTCAAAATAACTCAGTTTCCTTCAGGGATCTATGCCATTTAGGTAAAAAGGAGGTATACTAATTTTTTTTTAAACTGGAAAGGAATCATATATTTGAGACACCTGCTTTTAAAAGCTGAAAAAACAATGGAATTTTTGTTTTTGATTAAAAGTTTTAGGCTAACTTAAAAACTAACCAGCATTGTAGCAGGATTGTTTCATAAAATATTTCCCCAACTTTAACTCTGCATATTTAATTTTACTTGCTTTTATATAGATACAAAAATCTATATAGATTATCATGATTTTGGTTGTTCCTGTTCTCAGTAATTTCCACATATGCAATTAAAAAAAAATCTACTACAGCCTTAGTTCTGACTATATTTTGTGGCAATAAGAGCAATGATGAGACATACCTGATTTATCAGATGAGTCTTAAGTCAAAATTTCTTCTCAAAGCTAAGCCATGCTGAATTTTTGAGCTTTTCCCGGTACAGAAGATTGACCTGGAATATTTTTTGTAATTGATATTTACTGCTTGTAAATATCTACTAACTACTATGTCCTCCTATTAATTGAAGGCTGACATTTCAACAGTCCCTGGGATCTTTTTTGTCTTATCTTTGTTCTCAGAACCCCTGTTGTCCTGCCAGTGTGACAAGCTGATGTATTTGTCTGTGGACTGGCAAAGCATTTGGGTTCAAATACTCAGGAGCAGCTCTCAGTCATCTGCTGTGACCACCAGACCACAGCCATGACTTTCAAACCTCTGAGAAAAGGTCCCTGGGAAATGAAATTATTGGCAATTGCAACTATTTTTTTTCCTGCCAATAGTTGGAAAAATGGGGACAGAGAAGAGGGGTGGAGCAATTTCTTGAAACTATGTAGGAGCAGAAAGCCATTTTCCAAATAAAAAATTATTTTTCTGTCAWTAAGTGAGAGCTGTCAAAAAATCCTGACAGTTTTTGAGTGTTGGCCTTGCCCAGTCAGAGCTAGTTAGGATCTGGGCTGAGATGCCAAGCTGTTTTAAAAACACCACAAAATGTCCATCACGAGTCACAAGATTATTTTTTCAATTTCCTTAGGACATAGCAACCTGGCCTGGTTTCATGTATTACAGATGAATAGTGAATACTTTGCTATAAATCTTGGTGAACCATCTTGCAAAATATCTTTTTATAATGCTTAAAAATGTAAAAAATTAATGACTTAATGCCAAATACAATGAAGCTTTAACTGAGATGGGGGGATTTTTATTAGTCTTTTATGCATAATATTATTACTTTGAGTAGCTGATTGTTTTTCATTCAATTTTTACTGAAGTTACTTAATAACTGTCACTTTTCATTCTTCTAACTCTTTATTCATTGTCAGCTGTGAATGATCTGCCAGCCCACATGAGAGGGCAGGTTACATTCAAAAGAACTTTCTTTGGTTTTGGGACATGTGCAAAATCTGAGCTAATTGCATTGCAACTTTATACTTTAACTGCTTCTTATTAGTGACTTAGCAGATGTCTGATGGCACTCAGATGTTCAGAGCTTGTTCTGGGAGCCCACTGGACTCAGTGAGATGTGGGCACTTCKCTGAGAGGGGTCTGTGAGACCAAGCTCCTGCATTCCCAGGTCATGCCTTTGGGAAGGTGTGGAGAGGTGATGGTCGGGGGCTGCTGCCATTTGATGGCCCAGCTTGGAACATTTGTTGTTCATTCCCAGGCCWAGGGCTGTGCAGAAGCCACAGCAATGCCCACATCTCCCTAGTRTTGAAAGATCATTAAAAGATGCATGATCTCCTGACTCTGACTCCTTTGGCACATCTGGGAAGGAGATGATTCCTATGCAAGGCAGAGAAAGCAGTAATGGAATGGGCAAAGACATGAGAGGTAAGGAGAATGTAGGGGCTTTGCAAAGGGAAGACTGGCTTTCTGTAGTCCCCCTTGGTTTGGCAAAAGGCTTTGTTTTATGGGATAAGTAAAATAAAGACAAACTTCTAGAAAACTATTCTGATCCAGAATATGTGGCATTCTCAGTCATTCCAATGCCAAGTGGAGGGACAAACAGCTTGAAGAACACCCTCCTTTGACTTTGTCCTGCTAGACAGTACTCTTGTGTTTGCATTTAAACCCATGTTTTTGAGGGGTGCTCTAGCAACAAAATAAGGGACCTCTGTGAGGGATTTTCTGAGGTAGATCCCCCCAGGCCAGGACTGAAGTAAAAGGATTTGTGTGTTTGAATGTGCAGCTCTATGTCTATTTTTGTGAAAAAAGTGTGAATATCAGCATGTAACTCCATTGCTTTTCCAAGTTCACAGAGTGAAGGCGACCAAAAATATTTGAAACATATGAATTTGAGCTGGTATTCATGTGATTCCTGTTTTCCATGTCTTCTTTTGAAAAAAAAATTAAAAATTTGATTGTATAACTGAAAGATATAAAAGGTCTTTTATTCCTTCTTAGCAAGGGCTGCCTGTGACCTTTATCCTTGCAGCTACTTAGTGTATGYCCTGGACAGTAGAAGAAAGAGGTACACAAACAAGAGATGGGAATATTTGATACCCAGGTAAAAGCCAACTGTTGCATAACTTTTKTCTAGCAGAGATGTGAGGAGAACAAAAGAAGGAGGACCATGAATGAGCACCTATTAATGTTTTTGTTCCCAAAATGATGAGTGCATCAGAAGAAGAAAAAAACAATTGCTTTGGATGGCATTCTTGAAGTATTGGAAAGGTAAGTGAAGAGGAACAAGGTGATCAAACTGCCAAACATGTAAAAACAGCACCATTATGCACTAGTTAATTATTATTATTTTTTAATCTCTAGTGCAGTTTGGCTGAGGCACCCTTATGTTGTGGTCTGCAGTTCTTGCTGTCCCTGGAAAACACAGCCCCCCACTCCACAACCTTCAAGGTTCCTGAGGACTTTGCATGTATTTAAAATGAGTGAAGGCTTTTGGGAAAAAGCAACAGAGAATGCGAGCATCATTTTGGTTTCTTTTCTACTGCTTTGGCTGTTCCCACAAATTTTATGCATCCTGTCAGCCTCCCATGAGAAACTGAATGGTATTTCCACCTCTCCTCAGCACTGGTGTAGCCCATCTGCAGTGCTAGGTCCAGTACAGGGCTGACATGTGAATACCAGAGTCCAGGGAGGGAGGACAGAGGGAATTAAGAGATTGGAGCACCTCTCGTATTGGAGTCACTGAGACAGCTTGAAAAGGAAAAAAGCTCAAGTAAGATCTTATTAATGTGGATAAATTCCTCATGTGAGGGAGTGAAGAATACAGTCAGACTCTTAATGCTGCCCAGTGAAAGGACAAGAGGCAGTGCACACCATCTGTAGTACAGAAAATTACATTTAAAGRAAAGAAAAACCCCTTTGGTACTGTAAGTGTGACTGAACACTGGCACAAGTTGCCCRGAGAGRTCATGGAGTCTCCATTCTTTGAGATATCAAAGCCCCATCTGAACACAGCCCTGGGTAATCTGCTCTCCTGACCCTGCTTTGAACAGGGGGCTGGGACTAGTCAATATGCAAAGGTGATTTCCCACCTCAATCATTCCACGATCACTTGAAAAATCTGTTTTTATTTCTTGCAGTTATCGTTATTTTATTTCTTGCAGTTATACAATATATTCAGGTTGGAGTGCACTTCTCACCTTCTACTCCTCATATTTCTGTGAACCAGAGCTATAATTCATATAATCAACTTTCAGAACACCTACTTTAAAGAGACAAAMCCCAACACTTGGGACAGCTAGTAAAACCCATTATCTCCAAAGCAACAATACTCATAACTGAAAATGTCTTATTCAAAAACAAAAATAAGTTTTCAAATTARATATTGATTTATTTTGTGACAGGGGAAATCAGCTGTAGCAGAAGACATCAGAATTAAATTACCAGGTTTCCCATTGTTTTCTTTTTAATTGAAATTATGGAATCTTTACGGTATTTCATTTTTATATGATTTTATGGGGCTTACAGTAATAGGCCCTGAGTTTGTTCAATGACAACAGGAACCATAATAATCCAAATAATAGAGAGAAATACAGAAGAAAGATTTCATGGTGCCTTAATCTGAGAGGCACTTCTTTTAAACTTTTGGTGAGTGTATAACATGCTTTTCCTAACTCTGCATTACATGGGAAGATAATTGTAGTGCTTTGAGCCTAAAAGTGTACTTTGTTCTTCACTTCATGCACATCTCCCTTCATTCTGCAGCCTCTGAAGTGAAAAGCATGCCCAAACAGAAGCAAGGGAAGAAGCACATAGAAMCCAAAGTGAATCAATTATTGCCTTCAGCCTTGAGAAATTAATATATTTAACTTGTAACTTCACAAATGCTGAGGTGGTTTAACTTTTCTCTGAACACTGAAAGAACATTGAAAGCAGGTTGATAGAACATTGTAAAGGAAGGACCTGGASGACATATTGCTCAAAAAGTAAAAGTGACAAATTTCAGAAAAGAGGWAGTCTAGATATTCTGAGTAAAGGGACCATGTTTTCCTAAGAAAGATTTTAAAATTTTAAAAGATTATTTTCATATAGATTAAGAGATGTGTTGTGAAAAATGTTGCAATGGCCAAAGAGATTCAATRGGCAGATTGACCTTGGAGGGAGCTTCTCCATTGTGTGTTGAGAAAGTCACAGGAGTCATCAACCAGAAGYTCAGAACAGAATTCAATTTACATTGATAAATAGCTTGTGCAGGTGCAGAAGGGCATTTCTAAGGTAATGAGGTAAAACTATTAATGGAACATGTTTTAGAGAAAGTCTTGACAAGGAATAGAAAGCAGTCACACAGGAAAAGCAGAGAAATTTAGCTGCTTGGGAAGCTTATGCTGCAACTGGACAGAGAGCTGGGATCTGTGATAGGGTGTTCTGTTTCAATTACAAAGATGAGCCAAAAGAGCTTCTAGCCTTTCCCATCTTTGTGTTTTATGAGTACAGGTGTTACAGGCATGCAAAGTAGCATATCTTAATTGTCATCTCCAAATCAGACCAGTTCCACTTGTGTTTGGTTTAGCATACTGTATTTTGATGAAGTTTTCATCTGATTTCCCTTGAGGACAGCAGTAGCATTTCCACTCACTCAAGAAGTCAAGCTCTTGTACTGTTTAATTTACTATGGCTGTAGAGAATTTAAAGTGTGAATTAAAACAATAGAAACATCTTTGTGGCACAGCACAGGAGAGCAAACCTAGAACAGTACAAATAGCTGTTGACTGCCAGGGCTTTACTCATACTCTAGTAAACTTTGCTCTGGGAAGAAGGAGGTGCACAAAGAGCTGCTGGAGCCTACAAACTTCAAAGCGAATGACATGGAAGTGCAAATCAATAGAGAAACCACATGAAACTTTTCAAGGGTATTTGATGCCTTCATGYGTTCATTTTGAAATGTTACCTCACAAATTCCCACTAACCCTATCTTTCTTGAACTCACCAGCTATTTCCTGAAAAAAAGCCCCTAGCAGCTCCTAGGGAATCCTTATTTTAATGCTAGGAGAATATGAAAGCTTCACYTGAGCTTCATTTTTCAGTATCATGCTTTCTGTGGAGAAAAGGTGCAAAACTTCCCCCTATTGCCTGCATTATTCCAGTGCAGTCCTGCTGAATCCCTCCTCCAGAACCGGGCTGGAGGAGACAGAAGGCATATATGATCTATTGCATTATTTTGCTGAAACATACATTTTTTTCAAGAAATGTTCACCTTGTGTTTACACATCAATAACATTCTTGGTAAATTGTTGGAATTTTATTTTTGCTATTACTTGTTCTGGTTGGTACCCTAGTGTAGACATGGGGGTCTTCAGACTGGGTGCCAGCTGGTGCTTATCTGTTCTCTAGCTTYGTACTTTGCTAAAATTGAAAATGGGGTTGTTTGACACCAGTCAGTAATGATGAGACGTGATTTGTTGAAGTTGTAATACTTTCACGTAATTCAGATCTTGGAGTACTTAGTCAAATCACCTGAATGAAAAAGATTTCTACTTCTTATTTTGGAATAATTTCTTTCRTCTGATGCATTAGCTGATATACACTTGTGATGCATTCTCTTGACAGTTCTGATATGTAATACATTTTAATAAAATATCTTTAATCATCTTGAAATTGCCAAATAAAGTATACYGTGACTTGACTACTATTTTAAAAGAGCATCATGCAGAGTGTTGAACTCCTGTAAGGCTCCACTGACTTTAATGAATTTTGGATGAGGCCTGTATTCTCTGATGTGAAAGTCTCAGGGAAAGTACTACAAGGCCTCTCTAATAGCACCCTTTCCTCTGTTAAAATGCAAGAAAAATACATTGCTCTTAAATGTTTTTGATAAAATATACTTCACAATGTTCTCAKAGTGTTGTAAGTGGAGAAAAGCAAGTGTTTTAGAGCAATGATTAGAAAAATGCACTGTAAGGTTTAAAATATTTTAAAATGCAATACATATATTCCTTTCTAATGTTTAGAACTTGTGGAATAAGTCTTCACATCTGAAATTCACTTTAATCTTCATTTGGTCATGTAGAGACATTCACATTTTTCTGTGTTCCAAAGTGTGCACACAGYTGTTTAATCAGAACAAACAACAGAAATCTTACTTAAAAATGTTTATTGTAAAAAAGTGGCTAGAAAACAACATCAATTTCACTTCACACTTTCTTCAAGTTATCTATAGATGCTGCTATGGGCAACAATTTGCTTTCATTCATAACACATTCAATCATATAAAAATAAAAATATTTACATTATGTCGACATATTTTACAAAATCATCAATAAAAAAGGCACTTGGAGGGGTAATGCTGAAAATATTGCATTTCCTTTGTGCATTTTAAAAAAATAATTGTAAAACTCCCGTGGATCCCCTCTCTTGCACTTATTCCCGTTTTTTAAAACAAAAATGAAGTTTAGAGGAACTATTCCATATTAAAGTGTGGTCAAGCATGCACCAGGAATGTTTGAAGCTACAGTATTACCTTTTTAAATTTATTTATTTTTTAAGGCACATGCAGTTGATTTGTGGCTTTTAATTTTTTCGTACATTCTCTTATACTTTCTTCCCTCTTTTAGTTATGCAGTTTTAAAGCATTTCAGGTCATTMATGAAGGCCATGGCTCCTAATAAAATAAAAAAAACACAGCAATGAATAATATTAAACATTTACTAAGTAAACTTGGAATACTTTTTAAGGCACCTGAGATAAATGGTGTCTAGAAAAATTCACTTGGGTAGTATTTTCATTAAAATTTCCACTTAAAATACTGTTTCTTTGGTTGAAATGGCTTGGCAGGAATGTAATGTGAACTTTGAAGCCTTTTCTAAGCAAGAAAAGACGACCTACATTTGGCTTCATCTATAAAGAAAGCTGATAATGCTTCTTCCTTTAGATCTACTTGAAATGTCATGCATGGCGTCTTTCCCCCTATTTCAGAATTCACACTTAAGAATGCAAATGTATGGCAGAACAGAAACTACTTAAAGCTCATTTCTACTGACATTCTAAGTTCTTCCACTTGTTTATTTGTTTGCTTGTTTGGTGGTGTGTTGGTTTGGTTTCTTTGTTTTTTGGTTTGTATTTTTATTTTTGGCTGAAAAGTAGATGAGAAAACGCCTTTGGATTTCCACTTATCATTTGGAACAGAAGTTGAGAAATGCATCAAGTCCAGGTAAACATTGACTGCATGACTCAGTGTGCTACACAGCAGCCAGATTCCTCATGTTTGTGCAGAAGAGACATTCTGGAGAAAGTTTTGGAGCAATTTTTGCACTGGTATTTCTTCACATCTGAGTGGGTCTGCAGATGAGCCCTCAGATTGGATCTGTCTGCAAAAGCCCTGTTGCAGTGAGGACAGGAAAATGGCTTCTCTCCTACAAAGGAAACATCAAGAGAAAATAGGATAAATCTTAAAACAAAAGGAAAAAAAAAGGTACATGTTTGGGACAGGTAAAACCTGCTTTTATCCTAAGAAAAAAAAGAACAAACAGAAATGACTTGTTACAAGAAAAAAATGTCTAGTAATAAGTTAATCAGGCCACAGATACAGCAGCTTTCAGCACTGCTGGCTCTTTTGCAGAACCCCAGTCTATTGAGAATATGTTGCAAAGTGCAGTCTCTGAAAACAAGCTGCTGACACTGTCTGCATCTACAGGTGCATGCAATACCTTTAGACTGRGCTCAATCCAAAATTTTCAAATATTTTCATAGATCATTTTCTGCTTAGACTCTGTGAGTTACTGGGGAACAAGGGCTTTGTCTGAAAAGCAGCAAACAGCTGTAGAGACATTACATTGTCCCCAGTGTTATACTCAAAACCCATTTTTGCCTCAATAGAAAACACCCAACCACGTTGCTGATGRTGGGTTTCTAACTTGAGCTAGTGCATGCAAAACTTGCCAGCTGCTTAAGGAGTCAGAAAGCAGCCCCTCAAGCATTGACTGTCTTTTGCTGCCCAATTTCAGAATCAGCTGGAGCCTTCTCAAAGTTAACAATTTCCAAAGCCTGAAAGTTAACATAAAATCCTTAAGCAAAAGCTTCAGCTAGTGGAAATTGTCTAAACCATCCTAAAATTATCAAGGAAGCAATGCTGATTTATGCCAGTATCTGGCCTGCAGTTATGGCACCATGCTAAACCCCCCCCACTCCCACCTTCCCCCTGTCCCTGCAAGAGGGAGAATTTAGCCTTTTAATGATTCATTTGAAATTCTGTGGTTGCATTTCAAGATTAGTTGAGAAACCATGCTGGTTTTTCCACCTGTGGAGAAAAATAGCAAAAAAGGCATCCCGATGTTATAGCAACAAGAAACTGCAACTGTAATGCTTTCCCTTACCAGTGTGAGTTCTAATGTGTCCTTGGAGTAGCCAGGGTCTAGAGAAAGCCTTGCCGCAGATCTTGCAGACACAAGGTAGCGTGTGGGTCCTGATGTGCATCTTAAGCGCTCCCAGGCTGACATACTCCTTGTCACAGTACTTGCAGCTGAAGGATTTCCTAGACTGGGCATCACAGTGCAGCTGCTTGTGTTTGGCCAACCCAGAGAAAGTCGAATAGGTCTTGTTGCACAAACTGCACTGGAACTTTTCGGCTTCGATTGCATGAGGGTCTGAAAGCTTTGACTGGATTCTCTCCTCTTCATCGCTGATGGGGCTTTCTGAACCGCTGTGATCTTTGGAGGAGGTGTCAGAAGGTGGAGGTGGGCTGACTCTTCCCAAAGATGAGGGGTATCCAGAGAGCGGAGAGAGGTCATTGGGTAGTGGAGAYGGTAGCAGCCCGGTTGTAGTCCACACAGTAATGGGGTTGTAAGCTACTGAGCTCAGGATCTCTGGCTGTGGTATGATAGGGACTGGATAGCTTTCGTACAGGTATGGGGATATAATCACTGGAGAGAGAAGAACATTTTAAGGTAAGAGAACCAATGCATATTTCAAAAAGCAGCAAAATTAACACTTTGACGATTAAAAGCTGCACAAATGAAACACTCAGTAGGGTAATCTGAATATAAGGGGGACTCAGGAAATACTGTTTCATACACATATTCTGATGGGTAGAGACAGTGCCCTTGAACAGGCAAGTTGCAGCTGGAGAGTCCCTTCAAGSCAGCATGCTGCTTCTAAATCTGTGCAGCCTGACACAATGAAGCAGTGAAACTTCCTGAAGGATTTGAATAAAAGTTTCTATTCCACCACGAACAGATAGCGAACAGGAAAACTCYAAATGCTTTCTAAGTAACTTGAGTTCAAGTGGACGAGCAAACTTTCACGATTCATTCTGATCAGCACTGGCATATTTCTCAAAACTCCCTCCTTGTAAGCGGGAGAAAATAGAGCAAGCAATGAACTAACCCGTCCCCTGCAGCCTGCAGAGCGATCCCACCCTCCTCAGCACTGCCACGCCACGACCGCAGCCTCAGAAGCGACGCGGTGGCACCAGATTTTGTTTTGTTACCTGTGTGAGTGTCCAGCTCGCTGTAGTTCGGCTTCTTGGATGAATTGAAATGCTTCTTGACCAGGAAGGAGCGTGGCATTTTGGATGCAGGCTTTGTGCTTCTCGCAGACTCGGTGTCCTTGCGGGGGCTGTGGCGGTCCCGGGCGGCAGCGCAGGCACACGCGGGGTCACTGCGGGCGCATCGGTCCCGCTCCCGATCCCGCTCCCGATCCCGCTCCTGGTCCCTACGGCGCTGCCGGCCCCGCGCAGCCCATCCACTCCCGCTTGTGCAGTGGCACTGCCGAGGCGCCTTGAAAAGTGCTGTAAATACCCACGAGTCAGGTGCAGGGGGGAAGGGTTTTCCGCTCCTCCAATCGCTTCGGGATGTTCTCAAGCACTTTTCCAAAGAGGCTGTTTTTCTGGGAGGGCTCTGGGGCTGCTGGCTCAGGGATCCAATCCCACTCGGAGGGCTTGGTTCAGGTTTCAGCTCCTCCCGCTGGAGACAGCTGTGAACGGGGGAGAGAGCTCTAGCAGAGCGCGTTRCCCTGCTCCGAAGTGGGGGATGTGGCTCTGTAGAACTGCACTCTACAAAAATGTATTGCTCAAAATTCTTGAAAATAAAGGTCAGTTTACTGATTCAGCWGAAATATATATWTWTTTTTTCCTTTCTGACAGAGACCTAGATAAGTAACAGGCACTGAAACTTGTTTTCCTTCTTTCTCCCACCCTTTTTTGCCCCTTCTCCCCCTTTCCCCCTCTTTTCTTTTTCCTCTCCCCCTTTTTTCYCCCTTTTCTTCTTTTTTATTCTTCTTTCTCTTTTTGTTTTTCTTTTAAACGAATCTGGTTTCCAGACGTTTGATATAAGAATTACAGAGGGACAAACTGCTCCCCAAGAGCAGAAGGGGTAACAAACACACACACACACACACACACACACACACACATATACACACACACGACACAAGAAGATACCAAGTTGGCCGGCAGACCTAATGGGAGGCTTCGAACTGAATGTGTGTCTGCTCCATTCGGGAGCTGCCTTTGAATTGTGCTTAGGAGAGGCTGGAGACCGGCAGCCTGCCTCCCTGACCTGCACCCTTTCAGGCACAAGGACCAGACAGATACTGCAAGTGAGTTCAAGGAGATGGAGAAGCCTTGGGAGCGTTATATTTCAGAGGAGGGTGATAGTCTTTATATAATATGCATACTGYTTCAGACTGCTCATATGAAGAATATTTTCTCTTTTGCTCTAAAAATCTGCAGAATGCAAAACCTCAACCTTTCTTTCCTTGGGAGTAGTTATGTCACTCTTTTGCCTATCCTCTTAAGACACTGCCAAGGAAATTTTCCTAATTATCCAAAGCAGTTAAAAGATGCATAGATAAGCAAACCCCCCAAAATTAGAGACTGGGTAATCTAAATGTCTCTTAAATGTCCTTCTCCATTAGTATATTTTAGGACCTCTTGATTTCCTATGAAGGTATAATGTATGTTATGTATTTCATTTAAGATGAAAGTCTCTTAAATGTGCCACAGAGTGTTCTGGTTATCTAGATTGATTTAGAGGAGATATTTAGTCACCGATAGGTTTTTTAATTTTAAAATATTTGCATTTTGGAAATATGGGCAGCTGAGTGCTGGTAAATTTCTAACACAAATTACACTCTGATTGACTCTTGTTCTGCCCTCCCCACCCCTTCCCCCCCTGGTTGTGTGTTACCTCCACCTGCCTGGGCACATACCGGCATGCCGTGCTGGTGTGATGCTGGAGCTCTCTCTCCTCTTGGCAGGAGGCGTGGAGGGTGTTTTACAGAGACCACCCCAGCCCGTTTTTGCAGCAGGTGTTGGAATAGATGTGAAGGAAAATAAGAAAAAAAAAAAAACCCGATGGGTGTGTTAAGACATGCAAGAGCAAAGTGCTTTGTCAAGCTGCATGACTTCTTAATCTTGGGGAATACCAAAACAAGTGCAGGGAAAAGTTAGCCATTTTCAAGCACTGATTAAAAGATTCATCTGTTCATCATTTGACTCTTGTGTCTGTTAGTGAAAGGTGCCGTATGAATTTCCAAGAGGCAGGGAAAATACCCAGACTATGGGAGGAAAGACAAAATAGCAAAGAAAGGGACTTTGCAGGTTACTTGCTTTGCAGCTGGGGCAAAAGGAACAGAGGTGGTTTTTCCAGAAGAGAGAGCAGTGCTTGCAGAGACACAATCTGTTACGTTCCTCATCTCCACAGAAATGAAGAAATCCACAGAGCATTTTTTAAAGATTTCATTTGTGGTCCTGCTTCCCTCTCAGCTCTGCTCCTTCTGACAAGTCCCTGTCCCCTGCCAGCTCTGGGAAAGCATTGCATTTCAGGATGTGAGGCATTAGTCTGTATCTAAATAGTCTGTTACATGAGCTGTGATTCAGACTTTGAGCTGGTTTAAGTTTGTGTGTTGAAATGAATGGAGCCATGCAGATTTTCACTGGCTCGGGATCTGTTCTTTTGTGTGTTTGTTAAAAGTAAAGGCTCTGACTCACCAGTGAGGTTCTCCCTCTCGGGGCATTTTCACCGGCATAGCACCGGGGTGATGCAGTTTAAATTAATTGCACTTATATAAATCACAGGAGCGTAAGCAGTTAGCCCACTGGCTGAGCTGATTGAAGGATGTTAGGAATTGGATAGAAGGCATGTTATTACATGGTCCTGAAAGGATATTAGCAGCACATACTACCTGAGTGAGGTCTGCTGTCAAAAAAAGGGAGAGTCTGCGTGAGGAGTGGGTGAGTCAGAGCAAACAGGTGTTCTGGGTGTTTACGGCAAATGTGGATGAGAGGGCACTTGGAGAYGTGTGGCATCCATCGCCACGCAGGAAAGGCAACACAAAGGTCGAGTGCAGAATACAGGAGGTTTCCCCTCCTTGGAGGAGCCAGGGAGGTGTGGAGGGTGGCGGGTGACTCTGATTGATGGTCACGCTGCCTGCGGGCACAGCCTCGCACCCACCTCCCAAAAATCAGGCCTACAGCTTCCCCCTCACATTTTACAAGTAGCTGGTCTTTTAGGGATTCTTTATGTTTTCACTTTGAAAGCTCACGTAAAGCTGTCTTGTTAATGCCACTGTGCTGCTAATTGCCACTCTGCAAAGTGCGTAGGAAATGATCCAAGCAATTCTGCTGCCTGAAACCTTGGCATGTGCTTTGCAGCAACTAAATGATTAGGACCAGAGCTTCAGCAGAAATGGCTTTTTTTTTTTTTTTTTYTTTTTTTTTTAACATCAGGTCACTTGTTCCTGTGCACAGATAACAAACTGTGAGCTTCACTTTAGTCTCCCCATTCAGGCTTCTCCATCAAATCCCTTTCCCTGTCAGGCTTTCTGAGAAGGGCTGTAACTTTGTTACTTGGAAATGGAAGGATGCCAAAAATATGTTTATTATCAAAGAAGGAAGAAGAGCCCAAACTAAGGCATCAATAGCTTAGACCTTCTCATGACTGCATTAGTGTCCCTACCAAGCATCAATACTAGCAAAAGTGTGGATCAGAAAATGTTAAATATCTGGATAAACCACAGCAGAATCAAGAAAAATAGTTTCAGAATATTAAATGAGTTAAGTTGGATCACTGTTCCCATATTTCTCAGGCAGTGCCTTTAATCATTTTGACTGCCACGGGGTCCATGGAAGGCAGCATGGTGAGGTTTGGAARAACCCCCAGGAGGCACTGAGCCCAGTGGAGCTCACCAAAAATAGCTCTGGAGGTTTATTGACGCAGGTGACGACTTCATCCTGCAAGATGTAGAAGCTCAAGTAACTCACACCTACAGAATAGCTCTTGCAATTCATAAGACTCCTACATTTCAAAGGAAAGTGTGAAATGGTTAATATGGGAAAAAGGAAGGTGGGTTTTCAATAGCCAGTTGAATGCAGAACACATCAACTCAGCTTCAGTGTTACCTTATGCTTTCATATTTCCCTCTTGGTGCCAGCTGATATATCCTGGAAAGCAAAGACATGGTGTGACTTTCAGAAGCAGGAAAACTTTAGTAGCACTAGAAACTGAGCAGTACTTCAAATGTGATTAGATTGGATGCCAGAGGGAAATAAACCCCAAATTAACAGAGTAGAGGGAAAACAATTAGGCAAGGGTATTCTCTTCCATCACCCCAGCGTATATGCCTTAATAAATTTTGAAACAAATGCTAAGAATACCTTTTCTTTCACATTTTGATCTTCTTTCCAAATACTGACCTGAACTATCAGGAGAAATGGCAGCAAATTTAATGAAGGATTGTTACGAAGTCATGTCAAGCTCCAGTCTTTTAGGCCCTAAGTTCAATAAGGTCACAATAAATCTGCRCATTTTGGAAGATTTTCCCCAGTCAAGTAAAAAATCTCCACATTTTGAATATTTTGCACCAGTAAATACATTTTTTCTAAAATCAGTAACTTTGCCAGAGTTTAGGCATGTTTAAGAGATGGTGATTGAAYAGCAAAAGTCTGATTCAGTCTGAACTTTCCAATATGTCAAGGCCCTTTGAAGAGTGTCTCTTAAAGATCTATGCCTGTCTATATTTTATATMTATCTATATGAAAATAACTTTCCTTATATATAAACTAGAATTGTGTAATGGATGCAAAATGGTTCCTTTTGGTTCAAGCAGTTCAAACAGTCCTGGATTCTGTGTGCCACTCTCTTTCAGACCTGTATAGCTTCAGCGACTCAAGAGGGGTCATTTTGGAGTYAAATTAGCCCATAATGAAGGAACCTGGTCATAGTTCAATTTTCCTACATTGTTTCTACATGAAGATATTTTAACAATGGGCCAAATTCCCCTGTCATTCCCATCTGTGATATCTCCACTGGCTGCAGCTGACCTATTTCAGATTTACTCAAGCAGAACTGAGATGTGATTCTGGTCCAATGAACACAACCCTGTTTATATGTGCGGTGCTGTAACAAGCATTGGTTACCCAAAATTGTGCTACGTCCCAGGACATCGCACTCTGGAACGCAACGCCGACCTTCCCKTACGCCTCTGCGTTATCCATACGAGGAACAAAAGGATTGGGAGCGCTGCCCTCGGGATGCAGGGAGCGAAGCGAGGCTTGCACGGTGTTGTGTGGTAGGAAGGAGCCACCTGCTGGGCGCTGGAGCGGCTGCCGGGACAGGGATGCTCCCGCTGCGGAGCCAGCGCCAGGCCGGCCGCCCCACCGTGCGGCCAGCCCGGGAAATGGGGATGCTCCCGGCACCGGGATGGATGGATGGATGGATGGATGGATGGATG
>JACDOX010000001.1:5144404-5167868 GCA_014549065.1 Cardinalis cardinalis
GCATAATGTTAACTCTATCCCAGCCAGAATCAGGACACTGATATGGTGCACTATTTCTACCTAGCTTGTAATGAGCCTGGAGGGAAGGGATGCCATCCATCGACAGACTTGAGAATTGGGCCTGTACGGACCTCATGAAGTTCAAAAAAGCCAAGTGCAAAGTCCTGCACCTGGGTCAGGACAATCCCAAGMACAAATATGGGCTGGGTGAGAATGATTTAGAGCAGCCCAGAGGAGGACTGGGGGGTGTTTTTGGGTGAGAGGCTGGACATGACCTGTTGACATGTGCTTACAGCCCGGAAAGGCAACCACGCCCTGGGCTGCATCGAAAGAAATGTGCCCAGTGGGACAAGAGAGGTGATCCTGTCCTACTACTTTGCCTTTGTGAGATCCCATCTGGAATTCTGTGTCCAGCTCTGAAGTCCTGAACGCAAGAAAGACGTTGACTTTCTGGAGGAAGTCCAGAGGATAAGCAAGTCCAARCCTTGAAGAGGCCTGGAWCAGCTCTSCTRTGAAGACAAGCTGGGAGAGTTGRGGCTGTTCAGCCTGGAGAGAAGACTTTGGGAAGACCTTACAGCAGCACCTAAAGGGGGCCTGGAATAGAGCTGGAGGGGAACTTTTCATAAGGCCATGTAGTGATAGGGKAAGGGRGAATGGCCTTAAGGTGAAGTAGGGTAAGTTTAGGATTAGTTATTTGGAAGAAATTCTTTACTGTAAGGGTGTTGAAGCTGGAGCAGGTTGCTCAGAAAGGCTGTAGACTCCCTGTCTCTGGAAGTGTTCAAGGCCAGATTGGAYGGGGGTCTGAGTAACAGAGTAGTGGAATGTTCCTTACTCGTGGCAGTGCAGTTGGAATTAGACGATCCCTTCCAACCCAAACCTTTCTACAATTCCATAGTTCTATAATTATATGATTGATAGTGTTTAATTTCTGGGKTTTTTTTCCATGCTTCACAAAAAAATCCCAATCTTGCCATTTGATTTGGAATGGATTGGCACTGGTCAATTAGAGCAGAAGAATCACCACAGCTGTTTCTGGTCTATGTGAAGGTTCATAAGGCAGTCAGAAAGCAACAGGTGGACACTCAAMCATGTGCATTGTTAGAGAGAAACACCTAGGATTTTTAATTAAAGCCTTTTTYGTATTTGCATTCAGCTTCTCATAATGTATGAGGGTAAATCAATAGAAAAACACCAGGTGTAATGAGTGGGATAATTTAGTATCCTTGTATTATCAAAGGGACTTTCTTGGAGAATGACATGTGACAAGTCATTGCCTTTTGTCATCTGAAACTTAGGTTTTGGTCTTTCTCCATGCCTTGATTCGCAAATGCATTTCCTTTATCACTTCAGCCCTTTTGTGTCTGTCACAGCAATAGACTCTTTTTGATCACTTAAAATATTACTTTCAAAAGAAAAAAATAATCTGTCTGATAGGTCAATGCTGGCTTTGAAAATTAATTACTCACGGTCAGATAATCTTGTTTCAGGGCACTACAGAAAATATAATATATGGCATTACATTCAACATTCTCATCTGGATACTACTTCCCTCAGAGCTCATCAGCAGTCCTGCTCAGAAGCATGACTTTGATGTAGGTGCATTTTTTAGCTGCATATAGATGAGAATTAGTTTTAAGATTATTAATGAGTCTACAAAGACAGAATCATGGCAGGGAAAGACAGAAAGCAGCCTGTCATCCTCCTTTCAACTGCGTGGTTTCCAGAAATGAAGTAACTTGAGTGAATCATATAATCAGTATTCACAGTGTCAGATGCAAATTTATGGTCTTACAGCTCTCTCTAAATGCAAATACTGGGGCTAGAATCAGTACTTTGCTAAAGAATCAGATATTGGCAATTTCAGCACGTACTGAAATAGGCATAGTTAAAACAGTTTTAGTGGAATCAAGCTATATCTTTAAAAGTGATCTCCTTTGTCATAGAACTTTAGTTTCTCTGTCTAACTTCATAGCAGCACAGAAGTCCAGGAATAAAGAAGTCACTACACTTCCTAGATGTCCTTTCTGCATGCACAACATGGGTACAGGAGAAGAAAAGATTATACAGACTTGCTTAACAAACACAATGCTGTAGTCAAGGTATGAAAATATGGTCTGCTAGGCAACACTGAATCTAACACTGAATGAATCACATCCACCTCTGATAATAAATTACTGATGCTTTCCAGAGCTCCTTGAAAGTTAAGCTGAAGGCCTATGGAATTGATCACCAAACTTAATCAGACACAGCAAAATCCAGCAGCCACCCACTCTGCTGAAATACAAATATATTGTGGCAAACTGCCTCTTAGAGGTGTTCATGTGTAGATATAGGATTGGGTGATCAGAGAGAACTGATCTTGAATTAAGGGGACTCTCTAAACCTACAGTTTATGATACTGAGTTTGAGATTTCCTCCTGAAAGCCACTCCTTCAGTGAAGAAGATAAGAAAAGTACCTCCAGCCCTGCATGGCCTGGCCAAATTACATTTCTGTCTCTTATAGCCTGTGACATAGACACACGGGGGACAATACTGGCAAAACAGAGAGCCTAAAGCTAAAGAAGATAGTATAGGGAGGGTTTGGAGGGAGACTACGAGGGAAAAACATCTTTTACTTCTTTTACAGTTAGATAATTCACTCCAAAATTTTTTATTGAATTATCTTTGGAACTGTTACATTTTGAGTCTCTTACATTTTTGCCTTAAAAATATTTGTGTTATGTGGCTTCTTATTCTTCATCCATTATTGTGTCTCAAGGTTTCATGAGGAAGGCTTTCACCTAAATTGGTATGTAGCATATGTATCCTATCACATGTTACTTATTATGCCATTAAAGAGYGAGAGAGAATAACTCTATGCCAAAAGAAAAGGCTCTGCAGACATCTCAAATATCCTTCCTATAATCTTGTCACGTCAACAATGTTTGAAAAGAGGAAACAATTAAATGGTGATTAGGATGTAACACCTACAACTTTGCATTGGTCTGCACAGAAATGATGTAGGCCAAGAGAAGACAAGCAGAATGCAAGGAGAAGGATGCAGCATCTCTAAGCCAGCAGAAATCCCTATGCTTAACTTCCTTCTCAAGGGCTGGTTTTTCTTCCTAAAGGATGGTAATACACAGTTTGTGGAGAGAAAAGGGCTTTATCATAATGTCAAATGAACAGCAATGTAATAAACTCTCTTTGCATATACAGACATATGCTACCCATCTCTCTTTTGTTAAAAAATAATGACCTGTTTTTATCCAATCCTATAAAGTGTACCTTTTGCTAAGACTACTACTAACCCCAGAAATTTCAGCGGTATGCTGTAGATTGTATTAAGTTTGAAATTTACATGAAAGTGTTGATATTTTATCTTAAAATCCAAGAAAAAGATTAGCTTAATGGGAAAAATATGCCTCGAAATAGGTATTCTCTCTCCTCACCAAAATGGTTAGATAATGAGACTGAAATACATGAAAATCTGAAAGGAAGTGAAAACAGACTCTGAGAAAGATAGGATGACACAGCAATACAAACTGAGATGAGAAATATCACATTGGAGAGATTACAAATGAAATTAAAGGAAAAGATAGTACAAGATAGGGGACACAATGTCAAATTACAAAAGTAGACAAAACACTTAAGAAGAAAGGGGAGGGGGGAGATAACGATTGAAAAATGTAGCAATGTAGAAGGATGTAAAAGGGAACAATGACAAATTGTAAATGAAAAGGAAGGAGTAGGTAAAGAAATTTAAAGAGRCTTATGTCCCATGACATTAAAGGGAATAATATAAATTACAATATTAAAACAATCCATAGGCATACACTACTGAAAAAAGTAGGAAATGAATGTTGCAATAAAATAGCTGTTCAGAAAGATTACCTCTTAATTTGTGTCTTCAGAAAGAGAGAGAATGACAAAGGTAAAGAAATTAAGCACATCTGGAAGTTTCCACGAGTACAGCTAAACTGAGATAAGCTTATGTTTATGTTGGTAATGAGACTTTTCTTACCAGCCCTTACATGTGAAATTCTCTAAGGAAAGAAAAAGGGATGCATATCACGTTGTTAATAGTTTGACTTCAGAGAAACTGTGCTTCCCAGCTTTTACATTACATGAAATGAATTTTGCAGTCCCAGAGTCCTCAGGAATGGATGAATTCCAAATCATGTGATGTCTGTGGRACTGTGATAACTCATCACACTTGGGAAATCACCCTTTTTTAAATCTAGGAGTGTAATAAAAGAAGGAAAGTAGACTATATCTAAGCTGCTGTAGCAGAGGGGTGTATTGGATGAATTTTGTAAAATATAGCCACTGTGTCTCTGACAGGCAGTTCTTTTGGATTTATTTATTCTAAGCTCAGAGAAAAACCAAAATTTCTCCCTAAATGTTCCAACAAAGACTCATGTGTGTCTCTCTGTTATATAGAAGAAGGAAAAGAAGCTGAAGAAGAATATTTTTTTCTGAAAACAGTATCTCATAAGCAGTAAGACCATGAAACAAAGAGCATGTTGTTGCAGCTGATCTTTCCCCTGTGTGGAATCCTGCATTTAATGTTATGAAAGCAAGATATGACTGTATCTACCAGCATATGACTATCTTGTGATTCTGATACAGAGCAACTTCTGCCTGAACTTTGGAAAATCAGTTAATCTTTAGTACAGTTTGATATGTCTGAAGAGAATTATGACTCATAAAATACTTCATCTGTTAGCATTGATATACAGAAGTGATGCATTTTGCTTTTTCATTCACATTGTCAACATTTCCATGTGTTTACTACAGAGAAGTAACTTTCTGTTTGGAAGCCTCTAATTCTAGACTGAAACTTCAAAGAGATCCAAAACAAATGTTCAAATTTTTAAGAGTGTAGTATTTTCATATCTGCCTGTCCCATTGGTCACCTTGAATTTTTGTTTATTGACCTCAGTTTTTTACATTTTAAGCTTCCTTTCAATAAGAGAAATCAAGCACATTTACCAGTCATGTATTTATGTATAAAATTTAGAACAAATATTCTGCTATAAACGAGTAAAAGAATAGTGAAAARATAAAGCTTTTTAAGATACTCAACAATATATATATAATTTAAATCCACAATTAACTTATAGAATTCTGCCATTGTTAACAATGCAGAGAGATTACTAAAACTTAGATTTACTCACTATCTGCCAATGTGACTTTCTGCTTTGAGAAAAAAAAAGTGTAAATCCTACTAATATAAAAGACCAATACATACGAAAATTGAAATGTTTATCAGTTTATATTATTGCTGCAACATTATCCAATATTCTGAAGGAAAAAAAAGCTGTATAGGAAAAAAAAAGCTATACCTATAGCTGTACACAGGTATACAGCTATATGCTATAGCTGTAGTGCAGTAAAATTGTGGCTTCTCTACCTTAAGYTGACAGAAACTGTAATTTAAAGCTCAATATATTTTCTTAACTATTACTTTGTACTCCTCCAAATTTTGTTCTAAACTTCCATTGAGATACACAGAAATTTAGGTTTGTTGCCAGTCTTTAGTGAGGTCTATCAATACACTTCTGGATAAGGCTGAGGAAATGCCATATAACTCTCAAAAGTTTTTTCTGTTTTAAGAATGATCCTCTTCTTCCACAAGATAGAAGTATGTACAATTCACAGGGAGAGGCCTTGCCCATTTGTGCTTTTTGAGCATAGATGCAGTTTGTTTTTGAGGCTCCAATACATTGGTAATGGTGGAAGTGAAGTAGCACTTGCTGTCTGTTCCCACTCATGCTTTCTGCCAGGAACTCTAGAGAGAGTCTTATCAAAGGGTGAATTAGATTGGCTTAAAGCAATGTTGTGATCACACGATGCGGAGCTTAAGACTTTCCTTCCTTGTTCATTAGAGTATTGTATGAATTTYGTAATATTTTATAGAGTTTTTCTAATGAAATCTTCAGATTGTGTGTGGTGGCATCACAGCTGTGCACTATTCTATCAGCATAGCAGTGTACTCAACACACTGCATCAACCCTGAGGCTCTGATACCTTAGGATTTCCTGCACTGCAATTTAATGTATTTCTTTCTTGTTGCCTTGCTTTCAAAAAAACCCAAAAAATGAAACCAAAACCCAAACAGACCCCCCCCCCATACCAAACCAAACCAAACCAAACCAAACCAAAAAAACCCCAACCAAACACAGCTAAAACAACCAACCAAAAACTAACCAACAAACCAACAAGCCAGCCAACCAACCAACAAAAATGCCTCACCACAAAACTAAAGCCAAAACCCCCATATATTTTATTGGTCTTCTAGCCCAGAGAGCCAAACTGCATATTTCTGATTTTTCTTGTTTGAAATGCTAAGGAGACACCTTACCGTTATCTCATATTAATAGCAGTGTTGATATGTTCCTGCCTTTCATAAAATGTTCTTTGAAAGATATCCACCAATTTTGTTTTTAACAATGAGGTGAACGAACACCAAAGAATAAAACCAAGAGGAACTAAAAGAAGTGTAGAAATATGGGTGCGTTTCTAAAGTCAGCTACGTCAAAAAAGAAACCTGAACGGGCCCTCAGCAAAGCCAGAGGCAAAAAGATGATTCACTGTATTAAAGCTCACATCTGCTTCAGCACGTGACAGGAGCAGCTGCTCAGCCACACCAAAACACTGTGTCACACAGCACTGTATTGAAAGACCTGAGTGTAGAAGTTCACAGAAGAGCTTTCTCTGTTGCTCATCTGATGGAATATTGACATTTCCACATGCTTATACAGTAAAATAAGTTTTGGTAAGGCTTACCTTAAAAATACCTCATAATCTTAATTGATTCACTGCTGTTTTCCATGAATTGGTGTATGAATGGCACAGATGTGGCMATAGTTTACAGATATGATGCCTCAAGGGAAAAACAACCAGCATCATGGAAAGCAGAAATGRTGAAGGTTTTTAGAATTACTTCCTTTTCTCCTGCTTGTGTCAAACAAACAGTGAGTTCCAAGTACAGCATTTCCATGGTTGCATTTCCATTCTTCTTGGCAGTAGATTTCTGAATGCGTTTTTGAGAGAYCAAACTGCATGGTCTCAGTAAAGGTACTAAGAAAGCCATTCTCATCCAGCTGGCTGACTGTTTTTAAATTTGAGAAACTGACCACATTATAACTTGTTCTATCTGTCAAATTTAGTTGTGTATACTATAAGCAAAAATTACAGGATATGCAAACTCACATATTTTATATATATATACATTAAAAGTGATTGCATTATTCTTGTGTCTTTATGATAAAAATGAATTATGGCTTGCCAGAAGCTTGAAAAATAAGGAGATTAAAAAGAAAAAAACCTGCTTCATCCATCCGCTTTCTGGTGCTTATGTGCATAATTTTCTGTACTGAACTAAGAATTATGTCTTCAGATTTCAAGATGTTTGAAGTTATCTAATACATGTGAACATATTTAGCATGTAACATAGCAAGAAATATTTTAATGATGCTATGAAATGCTGACCAATAAATTATTAAACAAAATAGTTTTATGTTCTTCACTTAACACTCTGTAGCATGTTTTTTAATTATGCAAGCTGATAGAAGGTTAAAGTGTCTTTGAAACAAGTATATCTGCTCTTTAAAAGTGGGAGTTCRGTACTCCAAAGGCATAATCATCTCAAGAAAGAATTTTAGCTCTTATCCTCTGTTTTATATTCAGAAATTTGACTAGTGTCTTTAAAAATTAAAATCTTCTTATGGGTTAGTTTTTTGTTTCTTTATTTTCCAAGGTAATTATTCACCAACTCTTCAACAGTCATGCTAAAAAWTACTTATACAGTAAGAGAAAGAAAGAATGTCAAGGTTATATACAAACTCTGAAATATTTGGGGGACAATCCAAGTTTAGCATGAGGAGAACAACATGAGGAACAGAAAAAATTTGTCCTTGAATTTTCTCTTTGAAAGCTGGATATGAAACAGGCTTAAATATTGCACTTGATATATTGCATTTTATGTTTCCTTTGAGCAATTATCTTTACAGCAGTTATAAAACCAAGGAAATAAAATTAGATATTTTTTMATGCAAAATTACCAAATCAGTGAGAGATGCTAATTAGTAACAACTAAGTGTTCAGTTCAGTTTTTGTCCTCTCGATTCTGGGTTTCTTTCATTATTTCCCTGTGTATATTTTTCCCTTGCTTATGGATGATGTTGAATTTGGTAAATACAAAATTGTTATAGCCTAATTGASAGATCCTTCTTGAGTTATGACTCTACAAGTAAATGATTTCACTATTCAAAYGAATAATTGAATATCACAAATAATATTTTGTCTCTTCCCTGTGAATGCCTGCAAGTCAACAAATTTGAAAGATTTTGAGGACTTGAGGCACCCTTGCTAGTATGTACATGTGGAAGATTTTATGGTGTATGTTTAATTATGCAGAAGTGAAGACCAGGTGAGATACCACCCTTCTGCAGCCTGTAGCATTTTTTTCCTAAAGGTATTGCCCTRTTGCAGAGGAACAGAGAAGGTATTTCCCACCAACTAATTTGATTTGGGTGTGTAAAGGGCAGTTTATTGCTCACCTTTCTCTGCATCTGAGATTAATGAGAGTGCTAATGAGACAACTCCAAAGGGGAGCACTGGGAAGAGCTGGATGGTGCTGTGAATGGGATGACAGCAGCCTCTAATGAAATTATCCCCYTCTGTGAAGGGGATGACAGCAGGATGGAGCCCAGCCCTGCTGTGTCTCACCATGAGGGCATGAGTGCCTCCAGAGTGTCGTTCTGTGGTACCAATCTGCCTCCAGCCCTGCTGGACCTGCCTCATGTGCACTCTTGTATCCCACCTGACTGCTCGAGGAAATGCAGGTCTGGAAACCTCCTTGAAATGGAGGAGCATGGAGGCARGTCTGGGCTGAGCACACACTGGCAGGATGAATGATTTTCCTCTGCTCTGGGTTTTGGGGTTTTTTTATAGTAATAATTTTAATAATTCTCAAGGAGACAATGATATATTTGAAAAGTGATAGACCAGGTGATATAACCTGGACTTCAGGAAAGCACACTTTGGCCTCTATAGGCATCTGCCTGGTAGAGTACCATAGGATTAAGCCCTGGACAGAAGAGGAACTCAAGAAAGCTGGATGACACTCAAGAATCATCTCCAAGCTCAGGAGTATGCATCCCAATGAAGAAGAAGTCAGGCAAAATGCCAGGAGTCCTGTGTAGATGAAAAAGGGGCTCCAGTTAAAACTCAGACAAARAAAAGGAAGCCTACAGGGGATAGCCTGGGAGGAATGCAAAGGAATTGTCCTAGCAGCCAGGGRTGAGRTTAGGAAAGCTAAAGCCCTGATAGAGCTAAATTTGGCCAGGGATGTTGAGTGCAACAAGAAAAASTTCTATAGCTATGTTGGCGAAAAAAGGAAGACTTAGGAAAAATGTGATCCCTCTCCAAGGGAAATATGAGATTTGGTTACCTGGCATATAGAGAAGGCTGAGGTACTCCAAGACTTTTTGCCTCAGTCTTCACCAGCAAGTGCTCCAGCCACACTGCCCAGATCACAAAAGGTAAAGGCAGAGACTGGGAGAATGTATTGGGTTCCATTGTAGGAGATCAGGTTTGAGACCAGGTAAGGAGCCTGAAATCCATGGGACCTGATGAGAAACATCTGYGGATCCTGAAGAAACTCAGAGCCATGAAAATGATTGGAGGGCTGGAGCAGTTCTCCTGTGAAACCAGGCTGAGAGACTTGGGATTATTCAGACTGAAGAAAAGAAGGTTCCAGGGAGACCTTATAGCAGCCTTCCAGCACCTAAGGGTACTACAAGAAAGATTAAGGACTCTATACAAGGACATGTACTGACAGGATACAGGATAGTGGCTTTAAACTGAACAAAGGTAGGTTTAGACTGGATACAAAGAAGAGATTCTTTACTGTGAAAGGGTGAGGCACTGAAACAGGTTTCTCAGAGACATTGTGGATGCCCCGCCCCTGAAAGTGTTCAAGGCCCAGTTGGATTGGACTTTGATTGGACCAACTCAAACCATGCTGTAATACTGTGAAACGACAGACTTAAAAAATCCATTATAAAAATTAATATTGGTTAAAGAGAAGGTAATATTAAATTATTCTTTCAGTGTCAGGAGTAATCTTTTTCTTTTCTCTACATGGTTTCAAGGTAGCTAAGTATTTGGAGGATGTTTTTGATAAATTAACAACTTAAGTAATTTTCCTGGTAGGAAAAAAAAAAGAAGAGCAAAAAAACTTCTCTAAATCATCTATTTTGGCAGATTTTGACATTTGTAATATTTTGTGACAGCTTGAGAATTACTGTACAGGCCAAAAATCCTGCAGATCTTAAGTTAGAAAATTATTGTCTTGTAGAKGCCTGATCTGGCCACAGGAGAGCACTGTAAATCCAAAGAACGCCAGCTTCAGCAAAGTTCATGAGACCCAAATGCGATGTTTTCCCCCACTGCTGTCAGAAAGCTCGGGAAATTATAACTATGTTTATTGATGTTAGCMCCAGACAGATAATTAATTATTTAGGGTTTTTTCTGAGAAGTGAAAAGGTCACCTTCATTACACACAACTTTGAAAAATACYGTGCATGATACTGCAGATCATGAAACATTAAAATGCAAGCAGTGATTGAGAATTTCAGAGCTCATGTATTTGCTTTRCGTGTCCTTCCAGGTTTGAAATGCTCACATTTCTACATTAATGAATGGTTGAAAAATATTTCATAGAAAAAATTATGAATTTCAAACCCTACATTGAAAAACAGAGGCTGAAGTCTTTTCTATTGTATCTGTAAGGAAGATGAGAATTGCTGAAAAGAAAGGCTGAGAGAGATTGCAGAGTATGGTTTTTCAGTTTCAAGAAAGAGTAGAAACCTAATAAACAAAGGGTCAAGWCTAGAAAAGAAGGAAAAATGAAAATCAGGAAGGAAAAAGAAAAAATTAGGCTCTAGGCAAGAAATATTAAAAGGATAGGCTGGAAGGCAACATGAGAATCCAGATTTCCAGCTGTACATCCTGACAGCCTCTGGGCACGCACAGGACTGCTCGCTGTATGTGTCTTTCTCTCCAAGCTTCTCCAGCCAGCAATGACCATATTCCACRCCTGTGGATGGGATTCTCCTTGGGTCTGATCACAGAAGCTCCTGCTAAGCCTTGATCAAATTGTCTGAGCAGTGAAGCATTCTTGGGCCTTTCCAGTTGAGCTGTGAGGCACTCCCTGATTGTAGCATGGTAGAGGTGGGAATAATCAGAAACATTGAATGTCCAACCAAGGGGGAACATTCATGTCCTTTGCACCCTTACTCCATTTTACATTCCTGGCATCCATGTAGATCATTCCAAACTGCTTCTAATTTGATTTTCCTTTTCCAGGGTATGCTTTACCCTGTATAGTAAGTAATAGAGTAAAACCTTGCCATYGAACTCTGYAAAGTTGCATTTTCACAAATTCATATTAAACCTTGATTTTGCCAAGATCTTTCACCAYGTTTCTTTATGTGACCAAACCACTCATTCAGAACAATTGCCCAGGTCAGCTCTAACAGCTCTTCCTGGGTTAGGCTTGGGAAATCCTATCCTCTTCACACATTCCTCCTAATTCTACATGACAAGGCTGCAGAGAAAGACTCGCCTTATTTTCTCTGCTTCCTTGGGTGTCAGTGGCAGATACAGGGTTATTTTTTGTTTAAGACTGATAAAAGAGCAACACCCTATCTCCACATTGCCTTGAAATCCCCTCTCTACTCCTGTGGCTCTCCACTGCCATGGAGAAGTGTGGCCATCTGCAGGATGGGGTTGTTCTTTGGGACAGTGTCCTGCATGGCCTTGCTGTGGGAAAATGGAAGAATAGCACAGTGGGACAAGCACTTCTGATCAGAGTTTGTGCCAGAGATGCATCAACTATTTGGGCAGGGATARGGTGGCATGACAAATGGGTTGAAATAATAACGGAAAATATTTTAAAATGATAAAATGTTTTGTATTATGTCTGCTGGTTTAATCAAGTCTATTTAGAAGGGTTAACAGGGAGAAATTTCAATAAATACCTGCAAAACATGCCAGCTGCAGGGTCTTCCAGCAGTGATTCTTGCAAAATATGAGTGYACAAGCAGCTTGAGAGTTTTACCCAGTTACACAGAGTACAAACCTCTTAAACTCACTGAAACTCAGTGAAACACTGAGTGTGAATAAAGGGGTGGTTCTGTGACATCAAAAAATTGTCACTTCTGTAGAGATCATATTTTAGTCATCAGAGAGACTAGATTAAAATAACCTATAATTTACTTCATGCTTTATGTCTCTTCTCTGCCATCTGGCTTTAGCCCTTAGAAAATAWCTTGACAAGGAGAAATAGTACATGTAGAACTGTAGAACTCAAGGTGAAACTGAGAAAAAGAACTGTAATGATATGAAAAAGATGAGGTTGGGCATTAAATTTCTTGATAATCTTCGTACCTGAACTTATAAGGAACATGAAATGAAACTAGTAACGAAATTAAACTTGCCTTTCAGAGTTGTTTACAGCGAAATTTGGTGGTGTGCAATGGGTAATAAAAAGTGAATTTCTGCTAATAAAGCTGCAACATTCCTGCTCAGGTGATTGTCTGTCCTGCTCTGCATGCAAAGCTACATTTTTATGATGATCATAATTTAGCCAGATTTGGTGGTGCCTCAAATTCCTCTTCTTTTAGATGCTGTCAAAACCTTGCTTGATAACCTGTTTGGTTAAAAGCTGGGAAAAATACWGACAGCTATTCCACTTTCTTTGCTCTTGTTCTTAATATATCCTCTTTATCCAAGAATTATGTTTGCTTTGGTGTTTTCTCCCCCTATGATTTTTTTCAAATATTACTTGCTTGCTGTGTTGYGAGGGAGAATTAAAAAATTGGTAGCTCTCAAGGCAAAGTGAAAGTGGGGGAAAGAAGAGACCTTGAGGAGAATCTTTAGAACAGCAGTGAATCTTTGGGATTTTTTTTTTTCCTACTGATGCTGGGTTGCTAGCAAGCTAAGCCCTAGGGGCAGGATGYAAGCCCAGTCTCTATGCTCTGCTGAGGACAGGTTGGGTACTCGCTGTTCCAATGTGAGGTTTGGTTGGACAGTGAGAACCTGGCATGGGTCACTGGCACTTTGATAGTGGAAGCCTTAGGACAATCTCATCCTGGAAGACTGGGCCAAGGGATAGGTAAAAATCCAGTTTTWTAGCAAGAAACACCAAACTGCTTCCTACTTCCCAAGGAACTGGCTAGCTCCCTGGCTGTACCTGTGGTGAGTGAAACTGTCAGTCCTAACCACAACATGTTTTTGGATGAAARCAGGGAGAACATTTGGCTTCTTGCAGTTAATCCAGGATGGAAGCTCAGGATTATTTGACTTCCATCATTTTGCTATTAGGTTCCAAATCTCAGGCAGTGATTCAGCTCCCAGAACACCACACTAATTTGATACTAATCYGTGAAAGGTCATTGCTAGCATAACAGTATCCCATAATAGCAGAACAAGAATATTCAGTGGCATTTTACATGTGTTTGCTGATGTTAAGCTAGCATTTTGTGACACTACAGGTCTTATGCAGTGGTGAATGTTAAAACTAAGCCTTTTTTCCCCCTTAATTCTACCTCCTAATGCAAATACAAATACAGGCTAAGACAAATACACGCTGGAAACACTGAGAGGGCAATAGATGCACTTTAAATGTAGTTAGTCTAAATTTGATATTTGATGAGATGATATCTGATGAGGCAAAACAGAAGCTCTGGGTCTTGATAATGGAGCCAGAAGGGTCTGTCACAGAGGAAATACTATAAAAGTTGGGAAGTCCCCAGAGCCTTAAGAGTCTGGAGAAACTACTTAAAGTAGAACTGACAGGAATGTTGATTTCACTGAGGCTTTGGTTTTGCCACAGGCTCAAGAAGTTCCAGTTTYGTGAGAAATGTCAAAAAAATGTTGGTTTTAGCCTTATCCAGGCCTAGCACTTCTGCATTTTCATCTGCACCTTTTCACTAGATGACCATGTGCTCCCTATCACATCTTCCATCAGACAGCCAGAAGAAATTGTGAGTGGGACTGAAAACAATAGCTGTTCTCAAGCCCATTACATGCCCAGCATGAAATACTTTACATGTAACTTACTTTCATAATGCTTGGACYATTATTTGAATTAAAGAGTAAAGCCTTTCTTGTAATCATGTTGAGAAAGTGACAGTCATTAAAATGAACAAGTGGCTCTTACCTATGAAGTAAGCCTTGGAGCAAAGTCTCTCTCTGATCCAAGCATCCAAATGAAGGAAGAGATGAGAAGGGGAATGGTAATGAGAAACTGGATGGAAGTTAAAAAGCAGTTGCCTTTGGCATGTTTTTATTAATTTTTGGTTGATATGCAAGAAAGAGTTGGTGTGTTTAGTGATGTTTTAGTGCTTCACAAAATTATGATGAAAAGAGAAGTAACAGTAAATAAGTGTTGAAGTAAAAATTTATCAGAAAATATTCATATGAAGAGTAAAAAAATCAGGCAATAAATAATTTTCTAAAACATGTATGTTATGTACCTGTCCCATCAAAGTAACAATTAACATCCACTTCTCACAAAGCAGAACTTTGAGCTGGTGCGTGAGAAAAATGTTTCCTGGCTGTTCATTAAAACCATTAAGAGAGAGGAAGAGCCAGTTACTTTGGTTGTTGTTCCTTTCCTAATTTTGTGCCATTGAATGTGAGGAAAATCCAGCCTTACGCTCTGTGAGTCTCCTTGCCCCAGGCTGTGATTGTGTTTGTTTGAGACTTTCTTCCAAGAAATCTTCCAAGAATTAAGCTGAAAGACAACATTTGGATATTGCAGTCGAGGGGGTGGGTTTAAAAGGTAAATTTTTTTTTTTTTTAAAGTAAGTTAGTGTTTCAGAGCCTTCTTTCACTTTTGCCACTGTTCTATTCAGAGGATACAGGTCACTGCAGTAGCTTCTGTTCTTGCATGGAAGGAAGCACATTCATTCTATTTGTGCTAGGGACCTCCTTGGAAACATCCTTTGAAAGTTTTTTTTTTGTGCTACTGCTGTATTGCGCTCAATAGCTTTAGTTCGCGCTGGGGATGGGAAGTTTGTACTGGGCACATGGTATCTCTCCCACACCCTCCCTTCCCTGGCGGTCTGTCCCGCGGGTGGTCCCTCCCCTGCCCCTCCCCGGTGATATCCATTGGCTGCAGTCCTCTTTCCGTGCTCCCATCACCTGGGGCATAAAACCCCCTGCAGGGGAAGGTTYGACCGCTTTGCTTCTTGGGTGGTTGCTGGCTAGAAGTGTCCTGTCTCARCCTAATAAACTGGATGTTCGTCTCCCCGAGGCAARGRGTGCTTCTTGTCTTTTATCTCGTTSATGCAATTCCGTKTGGGCTTGATTCCCCAGCAAGCCGGATTTGGACCCATATAAGCCCAGAGARCTGTGGATATTGTATACTACCTGTTGCWATACCACAGGACTGGATCTTCCTCAATTCTTTAAGTTTCTAAAACTTCCAGTGAGAATTTGATCAGCAATAACCTGGTAGGCTGAGCACAAATGTACCYGTGCATCTGGCTGCAGAAGGCCTTTTCATTATTTGCTTTATTTTCTTGTTCAGATAAAAATTTCCTTTGAACTATWGCTCCCTTTTCTATCCTCTTTGTGTAACTCCTATGTCTTGGAAACTCTTGTAAAGTAGTTTCCCATTGAAATTCTGGAATTTTTTTTCCAAATATAAGACATCGCCTTTGTCTGTGTAGTTATATACTCTGTCAATGCCTTTGTAGTTAAGGTTGGTAACATTATAGATTMTGTGCAGACATACACTCAGGGAGATGAATGATATGGAAAAGGTGGAGAACAAAAAACAAGGAAACACCACTTCATASTCAATAAGCCCACAGTCCTTCTAATAAAGKAAGTCACTTCTTTCAGGAATGTGARGTTTTCATTACATCCATAAACAGTTTTACATCTTTTTGTGCTTAACTGCATTTTGGATTTGCAGCCTATATAAACCACATCTGCTGCAGAGATGAGATGGACTTGAATTGCAGCAAAGAATTTCTGTCATGTTACAGTAGAGGAGTACACAAACTCCTAATTTCAATATGCATTGACACTGGATATTATGAAGGGGTTTGATTTTGAAGATTTTTTACAAAGACAAGTTTTACAAAAGAAAGGATCCCAGAAAAAAAATTCAGGCACTTCAAAATGAAGAAAAACCTTTTCAATTAGAAAATAATCAGTGGTGTAAAGAAATAGTGCATTACATATAATTTTCATGAAGGAAACAGTTGGGTGATATTTTCCTTGCCCTCAATTTTTCCTGCAGATCTGGATGTCTAAAGCTCTGTCTCCTTCTATGAACATTTGTGCAGTCAGTACTTAAGGCTGAATCTATTACATACATTAGACTTCAGCTGAGCATCAGCTGTGTAACATGGGACTTCAGTGTAGACGTTTTTGGCCGGTTGAATGCTTTGTGAAATTTCACAGTTGCACACAAAATATTAATTAACCTGTTTTCATATTTAATTTAMCTTCATTTAATTTTAATGTTTTTGGAAGAATTACTTGACATTAATACGTCAAAAGCACTACAGATTTCCTTACTAAATTATTATCAGATTTGTTTTTGGATAACTTCTGTTTTGTCAGGACAGGTGCTATTACAATTCCATRTCACAAAAATGCTGGATAATCCCAAGAAATAGTCAATGATATAAGTTAATAATCATGATWAAATTATTGTTTATTTTCTCTGAGACTACCAAGATTATTTGGCATGGTTTATGTTAAGACAATCTTTCTGTCAAATGAACCTGTACAAAGCTATAGAATCATTTAKGTTTGAAAAGACCCTTCAGATCAGGTCCAACATTTCCAAGTCTGCCACTAAACCATGTCCCTAAGCCCCAGGTCCATGCGTCTTTTAAATACCTTCAGGGCTGGTGACTCAATCACTTCCCTGGCCAATCTCTTCCAATGCTTGACAACATGTTTGGTGAAGAAATTTTTCCTAATATCCAAACTAAACCTCCCCTGGCAAAACTTGAGATTGTTTCCTCTTGTCTTATTCCTTGTTACTTGTGCAGACTGACATCTGCTTGGTCACAGCCTCCTTTCAGGAAGTTGTAGAGAGTGATAAGGTCTCCCCTCTGAGCCTCCTTTTCTCCAGGTTAAACAAACCCAGCTCTCTCAGCTGTCCTTCATRAATACTGTTTCCATGTCTTATATTCATGAAGAATTATCTGATTTTCAAATAAATATATTCATACTGTAGGTGAGATAAATGGGGAGTCATAGGACCTCAAGTATATTGGCTTAAACGAAGGCACAACAAAGTCAATGAACAGCTTTGAGTATGTTGAATTTTTTTGTAATTAAAAGCGTTTTTTAAAATATCACCAAGAAAGGTACTATTTGCTCTTCTAAAACAGATCTTGCATCCATAATAATGATAGATATTAATAAAGATTGACTTGTATTTTACAAATTGGTCTGCTAAGGTTTAAGRTGAGACAGGACAGACTTCAAATTTTTGAATCATTTCATCTTGGCATAAGTCCAGGAAAATTTGGATATTAATTTCATAGAAAGTGTAATGTACTGCTGTTCCTAATTATTTCTTTGACATTCTCTTGTCTTGACTTCTCAAATTTCTATTTTCCACCAGTCTTAACCTTTACTACACCCTAATAATTTTCTGTACCTAAAATTTTTACTATACTTATCGTGTGAGTTAGCAGAGGCAAGCAGCTGGGACAATCACAAACCCATGGCTAAAGCACAAGGAGTAAATTTGTTTCCTTTRCCTCACTACTGGGTTATGCCCAAGGCAAACCAGGGCAGGGGCACACAGGCAGAGACACACATGCTGTCATACCCAATCCGTGCCAGAGGATTACCAGCCTGCTGTTCACACTTGTTTATCAAGGGTTTTTTCCAACTACACAATCACTTGAGCATGTTCACAGTCCTCCTTGCCAGTCACTCCTAATACTAAACTCCACCTCATAACCAGGATATTTACATCTGAGKGGCACTCTGGAGGTCACCTAGTTCAAAATCCGGCTCAAAGCAGGTCTATCTCAATTAGATTGCTAAGTATTTGTACAGTTAAGTATCTCTAAGGATATTTAGATTCTCTATCACCTCTCATAGTAAAATAAATACATAAACCTAATAGGGTAGCAATACTATACTTTTTAAAAAAAATTTTTTCTTTTGTTGTTTTTGTAGTTTCACCCCAYAGACTTGATAAGCAGCAGGAGCATCCTTTCTAGCTTATCTTTAGCTAAAGAAATAATCTTCCCAATGTGCAGGTACAGTTCATCCTGTGAACCAAGTAGAGACAATGACTTCAGAAGAGCTCTTCTGAGCTCAACTAAAGTCTTATGCTGCCACACAAGGAAGACATGTTATGRCCACCTGGTGATTCAGTTAAGTTTCTTCATCTTCCCTGTAGACTTCTTTAATGACATCTGATTTTCTGTGTTATAACCTGGTAGCAGTGACAACTCCTCCAAGTTTGTGGTMATTTCTAGCAAACATACATAGACCTTCAAGCTTCCTTTATAGGAAATTTGACATCTGCTAGATTAAGGAGGAGATACAGATCTGCTTTGTAATGYTATCTGTTGGAAAAGGATATCCCTGTCTGATTTTCTCCGAAACAGGGAGAAAATTTTGGGGTAGGATAAGATGCCAGGTAAATATAGGCTTACATCAAACAGATAAATGTTTTGAATTTAGGTACAAATTAGAGTTGGGTTTTTTCTTTTAATTTTTTTTTTACTCAACAAAGCAAATTTTGTTGAACAGCAGAATTTTGATTATATATTCTTATCCCAAAAAATATCAGTGAGAGAAGAAGCTTTGCTTTAGAAATGTGAACTGTGCTAGGGGTCTGAAGAGTCAAGATGCAGGAGTTTTTCAGGAAATAARTTTTTCTCTACCTCACCTTGATTCTGAAGTCCCTACAATGTAATCTGTCAAAAAAGTGAGATTTTGTGAGTTCCTAGTAGAAACTGAGCATTTTGACTGTTAATTGAAACTTGCAAATTAGAGCCATTGAACAAATTATGCCCTTGATTATGTTGTATAGCCAAGCAGTCACTGAGGGCTGTTATATTTCTCACAGTTGGAGAACAGAATAGTTTTCAATCTAAATTCAATTTAAGGGAAAATAGCAAGACTGAGAACAAASCTGAAACTTTTATGACAACAGAACATGAATTTTCTGTAACATAGTATAAAATTCTCCTTCAAAAATGACCTTTGCCCCTGCAGAAATGGATTTGTGAGGATTTGTAGATATGGTACCAAAGCAATCTTTACAAATATGTAGCTACATACACTCTGGTTACACTGTGGTAATTTAAACCTCACAGGCATGTTTGTTCACTGTTCTTTTTTTTGTTTTTTGTTCAGTCTTGTAAGAAGGTTCAAAAGTAAAAGTTGGGGTGGCTTGGCAGTATGTTACTTTGATGCTGAGTTCCCTTTCTTCCCATTTAAGTACAAAGGCACAGGTCTGACTAAGAAGCAAATCTTAATAGATAAAACTACAATACCCTGAAAATAATACAACCCCTCCTCAACTCTTTCCCGTTGTGCTGTGATTTTTTTCCTGAGTCTTCATTCCTGGTCTAGCAAGCCCCAGGTGCTGTGATAATCAGCATACAAGATATAGTGAAAATACTGCTAGTGCATGAGGTCCAGGATCCTTTCTTACCTGAAAACAAGCTCTACGCTGTGTTTATATGCTGAGGAAAATGCTATTGATGGTTCTTCCTAGGTTCTTCCTACCACGTGTGACTGTTTGTTGCCTCTCACCAGAAATGGCAAGAGTGAGATGAACAGAAACAAACACAACAGGATGGGTGAACATRAGCAGGAATGGGAAGGAACACTGGAATACTAAATTTCCCTCATTATCTGATGCTCTCTGAGGCCCTGTTCCATGTCTGTATGAGTTGCTTTTCTCAAGCACTCCTATCMGTCCACAGGACCTCCACAGAGGGGTGCTCTGTGATACCTTTTATATGAATACATATATCTATCACAGAAATATATAATTTAAGAAGACAAGCAATGTACAACATGTGAATGAGAAATTATGTTATTCATTGCATTAATAGTGGTGTAATAGGACTGCTATTAGTTTCACTTTTTAAGCATGAAGTTTTACAAAGGTATAGGATGGTCTTACTTTACCCTGTTTTTCTGCTGACTTCCCTGCAATACCCTAGGGGGATAAATCCAGTTGCAATCCTCAAGCAACAAGCAACCTCTCTTCATTAAAAATGAAACATTCCACTTAATATAAGACATCCATTATCCTATGTTTTGTGTCAGAGGTAAATCTGGAGTRGCATAATGGAATCAACAGAGTAGTACTGGGGTTAAACTGTTTGGAAATTACATTTTGCCAGATTAGATTCTTCCCAGAATTTCTCATTAATAGCACATTTTTATGATTCTTCAGTTGAAATTAAACTGGCACAGAAATTGAGTAGGCTATATCATGTCTTTTAGTCTCTATGTAAACAAAGCAAAGCATTTTCTAGGCATCATCTGTCTTGCTTGTTGGACTGAGGAAATTATAATTTCCTCTCTACATTTTCTCTCTCAGTTTGAAATGACACTTTCAAACTTCATCTCTGGTCCCCTGAACATCCATTCTTAATTAATTCTATTTTTTCATCTGGGAGACTGTGGAAGAACTAGGTGTGTTTCAGGAGTATGGATACATAGTATGTGAAGATAAAATCTTTCAGCATTTCCTGAGAATGTCTTTTATGCAGGGCAGCCCTGAATATGCCTTGAACACCACTTGAAAGGAAGCTCAAGTCTCACTTTTCCCAAAGAAACTGTTTTAGAACTTGCTGATTYTCTTTATTTTGTGTTTGTCTAGTTCCCTTCACTAACAGAGGAGGCTTTTACCTAAGACAGCCAAAAAAGCAATCAGAAAAAACCACTAGAGGGTTCCCTATAAGGCTGGTGCTAAACATGACTGAGCATCTTGCTGTTTCTCAACATAACAGATACACAGGACAGTGTAAGTTCAGTGCCAAAAAAAAAGCTGGTGATCGGCGTGAAAATCCCTGACAAGAGAAAGCAGTTATTTCTTTAGCATGGCAAGTTTTGACCACAATGACACCTTGGTATCACTCACTGTCCTAAGATTTCTGGGCATGAGGCCAGGTGTGGTTGGGYGATGATGTCTTTATGCCCTACATCCGTCACACCCGTTTGTTTCAAAGTTAATAATGGTGTTATAAACTTTTGTTCTTTTCTCATATAGGAGRATTTGATTAGGTTTCCTAGATAATAATGAGTACAATAAATAAATGCCCATGCTATTGCTGTGTGTATTCAAAAGCAGTAAATTGCTCATCATTATTCTATTGCAGGAATGAAATTAAAAGACTATGCCATTAGCCAAATGATGATGGCTATAACTTTTTAATCAAAACATATAATTTTATGGCTTATAAGTTAACTAATGGTTGTGGAGCCTGACATGTGGTTGATACAYGATCACAACGCAGGTCTCAGGGAGGATCTTGATTGGTATGAAAAAAACAAAACCAGTTCAAATATATGGCCTGTGCCTTGTTTCACATCAGTCGTTGTCACCTTTTGCTATTTCTAGAGCAAACATGAAGACTGATACATCTAGATTTGTACTGTGATGGTGGTTCTCCTTAATATAACYTCCTGTGTCTGCAGTTTTCTTTGTAACAAACTGGCTGTGAGGCCTTCATCTGTCAACATTTCAAGAATTGACAGCCCACCTCTGATATGTTTTGGGTACACAGYGTTGAATCAGACTGCTGAGAAAGTTGTGAAGTTGAAACAAAATTCTGACAATGTTTGCCAAGTCCTTAAGAATTTTTGAGACATGGCAAATGAGGAGCCCAACATTCTGATGAGAAAAATATTGGCCCAACAGGGTATAAAATTTTCAAGGGAAGAAAGTGATGCRGATTCATCCAACTGTCAGTGCTATTGGTGTGTCAGTATTGATGGAACTGGGGCATGACAGCAGCTCAGCATCAGTCAGGGGCTCATTTGCAGTTCCCTGACTCTCCTCCTCCACTGATTGATCCTCTCCTCACTGGCAAAATATCTTTTGAGTATTTTGTTGGGGTGGAGAATGTGCTAATGTCTAGCCTTCAAGTCTGTGAAATCCCAGCCACCACCTTCTGTGTGAGTTSACCAATAAATTACTGCTTTATACTTTTAAGTGTACTATTTACAGATCATCTTTGCACAGCCCAGGAWATCTAAACAAAATGGCCTCCAAACATTAAAAAATATATAGATTTGTATACCCCTTTCCAGGAACAAAACACACTGCATTTGCCTACCAGAAAACTTAAGAAAACACGCTCTTTTGGGGACAATTTGATAAACCATGTATTTTTCTAGAGGCACAGAACTGAGTTAGACAACCACAACAGCTTGTAAAGAGTGGGAAGTTTGATAGCTTTTGCTAAATGCACCATGTCAGCAAATATATGGAACTGGAGTCTAAGGTTATCAGCACATCTTAGAATCATAGAATATCCTGAGCTGGGAGGGACCCCCAAGGATCATCAAAGTCCAGCTCTGGCCATGCACAGGACAGTCCAAAGAATCAAACCATGGGCTTAAAAATGTTGTCCAAAATCTTAAACTCTGGCAAGCTTTGTGATTGCTTCCCTGGGAAACTTGTTCCRGTGCCCAACCATGCTCTGGGTGAACAACTTTTTCCTAATACCCAACTTAACCTCTTCTGATATAGCTTCAGACCATTCCCTTGATTSCTGTCACTGGTCACAAGAGAGAAATCACTGTCTGCCCCTTCTCTTCCCCTCATGAGGAAGTTGTATTCTGCAATGAGGTCTCTCCTCAGTCTCCTCTTCTTCAGGCTGAACAGGCTAAGTGACCTCAGCCACTCCCCTTATGGCTTCCTCTCCAGACCCTTCACCATCTCTGCAGCCCTGCTTTGGAAGTTTTCTAATAGCTTTAGATTTTTCTTACATTGCAGTGACCAAAACTTGGGTAAGGAGGAGTRTGAAAATCCATTGGCTAGCTTGAGGGTCCAGATATTATCTAAATGAGGCCAGACAATATTTCCTTTCCTTCGCTTGAAAATCAGAGAGAACACAAAGCTGAGAAAGTGGAAGATTGCCCTTAGTTTTCAGTAGTGGAAGTAGGAGTCAATAGGTTGATCTATGCCTTTAAATCCATCTTTTGTTTGTTTTTTTCCAAGCTTGGATTTTATATTTTCTGATTTGGAATGATTTTTAGCTTGTTTGAAARTTGAGTAGTGGTGTAAAAAGAATGAATTGCCTATAATATAGGATCAATATAGATATTGAATTGAAATAATGGARAAGATTTTCCACTTTGGCAAATGTCAGGTGTGTTCAAAGAGAGCTTGACTGTAAATACCCAGGAGAGGATTTTACCTTGTTTAAAGAGGTGTGTGTGGCA
>JACDOX010000001.1:5168217-5534201 GCA_014549065.1 Cardinalis cardinalis
TCCTTCCTTCCTTCCTTCCTTCCTTCCTTCCTTCCTTCCTTCCTTCCTTCCTTCCTTCCTTCCTTCCTTCCTTCCTTCCTTCCTTCTCTCTCTTTTCATAACTTGAAAACTTTGATTCTGTGTTTTCAAGCAAGCTGTACTGTTGCTGAGGTATAAGGGCACTTCTTATATTTAAATCTGTTATTAAAATAGTGTTGTAGCAGTGCTGGCTAATGAGATTTCTGCTTGCCTCTCTGAGGGCTTCTTGCTGGAGGGTGAGGGTTCTGGGGCACTCCCACTCAGGGGACAGTGAGCTGCTGGGCTAGCTGGAACACCAGATTTTACCATAGGGGTAAATCCTCACAATCTATAGTGTTTTCATTTTAAATAATAAAAATTTAAGTTTATCTCAGGAGATAATACATTTTCCAGAGAATTTTGATTTGGAAATACCAAAATCATCATGCTAAAATGTTTTTTTTCTCCCAATTTATGTCCAAATACTTAATCTCAATAATAAGATAATCCCTGCTGTAACAACACCAGTTCCAAATTTCCCTCTGAGGCATAGAATTTAAGATTCTAGATGGATCTGTAGAAAGGAAACCTTGTGTTTTGAGTTTGAATAAGTCAAATAATTTTCCACCTGAAACATACTCAAAAGGAGCACTTTGTTTTTTGACCAAACCGTGTTTTGCAATAGACAAATGTGTTATAAAATAAATGTTTAAACATTTCTGTTTGTTATTTCCTAATTTCATCCTCATATTGCTCAAGTCAGCGCTATAAAAAGCTCTACTATTTCATCATGTAGGGGTCAGTACTAGATGGTGTCTTTGCTTAATATTAAGCTTTTTTTTATATAATAAGAAACTCAACCCTAAATATAATCATAAATCAGTGTCTTTAAAATATTAAAGTGATTATAAATGTCATATAAGTGATGCACCAAAACAGGGTAAAGTTCACTGTAGGTCACACCTGCCATCAAGCTTGATATCTGCATCACAATGCTTTTCTGCTCCCAAGGCTCACTTCTGTGGTAACTTTTTTATGTTGAGGCTGGTTCATCATAAAAAGAACAGCTGCTCTTTGTCACCCTTAATCTTCCCAAGGTGATTTAGATAGCTGAATTTTTTTCCTTTTTTTAGAAAATCCAATATGTAAGAGACAACAGTCCTATGTACCCAGGGACCTGAGATTTTTTTTTTTCTGTCCCTTCTGTTCCTTAATGAATATTTTCTAAGCAACCCTGSTGAGTAATCGCTGCCCTTCCAGAACTGAGCAGGTAAATCAGCCAATTACCAAAACTCTGATGGTATTTATAACACAGACTGTAACTGCTGGAAATTAAATAAAACCAAAGAAGCACAAAAAAGCATAAGTACAAGTTTTATCAGCTTGAAGATCAGGGAGTTGGTGATGAACATTTCATGAATGCTAATGAGACTGCAAATGCATTGCCATGTTGTGTTGAAAGTCTATGTTTTGGAATATAATAACCTTAATTTCAAAACTGACAGACACACTACACGACTCAGATTGAAATAAAAAAAAAAATAATTTCTTAAATTTATTATCCCAATTATTTTGGATTTGTTAAAAATTTGGGTAGAAATTGAAAGGAAAAAACACTGGAAAGCTAAAATGGTTAGATGAGAGAGAAACATAGTTCAGTTTTTCCTTAAAGAGAAGGGAATGTAGTTCAGTCTTTTTCTTATATGTTGAAATGCAAGAAACCTTAACATTATTGGCATTATGCAAATAATGGTAAATGCAAACTCTTGGTGAATTTCAGCTGCAATTTCTCATGTGAAAAGGCTATAAAATCAGAATCAGTAGTGCAATACCAAGTGCACAGATTATTATTAGTTTTAAATTATACTAAGCAGTACAAATACAGAAAGGAAATTCTGCAGTATTACAGTGACCTTACACTGAATAACGATGGCAGTGAACAACACCCSTGGGCTAACATTTTGTGCCTCTGCTGGTGATGACCCTGACACTCCAGAGGCAGGACAGGATGCTGCCTCTGTCTGAAAGAGAGATGTCAGTATTTGGTAAATTTCTTTGTGGGGCACACTGAGGACAAGACAGGACAGACTATGGCAGGCATAAAAGCCTTTATGTGAAATTAAATTTTTAAATAAGCAGAGGTTGGTCCTTAAGAGAGCAATAACTTACCCACAGGCTCAGATTCTCTGTGTGGATGTAGTAAGGGATCAAAGCCCTTTTCTGTTAGGTTTATATAAGAAGTAGATAATATGAAGCCATTAATTACTCTGTTARTGAAATGTATTGATTCCCTCTTTTAAACCAGTAAATCAATTACAAAACTTTATTAATCAGCTTATTAACCAAGAGCACTTACAGTAATAAAAATAGCCAGCAATATTTCATTTTGTTAAAACATTATAAAAGCAGAAAGTATCTGCTGAAATTCATGCACCGTGCATTCTGGAACATGTTCAGTTGGGAAAAGGAATTGTAGTACTTGAAGACCAGACACTCATTCATGACAACATTTTAGTAAATTGCCTGATTGGTGGGTCCTAGGAGTATGCCTGTGTCTTTCTTTGTGTTTGTGCATGGATAAGTAAACAGGAAGATATAGCTCATATCAGATCTTGCAGACTGAGTCTGTGCTCCTGTTAACTCTGTTTCTGTTCCTTAGGCACACATCCTACTACGGTATTGGTATGGATCCAGAGGGAGTGCTCTCCATGAGGGAAAATGGTAGCAGCAGAGTTGCTTTTGTCACTATGGTTGAGATACAGCCCCTTTTTTACATGCTGTGAGCACATAATTTTTGTGACTTTTAGGATTTGTGCCTTGTGTAGAAACTGACTCTGTAACTATTCAAGTTGATGACACAAAACAAGGAAACTAGCTCAAGAATCATCACATAATTGCAGCATGTTGCTGAAACAAATAAAAATTTGTTAGCATGCTTCCTGGCATGACTTCAGTTCAGGCCAAGTAATCCTTGCCACATAATTCCTGTGGGATAGAGATGTTAGGGCTGGCATAGACCAGGGTTTCTGCACACAGGTCAGTGTGAGGCAGACTGCTCTGGAAAGCAGAAAGTATACCCACATGCCATGGTTAGAAAGCASGCTATGACCTTTCCCAGAAACCAGGCCTGGCTCTGTGTGTTTATAGCTGTGCAGCCTGTGATCCCTCTCTATTTACCAGCTCACCTTAAATGACACGCCCTCCAGAATGGGTCGTGCACATGAAACGGGCTCTCTCTTTTCTCCCACTGACATCAAGTATCATGAGCCTTTGAGGAGAGAAGCTCAGGGCCTGATACAAACTCGGGCAGGAGAAGGAGCAAGAGAAACAGTAATGAACAAGTATTAGAACATGCTGTAATTTTCTTTGGTCTGCAGTAGGAGAAGATTGTTCCTGACCTCAGCAGCTCCRCTCTATATCAAGGACAAGAAAATGAAAAGGTCTCATTACAGTCAGATGAGATAATGGGGAAAAAGGTAAAACAATAGTATTTTGGTAAGGACTGAAGTTAATTACTCAGCTAGTGCTATGAATCGTTACACACCAATTAGCCCAGCTTTGCCCTCTTTCTGGGATTTTCAAGAAGAAAGGCATCAAAAAAGACTTTTCTAAATTCTAAGCATACATATGCACATGCATATACGCCAATTTTAATTATATAAATCCTGGGGAGATCTAAACTAGATGTCTCATAAGCTGTTGGTGTTAGTGGGTCACAGTTAAATTAAAATAAATTCCTAACATATTCTTCTACGAAATAGCTCACAGGTCATCTGCATGCTTTAAAAAAACCAGTTGGGACTGACTTATGGCGAAGAACTACTTACTTGAGTAAGTGTCTTAAGAGAAATTATGTAAAGATAATTTATGTATATGGCAGTGACGAGATTTTGAGCAGAAAAAATTCTATAGAGTCGTCAATTAATTTGTCAGCATGTTAGAACTATTTCAATGGTACAAGAAGRATCTGCCAGGGTATTCTGTTTACAAAATAGCACCTGCATAGCATGCAAAATCTGATTCTTACTAGTTTTTCAAAAGATGTTCCRTGTAACATAAAGGAGAACATATTGAATGTCAAACACAAGCTAATTTGTGAACAAAAGAGAAAAGCAGAGGCTGGATTATTAATCAGTCAATAAAAACTGATAATTTCCATTACAAAACTCTTTGAAGAAGGTAATGAATTGGACATGGTGCCTAAGGCACTATGCATCAATACAGAATTTATTTTTGCTTTCACGATATCTCTGACAACATTGGACACTACTAGCTTGAAATAATCTGCCTTTGTCTATCTCACTGTGCAGTTAGGGCAGACARTTTAAGATGACCTATTGAATCACTGGGTTCTACATGGCTGTGGATGAGAAAAACAGGGTCATCACCAAAGATGCTGCACTCCATCATGCGGCAGTGATCAGCCAGCCATTACAGAAATCTGCTTGTGCACTGCTTWATTCTTKTTTTCCTGTGCCACAGCTTTTTCTTATATTTCAGCCTGGCTTTACTTGCTAGCTTCAGATAACAACATGTAAACAATCATCTCTGTAGATGATCAGCTCTATCCTTCACCTTTACAGTTTGGACAGATCTGGGCAGAGTCCTAATCCTAGACTCTGGCAGARCTGTGAACTTCAGATTAAAGGGAAAACTAAAGGTGACTATGTTCCAGTACTTCAGAGTTACGAATGAATTTTTATATATATACATATACACACACATATATATGAATACTGTACATATAGGATGAATAAATGTGCATTAAACTGTAATTACACCTAATGAAGCGGAATTGGTTTCAGGAAACAGATAAATTATAAGAGATAAGGGTTGTTTCCCCTGAGTACTGAAGAAATATGATGTGTAAAAGCATAGTTCATATCTACACAAGCATCTTAGCACGGGGAATAACAGAGAACTGGTCTGGAAGGGATCCAAAAGGGTCAGTCAGACTATGCCCTGCTCCAAGGCAGAATAAGCTCCATATAAATCATCTCTGACAGATGGCAGTGTTATGTCCTGCTCAAAAAGAAAACCCCAGTGAGGCAGACACTATAGCTCCCTGGGCTGTCTTCATTACTCAATGATCTTTCCATTAGAGAGTTTATCTCTGGCTGCAGTGCAAGACCCTGCTTCTTTTCCTGTTGTTGTTCGATCGAGATTAGAAAGAGAGGTTTGTTCCCTTTCTCTTTGCAACAAGAATGTGCTGCAGAAGAGCAGAACTCTTAGGAGAGCAGGACTCTTAGGAGAGTCCTCTACATATGGAGACTGTGACACTGGCCACACTGTTTTCCYAAATCTGGCAAAGTTGGGAGGCCCCTCCAGTTAAACTCATGTAATGAGTTATATCTTTACAAGTTCCTGAACAGAAAGCTAAAGTGTTCATTTAAACTTTGCTGGTATGTCCCCACCAGCTTTCCCTGGGGTTAATTTTAGCTATGATCCTCCAACACAACCACACAAATACTCTGTTCTCCCTCTGCCCTGGCCACAGAGTAGGCATTTGGTAGCCACGTGTGATGGGTTGCGTTAGCAGGACAGGGTCATTGAGCCTGCTGGTCTGTGTGTTAGCTCATSTCACAACCAGAGCAAGCTCACACCCTTCCAGAACTGCCTTTTTTAGTACTAAAGGACTGCTTGTATGGGGAGGTTAGTGTGAGCCAAGTCAGGAGACAGGCATGGCAGTGATGAGCTGCTCCATAAGAACTGTCTGTGCAAGAGGCATGTGCAGAACATCAGGAATGAAGGAGCAGAAGGCTGACCAATTAAAATATGTCTCCCTGTTTTTCTGACCCAAGTTTGGAGCTCTGTGGGTAACAGCATGGAAATCAAACCACCATGTGCCTTGGGTGACCTGGCAGGAGCTCAGATGCAATATGATGCAGTAGAGACATAGCACCAGCACAAGGCTGTACATGGTGCTGTGCAGACAGCCCGGTGCCTAGAGGGGCCTGTTAGCTGCAGAGCCTTGCACAGAGGTAAGGCCAATCACCATGACTCCTAAGAAGAAGCTCTAGATCTTGGATATGAGGTTCCTTTAGCTAGTGAGTCCATGCATAAGTGGGTTCATAAAGGAAGAAGGCCTCCAGAAGAAGAATGAGTGAGGGTCTCTATGCATTAAAGGTAATGCCCTCTCATTGCATACATTATATCACAACTCAAAAATCTGATTTCATATGTTAGCCCCAAAATTCATATGTAATGCCCTCTCATTTCATACATTATATAACATCTCAAAAATCTGATTTCATATGTTAGCCCCAAAAGTACTTCTGTGTGATGCAGCTGACTCGACATTAAGTATGAGGCAAATTATTTCAGTCCTAATGTACTGTATGGAGAAAGTGGATGCTAGACCTAGCACACTGGTGTCCCCATGTAGATGTGCCCACATAGGTAAAAGTTGAATTTAGTTCAAATATATTTCTCTTTCACAGGACATTTCATCTTTCTTCTTTTCTGCTTTTTTCACGGTGTTTCTAACCAATCTTGGTTTCCTCAGTGGAGGGTAATGGTTCAATCTTTCACATGTGATTGAAATCCCAGACTTCACTCTTCCTTAATATTAAAGGTAAACTAAAAAATTAGAAAAGTACACAAATTTAGGTTTAATACCTTCTCTAATCTAATCTTAATCTTCATCCTTTATAGTTTATGAGTCATAAAACTATGTGCTGATACAAGATAATTTTAAGAACAGGAAATACTGCTGAGTGGTTGAGTCAGCAGGTTTTGTCCTAACAATTAATTTTCTAGCTTTTATGCTTGCATCCACATTAAAACAGTGAACACATTATTCTGCCAAAGAATCCCCATCCCCACCAACTGAATAAAATAAAAATCAAGTAATGAGCTAGGTAGAACTGTGAGACATGCACAGGCATACGCATTGTTTTCAGAACCCTTAAAGATCTCTTTTACTKCTATTCATACATCAATATTTTGAATACATGACATGATAATGAAATCAAGACCCATGGTTTGCAGTAGGATTCCAAAGCTTCTTAAAGAAATTGAAGAAATTTAAGACAACACTTAAATGTATAACGTCTTTAGCCTTTGGATTCTGTTCTTTTGTTCTTGAACAAGTCTAAAACAACTCTGTATTGATAGACATGTAACAGATAACAGAAAACCACCTGCTGTACACAGAAGCATTCCATCTCAGGGCTTTAAATATAACCATTCAAACATTTGCAAATAATACTATTCTTTAAGTCACTGAGTAGATTTTTTTTTCCCCTCAGAACATGTATATTTTATGGATGTAGAAGATTGGCATCTTTATATGTAAGAAAACCATTCCTTATGAAAGTTTGGCATCTTTCTTCTCTTTGACATCTGGGCAGAAGGCTGAGGAAGAAGAGTGAGGTTTTCTTTTCGTTTTCTGTAAAGTACGTTGCTTTCCTCTGGCAACTTGCTGATTTCAGTCTTATGGTAAATTTCTTAAATGTCACTTGTATTTATGAATAATTAAATTATATATATGTATGTGTGACTTTTCAGCATTTAGTTTTAAGGTGGAGTGTATGTGTTAGAATACATAAATACAGAGYGACTACATTAAGAGGAAATTTTGTTGCTACAACATGGTATATTAAAAAGACTTACACAGGCACCTAGGCATAATCAAAATGTGAGAATTTTTGAACCATAGAAAATAATTTAAGGACAAAACTCTCCCAGTGTTTCCAGCAGCAGAGATGTGCTCTTTCTCAGCTTTAAATCCAATATCAACAAACTTGCTTAAGCCATAAAATCCACAGAGGTTTGGTATTCTTCATGTTGCTAGGAATCCCATAATGTACACATTCTTAAAAAAATATATTTTCCAGACATATCCCATTGGCTTCCTGTGAAAAACATGTTAAGAAGCCTAAAATAGAGAAAAAAGCCTAAACTGTGGCTTCCAGCCACAGAGACAAAGAGCCTTGCATGAGGCAGAATGTAATTAGGAATTTGCAGTACAATGACGCTTAATGCCTTCCCAATATGCAGGCTAATCAGGATGGTGCAGATCATTTATTCTACAGCCTGATGCAGCCTATAATTGCTACCTTTGGGCAACCTTGTCCAGTCTGCAATGGCTCCTTTTCTTACTGGTCTTTCGGGACATGGTTGTTGAGTCAGGAAATAGTCCTGAATTCTGAAATTGTGACTGTGACCTCGACTCTTTTTTTGAGGGTAAATTCTCCTTTTAGTCAAGACTACAATGATGTATTGCATTCTGGCTTTTAATATTTATAAAACCCTTAGACRAAAGGTGCTGCATATTGCAAATTACAGTTATAAGACTTTTCCCTGAAGCCTKTTTTTCCACTTAACATGATCAAGAGGATTTTAGTWGAATTAGCATTTGGTCTGTATATTATTATTATTCAATATATACCAACAAAAATATCCTAGCTTGTTTTGCCTATTTTCATGAGGGCTTAAACTGTTCTAAGCTACATTAAAGAATGCAAAATCAGAATAATTCATTTTCCTCATAGTGGTGGTGAGGTCCTGAAGCATGTTAGCTTAATACACATTCAAATTCCTTGCTTATAAATTAAAACAGAATATAGAGAGTTTGTAGCAAAGAAAAAAAAAAGAGATTGGATAGAAAATAATTTAGATATGATCCATGATCATGAGTGTTCTGTTCAGAAATCTGAACCTGGATTTCACTAAATGTCAGAGGATGTTGCTTGCACGTAGGATTCAACTTTCTATGTTTTCCTCTTGCTGTTTTCACTGTATTCCTTCGGGTTACCTTTGCCCTACAAAAGGCTCTTGGTTGCTACATGCTGTAGTATACGTGAACAGCAAATTAAAAGCAGAGGAACACATCCACAGCACAACAGTCTATTTTAGTACCCAGTGAAACTGGGGTAAAGGTTACAGCTGGTTAGCAAATATTTTGGCAGCGCATATAAAGGAGCAAAAGGAAATCCAGAGTGCTGAGCTTTGCATTATCAAAGGCTTTTCAATCTGTATTCATTTTTAAACATCACAAATTGCTTGGCTTGAACATACAGGCATAAAATAACATTCATCATGTTTTTTAATGTGAAGGCTTGAAACAAGGAGCTGCTGACACAGATCTTTTGAATGCAACTCCACTGTTACATATCTTAAATGGAGAAAATTTTCTTTTGAGCTATTTCATATCAAGRCAGCTGAATTCCTTGGCCAGAAATATAAAATAGGATGAATCAATTTATTCCTGTTACTCCTCCTACATGTGGTTCAGCAGAAACAGGATAATATTCTTTTAGGGCTTGACTTTACTGATTTGTTKTCTTAAATTACCCTACTTGAATAATACTGACAGGGTTTAATTCTARGGAACATAAATGAAAAAAGCCGAGGGATGGGCAGAGATGGTTTGGAGTACAGAAATGGCAGTTTTAGCAGAGGGAGCACAGGAACTCCCCTCTCCAGACCAGCATCACCAGCATCCGAGTTGAAAACTGTCCCCTAATCTGCCAGCCTAAGTACAACCTTGTGTGTGACTCAGTCTGAAGTGCAAAGCTTTGCCAGTGTGGATGAGTATTCAGATAGGCTTAGAGCTGGTCTTGCACTCTGGGCTGACACGCCTGCCCAGGCAGGACTTTAGTCGGAGTGTGTTCCACAGAATGGGAAGGCCCTCCTGCCTGCCTTGCAAAGCCAGGCTCGAGGCACCTGTAAGCCTGTCAGYCCGTCTCATGCTTAGTTTATGGGGCAGAGCATTTCACTGCCAGTGACTTACATAAGAATTTACAACAGCTCATGGAACATGTATTCATTATTAGTTTGATATCCACAGGACACTGTGTTTCAGTCAAGTTTTCCTTAAAGACCACTATGTAGAGATGACTCACAGAAGGCTGGGCAGATAGTAAAGCGTTGTTTATGTCTGAAGAACAGGAATTTTCAGGGTAATGCTAGTGTTGTTTCCTGTTTCTCAGAATTCCAGTGGACTTTGAGCAGTGCAGTATGTAACTTGGCATGCTGTGCTTCCAGACACTSTAATACATATTTGCTCTAATTCTTCCAGCAATCCTCTGTTTCTCATTCACCTGATGCTGGGAAGAGAGGCAGGAGAGGTTACAGCTGAAAAGTACACGATGTTGTTTTGAACACCTTTTTGAAAGATGGAGCAATAGTCTGAGCTTCCTCACCAGTTTAGTCTCTCTCCAACTGAATTGATGCCAGGGACTGACAGCAGCAGTCCTTGATGCAAGAGAACCATCATTCAAGGTTTGGCTCAAAATAAAATAAAAATATTTTASACAAGAAGTTATAAGCTATTTAAAATGTAAGTCCTTTCACATTCCAAACAATATTCTCATAATTTTCAGCCACTCCATAAAACATAAAGTAACTGCACACTCTAAATAAATAGGATCTATAGGCCAAACTACAAAAAAGATGTATGTTACAACAAGAATTCAGTAGGCATTTTCTTCAACATGTGTCTTTGAAAGTTACTTCATTAAAGAGGCTCAGCACAGAGTCCATGCCGAGTTTYATCTTCACCATGTTTTTCAAGTTGTTTCCTGACTTAAGGAAGCATCAGCAGTGAAAAATACTTCTCAACAGCAACCCAGGATGGTTTCAAAGCAAGGCATGGCAACAAATGGTTTTCCCTGAAGATCTATCTGCTTGTGGCAGCAGGCCATRCAATTGGTTTTTCTATCCTTTGTATAGTTTTAAATTAATTTAGCAGGAAATTTATGGATTTTGACATGTGAAACTCTGTTCCAGGACTTTCTTCTGAATGAGGTGCAAAGACAATAACTGAAGAAATCCAAACACTGGTATAAAAACATTTTTCCCATCAAAAGTGGTAGAAAATGTCAGCCTTTCCCTTGTATCTGTAGCAAAARTAAGTATACTTATCAGAAAAAAAGAGTGCATAAATACTTCAACAGAGAATTATCTAAAGCATCAGCTAGGTGATAGGGAGGACCTAGCAAGGGATTTCAACTTTTGAGGACTTCAACAAGTCTTGCTTTTTATCTCATACTAGTAAAACCAGTACCAAGTAGGTACAAAGGATCATATTTCAAAATATGTAGTTTTGAGGGTTCAAAACCTTTGTGAGGACAGTGTAAGTTTTCAACTTCTGATACAGGGGCTAACTTGGAGTTCCAGTGGTACAGAGGGATTGCCACACAGAAGTGCTAAGTTCACACAAATCCTTTATGAGATGAATCAAATGGCACAAAAGATGCCTTGCTGTGCTGAGCACGAGAGGTACAGAACAAATGTACAACCTAAGCTCCTTCCTGTCCCTGTGGAGCCCTACAGCCCTGTCCCAGCTGAGAAGTCAATGGTGCAGCCCATAATTCTGAGTGTAGAGCCTGCAGTGGTACTGGGCTTACAGTGGGGGAAGAGCACTCTGGTGGGATTCTTATGAAAATAGGAAAGTTTTGAAAAGTTTTTCTCATGGAAGCTGACCATGCTTATTCTGTTGTATCAGAACCCAGCCAGAAAAATTTTGCTCTTTCAAAGTAAATAAATTCTGTTAAAATCAGCTGCTGCTCTAGTTGATGTGATTGCTAGAATAAGAAAGGTTCCTTTCTTGTGTATCAGCTTTACTAGAACTCTGCATGGGCTTAACAATCAACAGAGACCAARGGAAACAAAAGATACCATTTTGGATGCCATTGTCTATAAATAGGAAAACTGAGATTACAGGAAAATGCAGGCAGGCTGGCAAAGAAGTGGCAGGGTCTCCCTCTTTTGCTGCCTTCAAAATGAGATCAGGTGTTTCCTGGAAGATATTATTCAGCCAGAGAGAAGTCTTTGGGCTCAGAGGATAATATCCTGTGGCTGATGATGTACAGAAGCTTGAATGAGTTTATTTACTAGCCCTTAAATTTAATGTAAAGCTGAAAAAAGGCAAGGGAAAGCAAAGACAAAAATGAGGGGAGGAAAGAGATAGAACATTTCCAGTCTTATAAATCAGAAATTAATCCTTTGTCAGGAACAGTTTTACATCAATGTAACAGCAGAATATGACCTACAGAAAGCTGTGYTAAAAAAGCCTTGCAAGGGAAAGTACAGTGTTTCTCACACCTGAGGCCCTGCAGAGACCTTCAGGAAGTAAAAAGTTAAAAAGTTATAATGTGGAGCCATAAAGGATTTTTTAGTTTTCATTGTTTGTCAGGCAACTTAGTATATTTTTGGATGTGTATAGGTAACTGTGCTCTGGTTCTATATTCTTCCCAGTATCACATGCTCTGTGAGTAAATTTTTTTTCCTGCTGCTGGTAGCTTATAAAACATTGATAGCAAAATATGTGAATAGTGCTGTAAATACTGCAAACAGGATTCTAGTGCATGTTGCAGAGAACCAGTAAACAGCCAACAATGTATGGGTAATGTGAAATGACTGGCTGCTCTTCAACAGTGCTCTAGGAAAATTGTGATTTTCAGTTACGATCTGTTCAGTCAAATTAAAGTCTGATGACTGCCTCAAGATGTTCATTTATCACCCAAAATAAATCAAACTGAGAGAACAGGCAACAATATGTGATTGTATTCAAAGGCAACGCATCAGTACCTATGGGTAGAATTTCCAGCAGCAGTCAGATAAAAGTGGCTGGAAATAAGAGTACAACAATAGATCACATCAGGACAGGATATTATAGAATCTCAGCTTGGTTCATAAATATAAAATAATGAGCTACTGCTTTCATAGTCTTACCTGTCAAACTGTATTAAAAAACTTGAAAAAGTGCTATTTTCACCTGCTACAGCTCTTGATTTGGTCAAAAAATTTTAATAGATTATACTAAAKGAGTACACTGGCTTTTTTATTTTATGTGTGCAGACCTGAAAACAAGAAAACTAAAGACAATAGAGTATGTCATGCTCATTTTCAGATTTTCTACCTGTAGCAGATGTGTGCATAGCTCAGTCTTGTGTACATGCATTGCCTCTGGGTTCTCGGCCCACGAGAGCGTGTTAAGCACTGGCCTTGCCCAGGGAACACTGAGCAGGCAAAAATGTCATCATCACATCCCACATAGCACAGCTGAGTGTGCTATGCCCTCTGAACACAGCAAAGATGTCCAGGATGGTGTAGATTTTCATCAGACAGGAAAACAGCAGTTGGTGGTGGCCTGCAGACTTTCCCTGCATCCACAGCAACAACAGCTTTACTAACACCAGACTGCTGTGCTATGGATCTAAAGGAGTCTGGCAGAAACAGCTCTCAAGAAAAAAATGCTCATACACTTCTAGACTTGGAAAGTGGAAAGACAAGCAGGTGTGATACCTCTCCAGCACCGAGCAGTTTCTGAGATGGAACCAAAAATCAGCACCAGGAGGGGCTCATGATGCATATCCAGAGCTATTAAGACTTGGCAAAACTGAGTTTGATGGTGCATCTGGCGTGCTTTTAGCRCATCAGAAAATCAGATATTCATTTGGTGTTGGCACAACTTTTGAAGAGCATAGTGAAGGAGATCCAGAAGCCGAATGGCCTCCAGAAACCATCTGGGAAGATGGGTTTTACTGTKCTTGAATCTGGAGGATACCTGGAGCTTTTTGCCACCTCTGTTGCCCTTTGATAATGTCACAAGCTGTAGCTTGCTGTAATAGAGTGATCACAGGGTGGATGCTGTAAGGCAGTAGCAGGCAGTGATCTTACAGGTCCTGTAGGTCTGTGCAGGAGCAAGAGACATCTTTCAAAGGAGATAGAAGAGCTTGCATGRTTGCAGTCACGGCCTCGAGGACTTCATCCTTGGCAAAGCACAACATGCCTGTGGCAAACTAAGGGAAGTCTGCAGACACAGACAAGGCACTGCAGCCTGAGCCTCCTTCCTGTGCTCCTGGGAATGGTGCTGACAGGGGTTAATTCTGCCTGCTTGTCTTGCAGCAAGCACTGCAGATCCATGAAAGAAACAGCTGAACAGGTAGATAGCTGCCTTTGTCAGATTTCTACCTAGCTCAGATATGTACATATATAAAAGGCCAGYGCTAATGGTGCATTTCCAAATGATATTACAGAATTCATAAGGTTCAAATACTTGCTTTCAGATCTTCCATTTAGTAAAAAATAATARTTAAAAAAGTAAAAAAGTAAGTTATTTTAGGCATGTATTAAGAACGTGCCTTTTTCCTCTTAAAAACCAAAAATGAAAAAAATTATTTTAATGATAATTTGGCAGGATGATAATTTACAGAAGGGGGAATTTGGAGCCCTAAGGCAGCCAAGAGATGCTCCTTTCCAAGCTGAGCGTGCTGCCAGCTCAAAGAACAAGGTGAGCCAGATTTCATTTACTACCTGGAACAGTACAGCAGGGAAACCACAGGGAGAGGTGTTCACTCACTGGTAACACAGCTGCTTCACAGGCACTCTTGTGCTTCTCAGGTGCTGCCAGGGCCACCCTGGTGATTCTTGTGAGCCTGGATCCTTGGGCAGACACCTGCACCAGTTCAATCTCCTGGTTTTGAGCTCCAAAGAGTGACACCAAGGGGGTRACAGGGCCAAACTACACTATTTACTCCTAATTTCTGAGCTTACTTAACTATGACATAAATGAAAATGTTGATGTGGATTAAGTGCTTGAGTTTAAATAATTCATTTAAGAGACCCTAAATAAATGAGTCAAGGAAAATGAGAGACTGCTTTAAAATATACGAAACACTATCCATTACAGAACTATCAAAGTTCCCATCAATTTCAAAACCATAAAATCACTCACACTTTAATACAAATTTCCATTTGCTACTATATTTTGTGATAAAACTGAAATTTTGCAGTATTTTGCAGGAAGATTTTCTGGTCTTCCTTTTTCTAATTTTTTGTACTTCTGGCAAATTAAAGAAGTCATTATGGTGTAATAGAAAAGGATATAATTTTGGACTTTGTAACAATTATAATGAATTAATTGTATCTGAAACACTGCTTTATATTCAGAAATGTTGTTCGGTTCAGATGCCATTTTATGCCTCTACTATATGTACTACACTTTCAGACAAGTAAAAAAGTAGAAAACTCTATCTGTGATATAAACACAAAATCACAGTAATTATGTGTAAAATGTGAATGTTTGAGGATAGGACTTGTTCTTGTTGGCTTTTAATTTATTGCTGACTAACTGCCCCTGCTCTATGTGCCTGTTTTGATTAATGCAGAACCATCTTGTCCACATGTGCCTGAAATTCTGAATATTGCAAATTGTGCATAAAAAATATGCCTAAAGATTTAAATTATTGAATCTGAGATGCACTTATTTGGGAATATTTTGTTTAACAAGCTAGTTTGGAGAAAAAAAATCCTTTATAAAAAAAGTTTCAAGATTTAATGTAATAAAATTTTAAAAAGGGTGGGGTTTTGAGAATGAATCTCTCCAACAATATTCATAAAGATAACTTCAGGTGTTTGGCATCCCTGGGTCACCCAGAGGAAATTACAGGGWTGGAGCTCTGCTGTTAAACCAAACATTACCTGAAACCAGATTCTCAGAAATATTTAGAAATAGTTGTCTTGTATTCTGTTCAGGCACTGATACTTCCAAAGGCTGACAGCACCAAGCTGGTGAATTACAGAGCAGATGTGTGAGAGTTGAAGCCAATGCTGAGCAAAATGACTTTGTTCTGGCAGCTTGCCTGACTTTAACCTTGCTGTGTATGACCCAGCTCCAATACCAAAGTTCTTTCAGGCACACAGAACTACTTTTTCACAAATCTGACTTATAAGAAAAGTCGAGGTAGAATGTAAAACTGTTCTTCTCAACAAATATTTCTCAAACTGCAGGCCAGTACCTTTTTGGCAGTCCTGAAAGGGCCTAAAGTGGATTGGTCAAATATCATGTGGCAGCAGTTCTGTCTCAGGGTAGCAGCAGCGCTGCATCAACAAGTGAGGAGAGCCTAAGACCGTGGTTGCAGGACTGATAACCATCCTAAATTGCTGACAGCAGTTTATTTTCTCCAAGGCAAAGGAGTGAATATGAACACTTGTAGCCAATTATAAACTCTTCTCTCTTGACTGATATGGAGGTTCTAAGCTGCTGGAAAGTCTAATTGAAGGTAAATGAGAYGAACCAAATGGAGGTGACATTTTCAGATTTGCATAAAACAGTCCTAGATGTTTCAAGATTCTCCTGCTGAGTTCAAACAGTCTATTCTCTGCATTTATTCTGCAGTGATATGYGAAATTAATCCAGCATTTCTCACAGCTCCTTTTGCTCTCACAAAAGRCAGACACATGTCCTGTATCATATCCTCTAGAACATTTTCAATTTTTAACCATCAACTAATTGTTTATAGTTTTATTGGAGTAACTGTTTCACCTTCTTGCTCTGTTTCATTATAGAGCTTGATGTGTTCTGCAGTATCTTTTGTAGCTTTGATGCATAAGCAGTTATGGTGATCTCCTTTAATCTTGTGGTCTGCYATAACTTACTTTTCTCAACAAAACTCTTCAAAGGCACTAGATTGCATTGTCACAGATGCATGATRGGAAACAGGAGGAGGAATGGAGGGAACAAATTAGCAGTAATAACAACCTCTGATCACATACGTAATTATTTAGTGTACCTTTCAATTCCAGCTAATTCCAGTATTCTGCCACAAGTCAACTTGCATTGAGAGTGTGAAATACTTTCCATTCAAAATGTATAAAGGATCTGTTGGACTTGAATTCAGTTGAGAAAATTGCAGTTAACTGCAATGCAAGCAAAAGGGAAGAAAAAATATGAATTTAAGCAGGGTGAGGAATATGGGCTGTGCACTTTCTGTCTGATCAGACTTCTCATACTTGAGACTGATCTTTGTAAAACTACTTTAAAATTGTTGTACTTCTGTAGGATGAAGATAAATGAAAAACTACCTATCACTATTTTCACTGGTAAATCAGAAAGTAGATAAACTCAACCCTTGACAAGAGATCYAGTGATAAGAAGCAGACAGAACATTGATCAAATGAAAATAATGAAAACACTTCATTAAACTGTATCAAACTTGACTGCATTATCAACTTGAATCTTTAGACCCTTGTCAAAGTTTGGTCTTTCAATATTGGCATCTGCTAGAAAAACCTACTATGAATCTAGCCAATAAAATGATACTACAAGGACRCTTGTGTTCCTGAAATTGCAAGGCTGCATGTGGGCCTCAGTTATTATTTGTTACAAAAAAAAAAAATGACTAAACTTCTGCAAGTATGGGAATTATTCAAACTATATGAAAAGTGAAAGTCAGGGAACTAGGTGTTTAGTGTCTAGCAGCTGTAYTCAGAGTTGAGTCTAGTCACTCTGAGGAGAGGTACCTGTAGCATCACCAGTGTGATCAGACTCCCATTTACCTGAAGGAGATCCCCCCCATCAGCAGAACATCAGTGGCAATTCCTCTGATTCTTCATCAATTTTGATATGATTCAGCATCACAGAARTAGACAAACACTTGTCAGGGCAGCTTGTGTCATAAGATTGGAGCAACAGAACATTGGAGCAACACATCTCAACTGAGTTGGTCTTATTTAGAGTAAATTACTGTCTCTTTGATGCACTCAATGTAACTCTGTGGTGAGAATGGTTTGTTTATGTCTTCTTGCCAGTGCCTTGGCAAAATAGATCCTACAGATTAAGAAACTCTGGATTAAAGGACCCCTTGCCATATTTCACTTCATTTCATTTCATTTCATTTCATTTCATTTCATTTCATTTCATTTCATTTCAACCTCTTCTGTGTTTCTTGGACTGTACTAATACTGTCTCAAGCCTGTAAATTTAGTGGTTCAGTAGCAGTGAATATGACCTCAGATTCCCATGTGGGAATGTAAACAATATATCCTGACACTAACCACTTGCATCCACCTTACAGTTTGATGGGATGAAGAAGCTCTTACTGTCTTTCCTCAGCTCCAGGAAATGCTGCCAAYTATGCCTTCATTGCCAGTGACATGAGTTCATATTTGGAGCAAATTCTGCTGGGATGCTGGGCAATTTTACCTTGTGAAGGGCTCAGCTTGGCTACTTTTCCTTTCTCATAAGGCAGATWGAAGTGCAGTGTCAGTTTGTCATTCTTAGAGAATTAGCAATGGTGTCAGATAGGATTGAGACTGGGAAGAATGATCTCCCAAAGAAGTTGCATGTCTGGCTATTTTCTCTCCTGTTTTTTGATTTTGGTTTTTTTTTTGGTTCCTAAATGGTCACAGAAACAGAGATTGGCAGTGCCTGTTCTCCTCTTTTTTATGTTGCATATTTAAGGCAGAAGGCCCTCCCTGGTTGTGTGAATGGGACTGTGCTCTAGCCTTTGCTATGCTAAAAGACTTGGCACCGTGCRTGTGGAGGCAGCTTTGCAGAAGCCTCAGAGAAAGACTTCCTGCCAGCAGCATCTGTGGAGATGGAAACAGCCACTGCACTAGATCCATTGAGATCTAAAGAAATGCAATARCTGGACCCTAATTAGCCATCTACACCCAAATGTTAAACATGGTAGGTTTTGAAATGGATGCCTAGCAGAGTCATTTGTCTGCCAGCTTATTGGACTCTGGATCTTACACTAGGCACCGGTGACATCACATTAAATTAACTAACCCTTGGATTAATGCCAGGGAACCTTGACAGGAGACAGAACATGATTGTCCCTTCTATTAAGATAATTAGAAATGTCCTGGAATGGCTTAGGACTTTCCCTGGCTTTTTCCCAAAAAACTGCCAAGCAGCTTGGGTTTTAACACAAGCAAGAGAGAATTCTTCATCATTTTGGTTGTAAACATCTTATTTTGCAGTATAAAACAGTGTGCCTGTTGGCCATTCCATAACAGTTGTCTTCAGGGCCAAAGAATGGTACTAAGCATATTTAAACTCTGATTTCAGGTGAAATTAAGTGTGTGGGAGTCCAGAAAAAATGGCAGAGTCCCTGATCAGTCCTAAGAATGTTTGCACTTCTGAGGTCAACTGGTTAAATTTTGAGAGAAGAAGGAAAYGACAAACATAATGAACTGAGGATCTGACCTGGCATCCTGGTGTGATAACTCTGRCACAGCCAGCCTTCCTCCTCTGCATGCTGGAGGGATTTGTGAGTGAATTAAGGCTTTAATGTTCAGGTGTTGCTGTCACAGCCTCACCATATAGATGTAAGTCTGCCACACCTTCAGGATGTACAGTTTGCTCTAAGAAAGCTGTAAAAGTAGACTTTCTTAATTTGGAACACTTCAGCTCTGTGATGTCCTGGGCCAGCTCTGTTGCTAGGTTAATGGGAAATTTTCCAGCTGCAAAATTATGAATATGTTCTTCTTATTCACAAGTTCCCTGATTCTTTTTCCATCTCATACTGCTCCATTCTGAGCATCTGGCCTGGTGACAGAACAACTAGTAAAGAAATGAGGATGCCAGCATTTCTCAGTGCTGAGGAATAGTGTCTATGCACTGTGAGGCATGAGGGGCTACTACAACCTTCTAGGATGCCTTTGCAGAGGTATYAGGTTGTGTTCAAACTGGTGAGCCTGAATCCATTTTTCCTGCAAAGACAGAGAGAGACTAGGTACAGAAGTGAATGAGAGAAGAGTCTTTGAGTGTATATCAACAATTCACAGTACTCTTTACAGCAATTTGAAAAAGTGGATGCTATTCAAGAAAATGTTTGTTTTAACCAAAATGGACAAGAATATTAAAAATATGCAATTTGGCCCTGCATCTCAGTAATGAGTGTGAAATTGAATAACGAGCCAACTTTTCTTGTCTCTATAGATCAATATATTTCCAGGGATATATTAAAAAGGTATATAAACATGCCTATGTTTCAATTTTGCTTTATTCAGTTACATTCCAATCAATTATATATTCTATTTTGTAGGAATACAATTTATAATCCCTATATTTGGTGATACTGGGAGCTTAAGTCTTCTTCAGAATACTTGAGAAACAAAAGTAAGAAAAAGTCCAAGTATTCATAATCCTCCTGAGAAAGATGTAAAAGATGTAGCTTGATGGAAGAACTTTGTGCAGCTTGTTGCATATGGATCCAAAGAAAAATGGGTTTCAGTTAAGTGCTAAGATAAAACTAAAGTGACAAATACTAAAATGTCTTTCTTTTTGTGTGAGTGTAGCACTGCATTGGACATGAATTGGACTGAATAAAGAGAAATTTGTAACTTTTAGCCTTTGAAAAYTGTCATTTCACAGTAAATGCACAAAGATGTGCTAACAATTTAGAAATGCACAGTCTTTCTCAGTTTTTTTGCCATGCAGTTTGTATGTAAAAGTATGTGTTTTCCCTGCTTTTGCTGAYATTTCTGGCAATGTACATCATTCAGAGGTGTACTCCGTGCACTTTAGAGATCAGTAGTTACCCTTTGCTTTCAGTATTCTGTCATCCAATATCTTAAATGGTCAGGAAAAAGAAATATTTTTCTCTTCATCAAATGTGTAGCTTCATTTTGGTTTTTTGCCAAGTTTATATTCACATTTGTAGTAAAGATTAAAAATAAAAACAATGAAACAAAGTGCTGCAGCTCTCAGTAAACAATCAGCTTATTACTGGGAGTGGTCATTACTACAGGGCTGATGATTTGCAGTGGTGTCACACACTGCAGTGGTGAAGAAAAATTTTTCTTGTCCCTTCTGTGCTCAGGATCTCCCCAGCAGCTCTATGGCTCCATGTATCTTTTGCAGGCTACATACAATAYGAATTTCCATTCCCCTGCCACCTCTTGCTCTGCCATTTATATAATTCTCACACTGCCATCAATACCTCAACTCCTCTTGTTTTTGATAGATGAGCCCTGCATTCCTGCCGAGCTGTTTGGCTTGGAGGAATATTTGAAKAGTAAAACAAATGAATGAAAAAAGKAAGTGATGGCACTGGTCCTTGTAAGCAGTTAACAAACTAAACAGGTTTTGATAAGTAAATTTCACATGGCAAAGTTTACTTCACATAATGGAATTATGAAATTTTTTTAATTCAAGCCTCTTTCATAGAATCTTTTCAAAATTTGACAGAATAAGTATGCAAAACAATTTGTTGAGATAAATAGTGAATAATTAGAGTTACTAACAGATCCATGAAAGAAACATTTCTGAAAATTCTCTAAAAAATGTTAATACATCCATTAAAAATATTACTAGAAGTTTGGTCTTCTCATGGAGAATTGGTACACACTTCCCTTAAAAAAGAGTGATTTATACTTTCTGTAAAAAATTGGAATGAAATGTTAACTGCGGATGGGTAATAAGATTAATTTTGAGATTGGCTCAGTTGGTTAGAGCAGGGTGCTAATAATGCCAAGGTTGTGGGCTTGATTCATGTATGTGCCACWCACTTAAGAGCTGGACTTGATGATCCTTCTAGGTGCCTTTAGACTCAGACTATTCTGTGATTCTGTGATTTATGAAAAGGTGCAAAATCTGCTTTTCCAGAGGCTTGTGGGGAGAGAATATTCAACCCTCATGTGCCGAAACAGTACCTTTCTGCATATGCCTTCAGAAAGCTGCTTTCACTCAAATTKTTCACATCTCTCTAAACATTGTCAGAGCACCCATACAATCACACAGGACACAGCTCTGAAGCAACACTGTAGAATTTCTAATGCCACAGTACTCTTAGAGAAGGTTAAGTGGTAAGGAAAAGTAAAAAAAGTCAGAAAAGTGCATGGAATTAAATACCCAAAACAAGTCCCCAGAAAGCACCAGGCTCACAGATGTTCCAAGAAGTGAAAGAGTAGTTAAGTTTATTAGAAAAACTTTTTTTGGTGAATAATTAACAGGTCAGCTTCAAAGTGTAACTCAATATAGACTGTTTGTTTTTCTTTTTGTGACAGTGATGTTTTGCTTTTAATGTACAACAAAGGGTTATATCAGGTAATCCTGGCACAATACAGTGGGAGATTGATCCATTTAATCAGTCATATTGATATAATTTTTAATTTCAAGTTACTTTCTGATAAGTATCCATGTTTCATGGGATCACAAATAATTCAGTATTGTGTCTGTTTAATAGTTATGCATACACAAATTTTATATTAACACTGTTGTTAAGGTCCCAGTATTAGTCATTTAAGGGTTTGGAAATGTATCTTCTGTAAATGCATTTTTACAAAATGGGGCATTATGTACTATTTGTTTCATAGGGCCCCTGCCTCTTTTTGCATAAAGCATGGATATSAACTGAGTCTGTTATATTCAAGAGACTATAGCATGTATTTAATAGGATTACTTCCATATTCATGACAGAATTTGAGAAGTGATGCAGCCAAGGCTTTCAGGGAGAAAATAATGGGTCAGTGGTTAAGGCAATTGAATGCTGTCTCGAAAGTTAAATTGTAACCTTGCCCCTGAGTTTGTAATTGAGGCTGAGTTACTTAATCGTAGGTGGCCACTAACCAAGTTTTTCAGTGTCTGATTGAGAATCTGATTTATCACCACACTGAGTACTTAAATTTGGATCTGAAGTAAATGACAGCTATAAGTGGGTAAATGAAGTATGGCATGAAGCAGTTATAAAAAAATAAAGTCCTAAGCAGATTTCATATGAGACATGTAAGAYTTTTGGTAAATTTTATCTTAGCTCCTATGGATCTCAGAATTCTCTCTTGTTAGCTGAAGATAATACCATAGCTTGATTTTGTAGCAATACTTCAAAATAATTGTGCCAGTATTTTAGAAAGATTCTGCCAGAATGACCAGGCAAGAAAAAACACTGGGGAAACCTGCAGTTCTATGTTCAGACGATTCTGTATTCTTACTAGAAGAAAATACAATAGATAGGACATAATGACAGATTGAGGGAAAGAAATAGTGGAAAATTTCTCAATAAATAAGCCCTTTCTATTCCAGTGCATTAAAAAAGGCTCCAAACCAAAAGTGGTAAATGACCATGTATACTAAATGATAAAGCCAAATTATACACATGCAGCAGTGAAGCAATTGAAAATTTTACAGACCTGGTGTTCCCCAGCTCCTGAGTATTTTGGCATGGCTCTGAAATGGATGGATGTTTGTGAGGCTTGCAAGAAAGAAAATTATGTCTGTTGCCTTGTAAAATAGAGAGTCTATACCATGGGCATGTTAGAGCCTAAACAGCTTTTCTGATAATGTCCTTGACAAACCAATGAACATTACCAAAACATTAAAACAGGATTTTAAAGCTGAAAGACAAAAACAGATACAATAAATGATAATGTTACTAGCTCTGTCTAGGACACAGGGCTATCGCTACAAATGCCCACCCTCACAGCCCAAGAAGACCATTCCTTTTGGCTCTTTGGGAAGACTCTTCCTCTCTTTCAGGAATGGATCTGACAATTCAACAGAGTGCTCAGTGTGAGGGCATTTATGGTGACAAAAACAAATGGGGTATTGCAGAAATTTATTGCGTTCAAATAGAACAAGACTGAAAATGCAAATTGATTACTAAGGCAGGAAACGAGGTGACTGATACACTGAATTAATGGCTAATAGAAATAACAAGCTAATATATTTAGATATCCATAAACAAGAAGCTGCAACAGTGAGTACTTCTATTCTTACAGTGCTTTTTCATGTAACAGGACAAATTTATGGGGTAACTGGTGTTAGTGCTTGATATGAAGTCATCTGCAAGGAATATCCTGTGTCTGTCTTGCAGATTTCTCAGTGATGAGCCTTCAGTCTTTGCTCAGGAGAGACCACCACACTGGTCAAGACTCTGACAGCACATCAGTAAAAAGGCCTATGAAAACACACTCTGCTTACCTGCTACAAATGCTGTGTGGGTATTGTTTTAGAGGTGGTTTCCCCGCAGTGTGGTTTACACTCTGATAAATATGCTAGGAGCTATTATGAGCTATGTCCTTATAATTTGAGATAGAACTCACTATTCAAGCAGATGTGACAGCAACATTTTATCACACACAYGTCACCTCTGTGTTTTTATCCAGAGCCCCTGCTAGGGAAAAAAAAAGGACAAAAAGTTTTGCTGTGGAGCGGGAGCCAACCAAATAGCCAAAGCTGTTTGTTACTTTTTCTGTTGACAATTCTGAAAGGTGAGGTCACACACTGTTGGACTAGCTTTGCCAYACAATATGATTACAACAATGAAAAGGAACTGTGCAATTATCTTGGGAGAGTAAAAGTAGTTTTGTGATCTATCTTGGACATCATTCTATTTTTAACAGGTTTTAATCATTACCGTGAGAGTGGAGATAATTCCTTTGGCTTCACTAAAGAAATCATAGTACATGCATAGCGATTCTGAACAAAAATCTTAATCCAAACCGGCACCTGTCYGCTCTTCCAATCTCCATAGGGAAGAGAACAACTAGCAGCTCCTAGTCCCCACTCCAGAGCGATGTGCTCGGGGCCACAGGCAGGGGCGGGGACCGAGGGGCCTCTGCAGGGCCGCGGGAGCCGCCGCGGGCTGTCCCGGGCCGACCCGGGCGGTGCAGGGCGGCCGCGGCCTCCGTCCCCTCCCGTCCCCTCGCTCCTGTCCCGCCTGTGCCGCCGCCCCCGGGCGGGGGGAGCCGCCTGCCCGTCCCATAAAGGGCGGCCGCGGCCCCGGCGGCTCTGGCTGCGGAGCGGGGCCCGGGTTCTGCCTCTGCACGGCCGCTGGCCCTCACGCAGGTGAGCCGCAGCGACAGGCGCCTCCTTCCCCCGGCACAGAGCGTCYTTTCCCCCGCCACAGAGCGTCCATCCTTTCCTTCGCAGGCTCCTCCTGGAGAAAGCCGGATTCCCCGTCGAGTCGCTGCCATGGCCTCCGTCCCGTCCGCCGGCTGCCTCCTGGCCAAGAACCAGTACTACAGGAGTGAGTGCTCGGCGGGGCTGGAGCTGCGCCTTGTCCCCAAACACACCCCCACCCTTCTCTCCCCTCTTCCCTTCTCTCTGCCTGGGGAGCGCCTCTGGAGGGGGGAGGCTGAGCCTCCCGAGCCTCTCCCGAGAAAACAGCCGGCTTGTTCSCACTCAGGAAAAGTGTCAGGAAGTGTTTCAGGTTGTCTGGATGAGCTGTAGGCAAAGAGTTGTCTTTGCCTAAATAGCTTTTAACTTGGAGAGTTTTTCGTATCACTGAACTTCAGTTTTAATGACTGTCTGCTTCTGGCTATTAATCTACCTTTTTAAAAAAACTACTCTTTTTAGAATTATTTATTAGAGTTATAWTATATATATATACACATACACATATGCATGTATTTAATTATAAAACATGACCTAGTAAAAGTGCTAGCCTAGCAAGTCAGGTTTGTACCTGTACTTCCTATTTTCTTCCTATTTACTTTGCAAATTTAGACACAATACAAATCAATTCACATTTTTGTTTCTAAATATGTGAAATAATCACTGCTTTGAGAGTACACGTGGTGTGTTGGGATTCCTAGGTCCACGATGGACACTAATGGGAGTGTAGTATTTCGTTGTGTCACAAGGGAAAGTATGGCAATTGGGTTGTTGTGGACATAAATGTTCAAGGATGTACTTGCTTGTCTTGACAGCAGTGTGACCATGATCAGTGGCTTTGTCAGTGATTTCAGTGAAAGTTATGCAGACAGATCTCAGTATGCTTTTAAGGGAAGTGTGAGTAGAGTGAGAGAGAAACTGATATCAAAGTTCTTATGAAAACTGTAGTAGAACAGTTACGCTCTGTGACTCAGTGAAATTGTTTCCTCTGAGGTAGCAGCATGTCTGAAAAGCTCCTGACATATAAAGAGTGCACTCTCTCAAAGCACTTTTTTTTCATTACGTGTGTCTCTGTTTTCCACSAACAGCAAGACTGAACTCGGAATCCAGCGTTTCTTCCAGCTCCTCCTGCTGTTTGGATGCTGTGAACATCACAGACCAGGACAAAGCATTGAATGGTATTGTTCCCTTCTTTGAAACACTTTTCAGTTTTTCCTGTTATTCATCCAGTGTCTAATGTTGTGGGCTTCTCTCCTTTGGCAGGGTTACCAGAGTTAATYGATAAACATTGGTGGATAAAAAGCTTCTTCCACAGTGAACCSTCTCCACCAACTGTTGGCAGAAAAACACTCTCAGCAAGCAGGTGAGTCCTGCTTTTAAAATAGTGGGGATAATTTGCTCTGCTTTCCTTTTGGTAACAGTGTTAGTAAACAAGTCATAATCAGCTAAAACCATCTGGTGAGGTGCAATGCTGTTTTGATGATTTAAGTAGAATATACATCAAGTGTAATGCTATGCAACCTTTCTATGTTTTCATTTTAACAAATGAACTCATATGCTACTTCACATCATGCAGGTGGCAGTGCCTATTACTGTTTCACACTTATGGTGATGTTTATTTGATCATCTACCTGTACCATTTGCACAATCATTTATACAGTTTGGCCATTTTACTTTATGTTAAAAAGCTGATATGAATGCATTAAAAAAGCAGATAAATAAATATCTTTGAGGTAAATACAGTGAAAATTATGTTTATAACATTTATCAATATATTTCTGCAGTACCAACAGTTGAAAAGGACAGCATGATGGCTTTTCTGACTGAGATGCTACATACAGACTTGTTTTTCCAAGAGGCTTGGGATCTTCGTAATGTCTGGGTTCAGCTGCAAGAGGAAAACAAAACCTTTAGGAGAGTGGAAAAGTGTATTTTCAAAATATTTTTTCAGTAGCTAAAATGATATTGCTTAATGTACATATCCATGGCCTACTGTGTTCTTTCCAGATTTGCCATAATTYGTGATGTCTCTCTAATGAAAGTTTCCAGGAATAAACATCCTGATGACTTGAATAATTAGAGAAAACTGTCAAAAAAAAAAGACATCATAGATTTAGGAGGAAGATATGTATTGAATGACTTTGCAATAGGTGATTCAGTTACGCTGCCTTTAAGATACCAGCTCTATAGGCAGTCACACGGATGTAAGCAAGATTCAGATATATAATCCTGAGTAGGACTGCTGTGTGGCACCTGTCTTTTTTCCAGTATTTGTGTACCAGTTACAGGGTGTAAGTTTACAAGAATGCTTGTTAATAGCTTTGCTTTTAGAAACCCAATTCWATGAACAAGCAATAATCAGTTTGGTTTCTTTGATCAAGCAGAGTGMATAGATCCCAACTTCAAATACCCAGGTACCACTTTCATTCCTACCTAGGTATGCTGGTATTTGAGGACAGAATAGAGGAGATGAACAAAACCAGTAATCCTAATGGAAACTGACCTCTTCCAAGGAGAAGTATAACCTTAATCAGAGTTGATACTTCTAGTTTGTTTTAGACTTCTTCTGCCTACTTTGTTGTGGCTTAAAGATCTACTTGTTCCTAAGTGACTAATTCTATCAATATTCTGCTGTATACCAGATTATTTATGAGGGCTAGATCTGGCAAAGGATTCCACTCAAAGTAATCACATTATTGTTGTTATCCAAATGTACTTTTATCATGCTTTTGAAAGGCATTATAACATTGCAATGCTGAAGACTAAATGAAGCTAATTAGTATAACAATTGTTTATTCTACTGGGCATGACTGAAATGCTTCAAGGATTATGGAAAATAACAAGTATTTGGCTGGATGWTAACATTTGTGACAAGTATCTATGCAACTTTTTGATGTACTGTCATTAAACCTGCTGGATATTTGTCTATCACTAGATGAACTAACAGTAGCAAACATTAATGTAGGCAACATCTTTTTATTACAGGCTAATGTTTAATGGTTACTCCAAGGTGTATCAAGTTGTTGCTTCAGGGAGTTTATAATCTTAATGGAGGCAATAAAGGCATGGCAGATGACAACAGAAAAGAACACAATTCTGAAAACATTATTTCAAGGGTCTTTAAATTGACTTGTGTCTTACTTTACTGCTATCGTATAGTTTCATCTTGGTCTGTTCTCTTAAGTATACAGAATGACCTTTTTTATACTAAGATTTTTTTACTAATAAAGATTTAATCAATATTTGTCTGACTTATTTTTGGCCTCCAAAAACAAACTGGTGTTCCATGTTGCTTGTGGTGGAGATGCTGTGTGGGTTTGGGTTTTCTCTTTTGAATGTGGATTTATTTTTCTTTCTTAAAACAAAGTATTTGAAAAATTTAAAACTCCCTCAAAAGTCTATGTTGTATGTACACCACATTCTTCCTTTAGTCACTTTAAGTTCTGATGTGACTTGGAAAAGGAGTGCAAGCTAAGAAAAAGCCCCTGCACCTTTTTCTATAAAACTATGTTGTAAAGGAAGAGAGGAAGACAACATCATAGTTACAAGAAGGTGACTGAGACTGTCTTTGAAGATCTCTCTTGAAATCACAGAAGAAAGAGATGCTGTAGCCTTATTATTATTACACGTGTRAAATACCAGATTCAGGAAACACTGGAAAAGAAGTGACAAGTTTCCATATTGCTTACTGAGCTTAAGGTGCTTCTGTCCTTACTGAGCCAAAACTTGGGGTGCAGAACAGGCTCAAAGAGCTGATAAGCTGTTAAAACCCACRAAAACTCTCCTGAACCAAAACACAGTTATTTTTCAGGGTATGATGAGGGAAGGAAGGCTGCATGTTGTTTGCTTTCATCTGCTTGGGCCCTGTGAACAACTTGTTTTTGTAATGGCAACAATGTGATTGAAATCCCTGGTCTAGAGAGGTGTCCTCATGCCACCCACATCCTCTTCTGCTGTGATCAGCTCAGCATTTGGGCAGCACCCCTGCCAACTCACAGTGATCTGTGCCACTTCTTCAAAGTATGCCATGGGCCAGCTCCATTAGTTAATATCTAATGTTGCTATAACAAACTCCTGAGAGAATATGGGTAAATGGAACATGAAAGTGCTTGCAAACAAAGGACTGCAGTTTTTTATCTCAGTAATAGGGAAATGTTAGTTTTCTTGATTTAAATGCTAATTCAAGGCACCTTTGAGAGGAGGGGAAAGCCAAAATTTAATTGATTTATAGAGAAGCTGAGATAAATAGGAAGGGGAAGCTATATTGCATAGTTTAAATGTCACTTAGAGTAAGGAAAACAGGAAAACAGTATGATTTCACGTGTCAGTCTGGGAAGACAGGTACAAATGTTTGATCAATGATTAATTGTAATAGAAAAGAAACACTTTTTTCCTTTTTACTATTATAAGGTATATAAGTAGAGATCTATTTTAAGTTAATCTGTACATTGTTATCCATCTGGAAAAAAAGTAAGTATTAGACACAAGAATTGTGCCAGCATATAAATACCAAGTTAGATCCARCTATCATAACCAGATTAGGAGTGGAAAGCTGGCCTTGAGAAAGATTTTTTTTTTTCTTTACCTTAAGCACATATATAGTAATGATACTTAATAATAGATTTCCATTTCTTGCCTTAAAGGAAATTTAATTCATAGTGTCCTGGTCCTAGTAGTATCCTATTTAAAAGTTAAAATAGAATAAAATTCTTGTACCATTTGTTTTGGCTCAAGAAGGATGAAATCTGCTGCTCTGCACATTTAGAGAGAGAAATTAATAATAATGATTTTTTCCCCAGTTGTTGTTATTTGAAAGAAATACTGTAAAGTTATGTTTCTTTCCTAGAGTTTTCTTGCCTGAATGTGAGGTAAGCAATACTGTATATTGTGGATGGACAATAGTGAGGATTAACTCTAAAGACTGTAGCTATTGCAGTGAAATGGGATTTTTTTYTAATAAACTTGCTTTTTCTGCAGAAGCAAGAATGATAAATGGACCAAGGTAAATAMAACAGATTTCCAATATAAGAATGAAGAGAAAATCTAACAGCAAATCAAACTAATTTTGAGTTCTTAGGAGTAAGTAATATCCTTGTAATTTTTTGGTTAGGGTTACTTCTCTTTGTGGTATTACAACATCCTGATACTTGAAAATAATTGCAAATCCCACTTCATTTTTTTTCAGGATCTTAAATAATAGTTCATTATTTCTTCTTGAAAGAAGGCTCTCTGTTATTGTCACTTCTCAACTCTTCTATGAAGGAAAACCCAAGCAGGGTTTACTCAGACATTTCTACCARGATTAATATTGTTTGCAAAACATTTCTCGGGTTATTGCACATACAGCTGCTGACTGAAAATTTTGACCATGACCATGTTCATTGCCCTGGCTGACTYTTCATTAATGGAGGGATTCTGTCAGATTTCTTTTGTCATGCATTCTGTCATATGCCATTTTAAGCTGTTCTGGCAGTAGCAGATGTGAAATATACTTTTTTGTAATCAATAGAAGATAGGTTTTTGTAATAGGAAGAAGCTGTCACTACTGAAAAAGAGAATCAGATCACTGTTTTGGGAGGGAGTTGTGGAAAACATTTTTTTTTCTTTTTTTTTCCACTTCCATCCCTCTCAGAAACTGTGGGGAAAGAAATTGCTGTTTCCCAGCCCTATGAAAAAAGAGAAGATTCAGGTCCCACTTWTAGTACTTGATGGTATGTTCAGAGACACTCTATTGACTTTTTCTCAAAAATAAAATTATAAAAGTGCTTTTAGTCAAAATGACAGARCATGATCTGTACAGAGATATAATGTTAGAGCAGCTCATAAAAGGAATAAAAAGGGCCTCTGCACTCAAAAAGYTGCTTTTCTTAGCTAAGTCAAACACTGTGTCTCCTTCAAACTCAACTGTCTTTAGTGTCAACAAAATGAATTTTCATTTGTACCTGCAATACAGAAGACACTCTCACTTCACTTGTTTAGTTGAGATAACACCACTGGGTGCAAGATAAAACTCTTTTTTCAGTTTATAGAGGAGAAACAAGGTACAGATTGGTGCCAGCCACCCTGTGGAGATCATCTCCAGGACAGACGTAAGCCTGGATGTCCAGGAGAAGTCCAGCAGGACTGGAAGTAGATTTTCAGAAAGGTATTCTGATTTTGTCTCCCTTTCCTTTTGTTTTGTTTTTTTTTTCTGTTGTTCTTTTGRCACAAAGTGAAAAAAATCACTTCATCCTGACTTTGAAGTAGTCAGGAATGGAGAGTCTGTAAAACAGCCTAAAAGTAAARTAAAGTAAAATAAATTGTTTTGTGGTTGATCACCTTCATCTTTACTGATCTTTCCCACTGGTACCAACTTGAATTTCTCTGTGAACAGAAGGTCAGGTGCTAGTCAGAAATGCACAACCTAAATAACGAGTAAAGTTTTAAAGTGCTGATTCCAGCTTCTCTTCAAGSTTCTCTCTGAAGAGGGTGCATGATTTTGTTTAATATCCAGCTACACCAATTTCAAGAAGTATTTCAGCACTGTAGAAGTGGATCAATAGGTGGAAGCAGCTGGAGATGTGCTTTTTGCTTCTGTGAGTCARAGCTAAAAGCCAGGTTCCCAGAGTATGTTTTGGACTCTAGTTTACAGACCACTGCTAAGTGAGCCAAATGAGAAGGAAAAAGTGCAGTATTTCCTGCACTTTGGTGCAGTATTGGCATGGCATGAAAATGTTAGCCAGTTTGAAATCTTGGATCCTGAAATGCCACGCAATTCACTTTGAAATGAAATTTAATGAGTAAATTCCTTAATATCTCAAAAAAGAATATGTTTAAAGAGTTCTACTTATCACAACTAAATACTTGTCCAACTAAAACCCCACATTTTAAAAAATTTAATTTTAAAATAGCTTTTGATCCTCTATTTGATAAAATGTATTGTACATTTTTTTGCTTTAATTCCATTATTACATATTATTACATTACATAGAGACTAGCTTCTTCATCTTGAAAAAAAGCCRTCTTACATTTTGAAAAGAATTTTGGAACCTATCGAAAATTCTTACACTAAACCTAGTTTGGATATAATATATCTTTCTAAGAATCTATAAAAAAAGTCATGTTTCACTGTTTCATAATAGTCCAGAAGTGAAAGGATAATACTAGGGGTAAAACGCACAATGAAATAAGTATCTTTAAATAGGTATTTTCCCAACATATTTTAAGCAGGTTAATTAGATGCTGCCATGACTCCAGCTCTGACTCACCACATAGTTAAGTTCAGATGAAATCTGGAACCACCATAGCATCACACCGACAGGATGTGTTACTGGCTACACAATATCTCCACGGCAGTAACAAAACTAGTGGAGTATTGCATGTAAGATGCRAGGTAACTTTATTATATATTTATTTATACCTTCACATTCTGTTACAATGAAATGCCTGCCTGCAAAATACAAAATCAATTTGTGAAAAAAACCAAATCAAAACAAAACACTGCAACAAAAATTTCCTCCTCCTTCACATTTTGTGCTTTCCAGAGGCATATTTTTCTTGATGAAGTATTACTTCCTTTGTATTTCTTTCTAATGTGGCTGCAAAAGACTGACAAACAGAAATACATTTTGCAAATAAATTGTTAYTTCCACTGCTAGTACTACTTGGTGTTATAATTATTGTCCTAAATTAATTTATTGCTATTACTGTTTAATATATCCAGTGGGGAAGTTGTTTTTCTGTGTGTCTGTCACCGTACTGTGAATTTAACCCTTTTTTTGTCTGGAGGAGGCACCTGTATAACATAAATACTTTTTAAACACCTACTCACCACTAAAATAGRGCTCCAGTAACTAAACCAGTCAGCTCAGACCTTCTGAGATAAATGTGCTTAGGCTGTAACTCTCTCATGTAAGGATTGACTTTTATTCCGCATTTTTACAACATAGTATTGGCTATTAATCTTGAAAGGCATCAACTGCTTGGCATTATAAAATTATATAAGGCCTTTATGACTAATTCTGAAAATGGATGTCCCTTCACTTCCCTTTGGACATTAAAGCATCTGCAGCATTTAAAAATACACAGAAAGAAAAAGTGCTTTYTGTAATAAATAAATGTAAACTCATTGTTGATGGATTTGAAGTAAAAAAMCACCAAAACAACAAAAAGSATCACAAGGTGGATGGCTGCAATAGTCATTCACACCTACCTAAAACCCTAATTATATGTAGGGATCATTATGACTCAAAGACTCACAGAGTTTATGTCAATGCTCATTTACTCTTCTCTCCTCTATCCTTGGTTTTCTCTGTACTAATTAAAAACAAACAAACAAACAATACAAGAACAAACATCATTTTAGCACCCACATAGAAAGAGGAAAATGAGAGAGAAAGGTCAGTCAGGGCAGCCAGYAGTCCCTTTAAGCCTAGAACGGATCAGCCCATCTTTAGGACATATTTTCTGCCTCTGGTTAAAGAAAAAAAAAGTCRACACCCCCCTGCCCACCTCCTCCCYCTCCCCCACCAGCACAAAAGTATTTTTCTGTGTCCAAGAAATAATCCAGGCCATATTAGAAGCTCAGAAAGAGCAGACCCTCGTATCATTTATACTGAGCCAACTCTAAAGAAGGAAAATGGATTGAAAGAAACCACAATGTGGCTGTAAAACAGGGGGCAGGACTGCAGCACAATCTTTTACCTCAGTAAAACCTTGACTTTAAGGCTGAAAAATAGCATCCCTGGAATGTGTTGACAGGATATGTTCCTGCAGTGGCTAACGGGAGTTTTGTTCAAGACCTCTTTTATGGGCTAATCTTCTCAGAAATTGCTTCCCTTGTTGCAATGTTGTGCTGTCCCTCCCTTACCCCTGCCCCGTCAGTTTTATGCACATGTTACATTGAAGTGGATGAAGCCTTTATGGGGCACATGGTGATGGGCTGTAACCAATAGAAGCTCCTTGAGATATGCCCCATGTGTGCATTTAATTCAAAGTGTTGTGAATTTCAGGGAAAACATAACTTTAAAAAAATATGCAGTATTTCAGTGAAAGAACAGAAAATATATGTCAAAATATTTTGACTGCTTATAACAATGACTTCTATAAGAGGTAGAGTGAGAAATAACCTGAATTTAACATTTACCTGCAAATCAGAGAGAACAAAAATTTTACTAATCTCTGAGAAAGCAACACTAGATGCTGCAGTAAATTGTATATGGGGGCTAAATTCTCTCTTCCTTCCACTAAAGAGCACTAACAGTGATGTCTCTAAATAGACCAGAGCTATCAAATAAGCAGGCTGAAAGTAGGAAAGGAGGATGAATAAACCAAACCCTGACTGGCTGCAGCCAATTATCAGAAAGAAAATCTGAAGATTTATCTGGGGTCCTGACAGAGCATGACAAATATCTTGGCACAGAACCAGTGGAGGTTGTTCATTATTTTACAGTAAAACAGTCAGGAGTATTTATTTATTTATTTATTTATTTATTTATTTAGTCTGATGAACATTTTGGCTGTAGGGACTGGAACCTCTAATGGGCTGAAAATTCTTGGGCAAATGAATGCTGAGAGATTGATGTTGTTAGCTTTTATCTCCTGAGAATTTATATCTGAAACACAACTATGTATAATATCATTATTTTGATATGCTTTAGTTAGTAATAATCAAATTTATTAACTGAAGTKAATTTTGATTTATATAATTTGCAGTCTGAAGAATGACTATGCAGTGTATGGAAAAATGTAGGTAAGGACATATTTTTAGCAAGATTTCAACTATTTTGGTATCCATTTAGTTGATGAGAGGGGTGCACTTTCAGTGTGAAGATATAAAGGACAATTTTATGGTATCTTTTCAGGATTGAAAAGACTGTACAGCTGAAAATAAATTTCAGTTAATAAACCTCACTCCCATTTCCCTGATGTGGAGGAGTGACCTAGAAAGAGCACTGCTTATGTTTGTCTGCTGAAAGAGTGTTCTACAAATACAGGATGAGGAGTTTGTCTTAGTAATAGGTCCTTATTTCCAAGAAATCCAACTGCCTCTTGTCTTACATAAGTCACCCAGGACACTACAGCTGAAGTTACTGTGCTGTGACTTTCTTAACACTGTTCTATAATTAGTTAGAAAGTCAATTCAACATTTATTTCAAGTGTATGAGGGAGAAGCAACTTTATAAATAGGGAATGGAGAAGGCATACATTGTCTGAATGCATTAGTTTAAAAAAGTGTTCCTAAATTACTATTTTATTGAAAGTGTGCATTTGAAGATCCTAGATTATTCCATTTGCAAGTCAACACATTATGTGCATTACACTTGTATTAAATTATTATGCCTTGGCTAAATAAAGGCCCTCATCCCTGGTGCTTGACTTTTATGAGCCTCCTACATTAATGTGTGTGAAGGCGCATGGGAGTGAAGGAGAGAGAGAATTCTTTGTRCTTTCAGTGTTTATTGAACCACAGTTTTTGGGTCATCTCAAAGAGCACGCACAATTTGAGCAGTAAAAACATAAGCAAAATGTCTCTTTTGAGAATTTCCTTTTGAGACTTGCCAAGATTTCCTTTATTATTGTCTAATTATTCCTGCTTTCTTACAAAACATGAAATGAGGACACAAAGAGTTCTCAATTTGTGGGGCAATGAGGGGCTGTTTAATGAATTGTACATTAAAATTTGACAGAATGACAGACTTACAGTCAGTATTTAAAGATATGGAAAGTCAGAAATGTTTGAGAAGGGAAAAACAGGAACAGAGAAGGTGGGATAAAAGCACTCTGCCTTTAGGTTTTTTCTTTTTACAGTTCTCTGCAAACTCAAGTGACTGTTATCAATTGATTTTTTCCCACATTATAACTATTATACTCTTGCCAGTTAAGACTGTCTGGGCAGGAATGGGAATAGCAGAGCAGTAAATAACACCAGTGATTTCTAACATATGGGGTCTAAAACTTGGATGTTAAACTTAATACCAGTAGGTACAAGCTTTTTTCTTTCAATGTCAGCTAAAATGTTTTTGAAAAACCTAGATATTTATCCATATCCATCTATCTATTTATTCATAGATAAAAATAAAAGAAAGCATCATTGCTATATCTTACTAAATGCAAACCCCAGTATTTCTGAAAATTATTTGGAAGTTTTATACACAGACATACGTGTCATGGTTTAACCCCAGCCAGCAACCAGGCCCCATGCAGTGGCTTGCTAACTCTCCCAACCAGCAGGATTGGGCAGAGAATGGGAAGGGTAAAAGGCAGAAAACTCATGGATTGGGAAAAAAGCAGTTTAATATGGAAAGCTAAAGCCATGCACAAAGTGATACAAGGAATTAACGCACTGCTTCCCATGGGCAGGCAGGTGTTCAACCATCTCCAGGAGATTGGGAGCCCATCTCATGTAATGGTGACTTGAGAAGACAAAAATCTTCACTCCAAACATGCATCCATTCCTTGTTCTTCCCTCCACGTTATGTACTGGGCATGATGCCATATGGTCTGGAATATCCTCTTGCTAGGTTTGAGTTACTTGTCCTCTCTGTCTCTTCCCCCTTCCCATGCACACCCACTTTCCTCACCAGCCTGGCAGCATGAGAAGCAGAAAAAGCCTTGGCTCTGTGCAAGCCCTGCTGAGCAATAACAAAAACATCTCTGTTTTATCAACCCTGAGTTCAGCAGAAATCCAAAACAAAGCCCCATACCAGCCACCTCAGCCAAAACCAGCACAATACTCTATAATGCTCCTGAAAGACTATAAATTGTATTTATTGAACTACAGCACCTCCCTCTAAAATTTTTAATACAGTGTTCAGCATTGCAATAGAAACTCTTATTAGCATATACTGCCTTTTTTTGGCTGTGTAATCTTCAAACTGCATTAGAATTTTTTTCTTTCATATAAAAGGGGTGATTCATAGAGCAATCTATTTAATTTTTTAGTTCCCCCTCTTCAGCCTCATATCACAGAATCCCAGAAAAAGCTGAGTTGGAAGGTACCCACAAGGATCATTGACTCCAGCTCCCAGCCCTGCAGAGCACCCTCCCCAAGAGCTGCACCATGTTCCTGAGAATATTGTCCAAATGCTTCTTGAACTTTGCCAGGCCGGTGCTGTATATCAAACCACCAAAGTGCCATTAATGATGCCTTTGTCAGGGCCTGTACCAGAAAAATTTATCATCAAGGACACTGTGTATTGGTGTTTGCATTTCTGCAGGGAAAATTGTTTTTGCACATACTATATTCTTATACAGAAGCCTTCTTTTTTCTAGCAGATTGCTACATTTTTGCAAAAAAGGCACTTTCATGCACGTTTTTGGGTGTACACATAAACTTATATCTAGAATTTTTCATATATTGTATATTTTAAGATTTTTTAAAAAATGTATCAGTAATACTAGACCCAGTAATTTTATATTCATTATAATGCATATGCAATTATTAAAATATTATTTAATTGGAGCTGAGCTTCAGAATGAAACAAAATTTTACATTGTACAATTTCCCATGTGGTTTATCTTTTAAGCACCATAGTTAATGACAACATTCACAACAACTTCTACCAAGCCAGCTGAAAATATAAAAAAATTATCTTTTCTTTTACTGATAAAGTGGTATAAAAAAATAATTGTGTGGGTGAAGTTACCTAGCCTGCATTATGGTCCTCACATACCCACTGAATTCAGAATCATGAATCCAAACTCAGTTGAGGCTGCTCCTTTACCAGAGGCACATTGCTTTGGGTTTTAATGATTGATTAAGCAGGCCCATGCATATGTCATCCTCCTTTCATATCTATCTAATCCCTTGTGGCTGAGGGATCCATCAACAAATTAAATGACCTCTCAGTAACTAAAATTAATCAGTGAGTCCAGAGATGCATGTCCCAGTATTATGCATGACTGCTAAGACATGCATCAAACATTGTAGTAAAATCTGCACTGCTATCTCCAGAAGCAGCAATGATTTTAAGCCGTAAGATCATAATTTGGAAAACTGCTATCTGTGCCAGAGTAATTAACATCAGCTCTGTTGGCCCAATATGTTTTTTGATGGTAATAGCCTGTGTCTAAAGCCTCTCTGCTTTCCTCAAGATTTAATCTTATTTCCATTAAACACTCTGATTATGATCACAGTAATAACCATAATGGAGACCTCACTTCTAGGCCGCCTGAGGAGGCTGTCCCCGTRACAAAATATATTTCAGGAAAGACAAATCATCTTGGTGCAATTAGGCATTTAAAGCAAGTTTTGAACTTCACATTTCTGTTCTTAAAGATGTTTATTCTTGAATGTATATTTGTCCTTACATTTACCAGGGACAGGTGTACCCTTCCTTCTTGTCCAGTTCTCATAGTTAGGACAATTCAGCAAAAATAAAAATCAATCAAGTTGCAAAGGTGGTAAATTTGGCTGGAAAGCTTTTATAAAGGGAGTTGCTTTAKTTGGTGGGTTTAGGAGCCAAGGGTTTCTTCTGCTGGGTTTAAATGGTGTTCCATATAGGAAAAAGAATCAACAGGTAAAATGAATATGTAGAATAGCAGTCCCTGGGATTCACTATTTGACATAGTGTACTTGTGTGCATTTATTGTTAGTGACAAAATACTCAATAATTACTCTTATCTTTTTTATATATAGGTCTTCTCMTTTTCCTTTTGGAATTAATGCAGTGTGGAAGTGGCCATTTTGTTTACTGAGCCCTCGTAATTCCATACATGGATTTCTGAATGTGTGTGCTAACAAAAGCTGCAGGCATGACCAGTTTTTATGAAAATATATCACTGAGGAGCCAGCATGCCAATTTCAAATTCTGCAGGTGTTATAAATGGAAGTGAAAACATCAACCAATTTAAATAACTTCCCATTGCCAAGCTATCGCTCACCTTAAGAGGATTCTAAAGCACATTTTGCCCTAGATAAAAGGATGTTGTTTGCTATTTTTCTATGCAACTGAATTACAAATTACTTCTTCAGCATAGACCAGTAGGGAGAAAAGTAGATATGTGGGATATTGATACCCAGACATGATTTTAGTAAATAAACAGACAAGAAGTGTTCTGTCAACAGCTGATTATGGTCACTCTCACTCATTCACATTTTTTACTATACACTAGGTACCAGTAATGTGCTCAGAGCTATGCATAGTACAGTTGCTGCCTGCTCCTTAAGGCCAGGAGTCAGACAGCATAGATAGTAAGGAGGAAGTACATTTGTGATATGCCTAGAGGAAAAAAAAAAAAAAAAAATTGGAATTATTTTGTTTCAATTGCTTATTTCTRTATGTTTTCAGTGGAAAATGCCACATAGCTTTTTAAAGACAAAAAATGTTTTATAACCTTTGCAGAAGGCTGTCACTTCTAGTAATGTCATACCCTAATTTGTCTTGATGAGCTGGATAATGTGATTTTCAGACAGCCATCTAAATTTTCCTGGATGAGATGATAGCTGTCCAATATACTCAAATTTCCACTCAGTATATGGCTTACAAATAATTTATCAATGATAATATGAATAAATTATATTTCTAATTGCCCTTTAACAGATGAAAATATACACACAAGTGTCTATCTAAGTCCATATTTCCTAATTATTTATGGACTCATTCTTTTAAATGAGTGTGATTTGCATGTCTAACTTCTGAATTCCAGCCTGAAAGAGCATTGAACCCAACCATGGTCCATGGCATAGGAATCATGGCTAAATAAGCAATGTATTGGATGTGTATGGTTCTGTCCTGAGGCAATATTTCAGTATTATTCTAGAACTTAAGTGTTTTTTTTTCCTGGGATATTTATGCCAACTTTATATCAGAATTTATCGCAGTTAATTTTTGCATCTACCACTTTCTTAAGCTTTTTGAAGACATGGGAGTGAAATCTGCTCTCACTGAAATCTCAACCAAGAGCTCATGAACAGGTTTAGGTGAGAAATAATTCTGAGTTTTCTTCAGAGTTTAGGTGAGAACTCTTTATGCAAATCAAATGACTTTTGAGACAGCAAAGTCCTCTGCTTTGATGAAARATAATTTTACCCCAGACTTTTTTCAGCATACTAACCACACATAGTTCCATAAAATTAACATGAAGTGTCTGGCTTGTCTTTAAGAACTCAATAGTCAATTTTGTAAAAGCCACTTCTTAAGGTATAAAATAAATGCAAAACAATGGTAAAAAATCACATTTCTGAAAAAATGTGAAGAATAAAACATTAGATTAGTCAAGGCACATCTGAAGGAGAAAGCTAGTAATGAATTATTAGTACAAGAAAAGAAAAATGTTCTCCGTTTTCTTAAAAATCAGTTCAGCTCACACACAATTATAATATGATTCCTATATTTCTTCATTTTTGACAATTCTGAATCAGGTGCAAGAGGATGGAAACTTCTTTCAGCACAGAGGGATGTTTTGTTTGTATCATAATTTCTCYATCACTTTATTAAATAGTAATCCAGATAAGAAAAGATACTTTAAAACTTAGACTGAAGAATTTTGTTCAAAGAATTGCCTTTTGCCAAACACTGACTTGAATAGGTTTAGATGCCCTGTCTTCTTACTTCCATTTTATTTATGTATAAGCAGAGGGAATGTGATACCCTTATTGTTGGTTCCACTATGTTTTGCCCAAAGTAGTGCTGAGTGAGACATAGGTCTCTCCTGCAGGGTTTAGTAGGCACAACTGACAGTGGACATAAAGCAAGAATAATTTGGAAATGAATATTTTTTAACCTAAAGCATTTTTAGGGCAATGCATTTTACCAGACTTGCATCAGTGGTGGTGTGTCAGACCACAGACTCATGTTAAACAAAGAGGACTTGTTTTAAGGGGCATTAAATGCAACAGACTTCTCTGGACCTCAGTGGTTGTCAGTGAATATCAGATGACAGCACAAGAAACTAAGAAGTTAGCAAAACAGCTTCAAGTAAACTAAAATGCCATGGCAGTGTAACAAAATGAAGAAGGATTAAGCAATCTCTATTCATTTGATATTTGCAAGAAACAGTTGTCATGAAAAATTAGAAAATCATAGACAGCTTTTTCAGAAAATCCTTTGAAGTAGATATGGACTTCACAGCTATGCAAAAATGAGAAGTGTAATCCTGAAAAAATATTACATACCTGTGAGGCCTCATTAAACAGGAAATATAAAAGGGAAAATGTTTGGAAAGAAAATGCCCATCTTTTTGTTAAAAAGGGTACATATCAAGAGAACCTGCAGCAACACTGAACTAAATCCTCTGAGAAATAATTTGAGACTTTTTCCCAAGGATAAAGAAGCCCTGAACACTAAGCATTGATACCTTTATTTTCCCTGGAAGCATTCCCCCCTTTCTAATTAACAACTGAAAGAGGAGTAAGTAGATTTCTTGCCAAGTACCTTTTTTCTCTAGAGAAAAACATTAGTCTGTCTAATCACCCAACAAAGGAAAACTGGTGAAGCATTTTATCTAAGGAGGCCTGAAACAGGCAGGTCACCACATGCTCTAGCACTTAAATTTAAGAAGTACTAACTCAGAGCTGCTGATACTGAGATTTGTGAAATAAGAGCCACAGAGTATCCTGGAAGCTTCAGAGAAGGGTTAAAAACAGTAAAGAGCAGTGTTCCTATTAACTTTCTAAAGAAGTGATGGTCCAGCATCAAGAGAGAAAAGGGAATTGTGCCATGGGGACACAACGACATGACATTGGAGCAAACACTTCACCAGTCCAAGGGAGAAAGATACTCACAAATCCATACCTGTTTAGGAGGTTCATCTCTTACTTAATGTTATGAGACAGACCGACACTTCACCACTTTGACACGCTCCACCATGGATGTTAATGGGCACATCTAGGAGAAAAAACTGGGCCAGACACAGGGCAAGATGCTGTGAGGCACTAGATGCAACCATTCAAAACTACCAATGGCAGGGCTGCTGTAAACATCAATCAAATATTTAATGATGATGGGTCAGTCAGTTTTCAGGTTGGTCCATTGCCCCAAGCTGATTTATCATCTCACTTATGCACGTGACTGACTGGGGAAGTCCCAAACCCCTCAAGGAGTTAAGTGYGCACTGGGCACATATGGACACATATAGGCACAGAACCAGAACCCACCTACAACCACAATTATAAAATAAGAAGAAACTTAAYTTTTATACTTTGAACTCACTTTCAACTAAAATCCCATGGCCATAGTTTGAGTATYCAGAGAGGTCATGCTTTCAAAATTAATGATAAATATTCTGCACACACTTGCAATAAAATTTTTCTTTCTTTTTTTAGATATGTTTCTACAAGTTAGACTAAGAAAAGAGAGCTAAAAGAACAGCATCTCTTGAAAGACTTGATAGGTAGAAAGACCATTAAYTGAAAAAGACAAATAAATATGGGATAATAGTTCTTATTTCAATAAATGGTAAAAAACCAGACAGCAATATTGACGTATTTGGAAGATTTCAAGACTAGGAAGAGAAGTTAGTTCAATTAAAATGGGCAACAGAAGAAAATAATTTATTTAATGAGASAAAAGAAATACAAACCTTTTTACTAATTCACAGATTTCTGCTGGAAATTAATGGCTTGCTTGCCTATGAAATAATTAGAGGTGGCATTGGGAATAAAGTGGGGGAAACAGCCCTGACAGGGAGGAAACTGAGGAGWCAATCAACTTCCACATTTCTGGTTTATGCAAACCAGCTGCCTCCAGGAAAAAGGGATTRACTGTGGACAGTAACAATAATGATTGCTATTTGCATAGTTTTCTTTTTAAGATGAGAAAATAAAAATTGTTTAAACTCAGTGAATATGAAAGCATATTAACTGCTCTTAAACTGTGAAACAGCTCTACAGGGCTGCATCATCATTTACTCAAGAATTAGAGTTACAAAAGTGGCAGAAGTAGAACAGCTGGCTTCCAGGATGTGGCTTGATGTTAGTGTAGGCATGGACCATGTCTGTACCAGATCCCAAGTACAAATCACATTAACTTGTTTATGTAGGCTAGACTACTGTTGTTGCCTCCTGGTTCCATTTCTTTAGGCAGTAAAAAGTTGTATTGTTTTATTTGAAATATTTGTAGTTGTTTTGAATATGGTAGTGTTTTATTAGAATACTGTAATTTTCTGAATGTGTAGTTCTATAATGCATCCTGAGATTAAATTCTTAACTATCTCAAAATTATAATTTACCCTAAAAATTCTGTKTTGACTTGACTGAACTTCCAGTGATTATGAATTTGACTGATACTGGTTCATGGTAACTTGTTTTAGATCTGAAGCTACTTTTGCCTTTTAAAAAGAGAGTGAAGCTGTACCCTAAAACCTCTGAAGATGTGCAGACCTGTGCTGTGTCTACAGAAAGTAACATTCACAGCCTTTGCTCTCATCTGTGAAGAGACTGAAGAGGATTAAATATGCTTTAGACCTGACGCCAAATACTTGGGATCAGTGTATTTTTAAACTGATCTATTTTTATAATTGATAGTAAAGATATTTTTTAAGCTAGATTTTTTAGGACTACATGAAAATTGTATGAAAGCTCTCATACAAAAAACTACATGAAGTAGCATGGAATTCATGCTATCCCTATATGTTCAAAATATGCTAAAACATTTATTTTAGCTAAATTTTGGATGAAATAATTTATTTTTCTTTTTGTGAAAATTCATTCTCCTCAAGTTTTTACTGGTTAGGATTCTCAGCTGTAATATTAACACTTTCTATCATTACTTAACTCATCTTCTTCTGACAAAAAATGATACTTTAGACAAACATAACTTGACTTCTCTTTCATCCTTTCTCCAATTTCCCTTTCAATTGACTACTCAAAAGATTTAAAAAAATAGAATCACTTCAATAAGAGAAGTTAACTTTGTTTCAGCCTTCCTTCTTTCCCTTTCATTAATTTTCTGGTTTTGGAAGCTTCCAAAAGGGTCGTGTTGTTCCTAATGAGAAAAAAAAGCCTTTCCAAAGTACTTCTTCCTTTTACTACTTAGTCAAAAATCTGGTTTAAGAAGAAACCAAATGGKTCCATCCTTGATCAGTGGCTTTCTTGTGTTCAGGATGTGAAGCCAGAAATAACTAATCATTTAATGGAAATTTGAAAATCTGAAGGTTGATAAAATGTGGAGTTTTTTTTCCTAAAGAAAGGCGATGCACTTCTGCTCCTGGAAATAGGTTTTGATTTTTTTTCTCTCATGTATAAGGAAGCCCAGTCCCACAAATTATTAGTACACACAGAGCTACTCCTGAAAACTTCACCAGAGCAAGACGTGCAGGATCAGACCTTATAATTTATTCATAAGTTGCTATTGTGTTGGGTTTTCTTTCTAAACTTAATTGGAATTAGAGTCTTTACTGATAGAAAAAGAAAAAAAAATTTGATTTATTTTAAGCTAGCTTCAAACTAAGTTTTTAATTAAATGACTGGTTTTTTATCACTGTAATTTGCCATCTCAGGTAAGAAGCTGTGGGTACTCACATTAGAGATAATGAAACCTATTTTAAAAACAAATCTGACTAACTTAAATTTTGCTTCAGACTTCTAACCTAGACTCCAGGCTTCAGTATCCTATAAAGTCCTGAATGAAATCTYTAAATCTCCACCATCTATTCTTTGTCAGAGGCTGCTACAATCAGATGAAGCTAAAAGTAATTATTATACATAAATGAACTGAAAGCAGTTGATTTTCCACAGGCTTTAATTTCACAACATTTATGAGAATATAAAAAACTGCTTGTAGAGAACTGCATGGGAATTAAAAAAAAAAAAGGAAAATCACATTCTCAGATCCAGCCAAAGCCTTGTAATTCATGCAGAACCTAAAATTASAGACACATGTATTAGAAATATGTAAAGAAATTGACTAACTCTTGTAAGTTGTGAAGACCATCTCCTTTGAAGCATTTGGGCTTTGGGGCTGTTCCACAGATGCTTTAAAATCCCTCCTCCTCTTAGTGAACTCTTAAATTAAAGCACCAAGCAAGTATTTAAACTATTTGTTACCCACTGTGTATGCTTGTTACTCATTTTTGGAAACTTTGGAAACATCTGAGACAATAATTGTCTCCTAATTAAGGTATAATTTTGCTCTATCACACCCTGTATATACACAATCACTGCACAGTATTCTTCAGGTTTTCTGAAAAGAAACATCTCACTGCCACATACAAGTAAAAGCTTTAGAGGATTAAATAGAACTGTTGGATTATTTTAACTCAGTGGCATCATTACTGAGCTATGAAATTACTGAATTAAAGGAAATTTAAATATACTGTGATGACTATGCATGTCTTCATTCATCTAGCCAATCGTGTGTGTAATGATCAGGAGCYTTTATTAGGAATCTTCTCTCCAGAAGAAGCAACTCCTATTAGTGGGTTTATATACAGCATAATTCCTCCACAGGTGAATGAACTAGCCATGGCAAAGTGCATGCCAGAGTGATTATGTGTGAACATCTAGGTTGCTGGGCAGGAAGAAGCAAGAGAGGACATGGAAGGGAAACTGTAGATGGGAGTGGAGAACACTCAGAGTTACGATTCAAGGATTAGAGAAGACAGGTGCTTCCTACGGATGCTGTGGGGATGTTATTTCCTCCTGCAACACCAAAGGCCACTGGAATTTGCTGGACAGAGATTAAGTTTGGAGCAACCTGCAAGGTCACACTGGCTGTGAGGAATGTATGTGTTCCCAAAGTGTTTTATTTTGATCTGCCAATTGATCAGAAACTTGCTGTGCTCAGAAAGCTTTTCTATCTTGTGTTCCTTTTGACATACTCTCCTTTAAGAAAAATAGCAGGCACGTTCATCTCAAGGCTTTGGCTCAATTTAGGTCCTGTCACAAAGTATTTCACATTTTTTCCAGGACATTATTTACCCTAATTTCAGATAGACCTCTTCTGAGAGAGCCATAAATCATAGGTCCACATTTTCAGTCCTGAATACTTAAAATCACACATCTAAAAATACATGCTGGTCATTGATTTGCCAAATTAGAGGTCTCCTGAAGATTTTCTGGTGTCTGTTCCTTCTTTCTTGCAGTCTACCTTTGCAACTGAAAAGCACAATTAAAGTACTTTAGAAGATTAAATAAAAGTAATGTCAATAACATCTCATTCTATAAATGAATGAGAAATTGTTTCTGCAGAGTAGTCAGGCATTGTAATGAAGTGTAGGGAAGAAATGCTTAGCTCCTTAAATGAGCTTTGGGGGCACTGGAGTATCAGCTATTAGGAACTGAATTTACCTTAAATTTATCTTAACTCATTCATGTAGTTTTGTATCATGAAAGCCAAAACCCCTAGACCTTAAGGTGGAAAATGGACACTTCTCTTTCTCATTATCTGCTTATGTCTCTCTTTTCACAGGCAAACAGGACTTGATGTGATGTAGGATACAGTTAGTTAAAGTGGTTTCTGCTTTATACATATTTTCACATGTTCATGTTCCCTTGTAGTGTCTGTTTACAAATAACCCAATCTTAATTATTAAGTTATTTGCTTTTTATTCCAGAACTATCCTTGGTAGCAGCAATCTTCTTGAATCTATCATCACCCATCACCAAAAAAATGAAGATACTTCATTTTTTTCCACTTATGAGAGTTAGAAAGATAAAATACTGTCAAAAAAGAAAGTGTTCTCTAAATGAAACATTTACTAAGGAAAAAAAAAAAGAAGGATTCAGTAACAAGGTAGCTCCAAACAATCATGTGATCAAATTCTAAGAGCCTAAATTTTGCTTTGCCAATGCTGTCTGGCCTGGTGAAAGACTGCTGTATTCCTTGAGGGGTCAGTGTTTAAAGAAATAAACATACTGGACCAAGCTTTGCTTATTACCAAGCTTTGTATTCTAATTGTAGGGTCTACCTTTGCCTTCTGTTTGAACTGTTGAACTAATGATATAGATATAATAAGATACAAGTGCTCTTATAAGTCTCATTAAATTAAAACCTATGAACTGCTGGTTTTGCATGTGTTCATTTTATATAGCACCATTTCTAAGCAGTTACTGAAATGGAGTTTTTCTAAAAAATCTAATTTTCAAGTTATTTTGCATGACTATTAAGTGCAGTTAGCAACACAAGCACAAAACCTTGACCCCAGTTCTGAAAGAAACTATAATTGAATTGAAACTTACACATGTTTATGCAGGTGCTCAAACAGGTTTGTATGTTCCTGAGAATTACCTTGATCTTGTATTCACTATTTGAACATCAGTTGAGAGTATTTGCTTTTCCTCTGGTTGAAAGTATCTGCTGCTGCTGTTGCTGATGCTGCTACAGGAATKATTTAAATTTACTGTTGCTGTAACCAAACACATTTTAATATGTTGATCTAAATATTGTATGTGGATGCTCAAAAAAGGTCTTTATTCTTGTGTGTCTAAACTTAAATTTGATTTATGCTAACAGTATTACTTTCATAAAGAAATTTCATGTAGGAAGCTTTAATATCTSATTTAAACACTTGTTAGCCATTAGGCAACTAGAAGCTTTTCTCTGAAACTGTGTCTTGCAAGAAAAAAAGGTGATTACTTGGTTCTGTAATAATACTGATGAGCAAAAAAAAGATTTTTGTCTTGAATACACATAATTATAATATGTAGGCATCATTGCAAAAGAGACATTTAGTCCATTAGAATTTGAAACCAGCACTTTTAATTTTTTGCTTTACCACAGCAAAGAAATGGGTACCAAAAAAAATGGCCATAGCCATATATACTTTTATTTAAAAATGTGTTTCAGATCTGCATTTCAGTATACACAGTGGCCCAAAAGAGAAATCCTTTAAAAATGCCAGTAACATAACAACTTTGCATTGCATTATAGTTAAAAACTGGCACAAAATTGGTAGGCATGGCTGTTGTTGCAATACATCTGCCTTGTTCAGCTTTACCTTCTGTTGTGAAGTCCCATTGCTAAGTWAGCCCACAGTAAACATTTTTTAACTTGCATGTGGTGTTGACCTTTAATAAATCTTTCTGTTTTCCTTAGGATTAGCAGGAGGCACATTCCACCCTGCACAATGCAGATCAAATCTTTAATATTTGAATTAATTTGCACTTTTTGGGTTTGATTATGAGATGATTCAGGTGGATATGAAAGATCAAGCCTTAAGAGAAATGGAAACAAAACATTTCTTAGTAATAGTAAGTTACTCTGGGAAGAAGATGACTTCAGACTTTTTCTCTGCTTGCCAGCTCTTACAATGCCTTGTAAAGCTTCTAAAGGACTAATGGATTCCCACAGGTAATAAGGAAAACTTCAGCTCTCTCTTTCCTTTTTCCGAGAACAAAATACTATTATTTACTGAAACTTTTAAAAACATGTTTTATCACGAGGTAACAAGACAAAACCCACTCTTACACAAAGAAGGAAACCACAAGGAGTGGTTCTGCAAGGCTACTTCTTCAAGCAATGGTTAATAAGTTAGGTTAATATGATTAATAGCTAAAATAGATATTCTGCATCTAAGGTGCAAGCTAAGACGCAATATAGCCTCGTGAATCTGGGGAACTTTTTTATATCAGCTGGAGACTATATTAAAATACACTACTTGTGGTTCCCATTTTGGTATTGAATACACTTTGTCCAGTAAATACTCAGGTATTCAGAAAACATATGWCAATGAAAGCACTTTGCATACACACAGATATCACCCTTAGAGAAAATGCTTTGCATCCAGATAAACAGCTGAATTAGCATATCTGCATGACAGAGAGAAGTGACAGATTGCTCTCCATAAAGAAGTTGCACAGCTTGCTCTGGCAACTCTTTGGTATGCTACAGAGGTATTRATCCAGGAGCCACATCACAATCAATCAGGCTCTCAGAGGACTGTGAAAGGATTGCAAATGCTTAAGTTAAGTAAGCACAATAAAAAGTTTGATTGAAATAAAAAGTGACTGCTTTCAGCTGCAGATACTTACTTTTTACCTTAGCTTGCTTGGAAAAGATAATTATGTGAGCTTAATGACTCTTTCAAAATACTGAGATCATAAACCAACAGGCTAAGGGTGCTGCTTTCTAGCAATAATGTCAAACCACCTTAGAGTAAAAAAATATGTTAAAACGAATCTCATAAACCATTTATTTCTAAACTTTCCTCAGAATAATAAAACTCACCTACGCTGAAAATCAAAGTGTGAGACCATTGGCTCCTAATGCCGATCATCAATAAACATGCACATCTACTCCCCTATGTCAGTATTACTGCTTGCTCTACCAAATAGTAATACAGACATAGGGGCACTGTTGCAGTGTGTTGCAATTTCCTGTCTCAGACTTCCCTGTCCCCCAGGTGTGCCAACTTCCCCTCCCCCYGTCTCCTGCTGRGAGCTGTYCATTCCAGCAGGGGTGTAGTGTGGTYGGCAGAAGTTCAAAAGATGCCCCTCAGCTCTGGGCTCATTGGCCCGTCCAGGTGTCATTGTCCCCTSAGCCTTCCCCCCTCCCACCTGGTTGGTGGCTCACCTGTCCCTTCCCTCCCCCTGCCCGGAGCTTAAAAAGACAATCAGGCCACGCGGTCGGTTTTCTAATGGAGCAGTTAACAACATTCAGATGTCCRTGAACCCGGAATAAACTCTGGATTTAACCCTCCGTTGGAATCCACTCCTATTTTCTCCTCACCGAGCCTAAGATTTCCTTCAGAGGTAAAGCCCGTGTTCCTACAAGCCTGGACTTCGTTTCCAGCACCCAGCTGCTACATCCAGCCAGGCAGAGGTATCACTGTGGAGAAGCACCACAGCAGTTACCCCGGCCAGGCGGCGAGGGCCAGACAAGCCCCAGCACGTTCCACCTGGCAATATTGGGGTTTTATTCTTATATTTTGGCGCCCCATGTTGGGCACCAAAATATAGGAATAAAATCCCAATATTGCCAGGTGGGATGTGCCCGGGCCTGTCTGGCCCTCGCCGCCAGGCCGGGGGTAGCTGCTGTGGTGTTTCTCCACAGTGATACCTCTGGCTAGCCGGATACAGCAGCTGGGCAGCCGAAATCAAGTCCAGGCTTGTAGCAACTCGGGCTTTACCTCTGAAGGAAGTCTTAGGCTCGGTGAGGAGAAAATAGGAGTGGATTCCAACGGAGGGTTAAATCCAGAGTTTATTCCGGGTTCATGGACATCTGAATGTTGTTAACTGCTCCATTAGAAAACCGACCGCGTGGCCTGATTGTCTTTTTAAGCTCCGGGCAGGGGGAGGAAAGGGACAGGTGAGCCACCAACCAGGTGGGAGGGGGGAAGGCTGAGGGGACAATGACACCTGGACGGGCCAATGAGCCCAGAGCTGAGGGGCATCTTTTGAACTTCTGCCRACCACACTACACCCCTGCTGGAATGGACAGCTCYCAGCAGGAGACARGGGGAGGGGAAGTTGGCACACCTGGGGGACAGGGAAGTCTGAGACAGGAAATTGCAACACACTGCAACAGKGCACCACCTTTATTAGTACTGCTACTTCCTTTACATAAAAACCTCCATGTTGAGGTTGCTGTAACTCGCTAGATATTGCTGATATTAACTCTGCCTCTGCCTGGTGCCATCAGTGCAGGCTTACTTCCTTTGTTTTCTCTCCAACTCACATCCTCTCCTTTTTTTTATTATGCTGAGAGCAGGTTTGGGCATATACCTCATAATTCATATCTCCTGGCCYCAGATGGTATCTGGATATGGAAAAGTCAGTCTTTTATAAGTACACWTAAGTCTTTCTTTATTTTTCCCCCWTATTAAGTCTGATTTTTGTCAAGTGTGGGTGAGTAGCACTTCATAGGAAGATATTTTGCTGTTTATCCTTCAACATCTGTCCGTTCACATGTACCTTCTCTATTACAACTTGTAATTCAGTTTTTAGTGGAAAATGTATATATTTTTTAATGTCTTTAAGCAAAGTCTTACCTTTCAGATGCAAATGTATAAGAAAGCAAAGCTCTGCTCTAGGTGGAGTATATTCCAGATTGTAAAAAGCTAAAATTTCAAGTGCTGTGTCTTGAAGACAGTTCTATATCTAATCCATAGGTTACCCCTTCTCAGGAGATTATGTAAGGTGATTTCCTGGACATTTTTAAAACTAGACATTGTCTGACAATGCCTTGTTGTAAGCTACTTTTAAAAGTCCTCTAGAAAAAAACAATCTAAGATTTGATTCACCCTAGTAGGTTTGTATCATCCCCTGAAGCTTCTCCCTGCTTCCTCTCAAGGGCAAGTCTGCTGATCAAAGCCTTCCCCAATAGTATAAAATTATTTCAAACACTTACCAGAAATAATGGGAACTAAAATTCAAAGCTGCTGTGTGCAGCAGTAAACATTCATTAAATGTACATTAATATAACAGCTTCTGTGAAGTATGATAGCATATATCCCATAAGCAGATATAAAATGAATAAAAGCAAAATTCTATTAACATGTTTGATTGCTTAAAAGCATTCATTGGTCAAAATCATCACGGCAGAATTACTCTTGCCTTCGAATACATGATTCACTATAATCTAATGTGTGAGAATTGTTTGTTAAAATACTTGTCTAACTTGTTAAGTGTTGCATGCAGAGATATGTACACAACAATTCCATTGACAAGAATTTCACTCCTACATGCAATTTTCCTTTGGGGTCTTAACCTAGCTCTGGTTTAAGTAACCACAACAAGTTACTCTCTGAAAAGGAACATAAGAGATATGCAAAACACATTCTAAGAAGCTGGAAATTTCAGAACCTGAGGGCTAGAAGGTTACTCAGATAAAAGTTTCCTTCATGTCTGTGAGCTGTTTTACTCAAATTTGGGTTTAGGTATGTGACTCCCAGGAGCTTTAGCCATATMCCCAGCATTTACTGGTCAGTCTAGCTGTGCAAGCATATTTATCCCAGTAAAAGTGGTGCTTTTGTGATACAGTGAAACTGCTGGTGCTTGAGAAGGTGATAACCAAAAAGGTCTGCTGTGTAACTCAGCATCTGCAATAMATTTCAGCCAGTTCTACTAAGGTGATGGAGCTGTTATCAACCAGAATAATGCATTAATTGCCCAGCCCAGGAAGAAAGAAACTATGTAGTAGCTCACTACYYGGACAATTTCTAGAGCAAGCTTTGGGAGACATAGAAGAGCTAGTCAGAAACTAGATAGAATGACTCAGACAGCTGGTCAGGAKAAATTAACTCAGTGGTAGAAAAATGGCATTAAGGAGCCACTATCAAATTCCTGCCTACCAGATAATTTGACCTTCTCTAAAGACTTTGGTATAGCRTGATGCATTACGTTTCTTGATGGGAATAATCCAGAAGACAAATCAGGAAAAACCCATACTTTATCTTCTGAAAATATGATTGGAAGGGGGGCAGCTGAATCATTGTGACTTTTAGTGAGGTCRGGTTTTTTTTGCCTAGGTAGCTGTAACTGGATTACCTGGAAAAAACTATCAAAAAAAATCCCCAGGAAAAGATGAAAGGACCACCCGGCAATCTCTGGACATTGGAGAAGTGTTACTGATTAAAAAAAAAACAAAAACAAAGCAAAATCTCAAAAAATTAAACAGAAGAATTTAAAYGTGGATACTGAGAGTAAAACTGTAGTGAGGATCAATCTTTTGGATGGTACAGTAATATGACACAGCATGTCACAGCATCTATATCTCATTCCGCTAGAAAGTTTTGCAATGTTTTTCCTTACAATGCAGGTTTTCATGTTTGAAATACAGATTTGCTGTTCAAAACCACAGACACATTGTTTCTCTGTGTGAACTAGCAAGACAAACAAAGAAATGTGCAATGAATCTGAGGTTAAAGGAAGTTTAAAATGGTGATCAAACTGTAGCACTTTTATGTTGTATGTCCTGTTTATTAATGCTGGTAATGTGTTCTGTGATTCTGCCAACACYTAACAGAAAGATTAAGGATAAAGCTTGGCCTGCAGATGTTCACAACTTTTCCCTTGCCTTTCCCTGAGAAAGCAGAGATGCTCAGCTTCAACTCTTACTGCATTATTTTTCCCTGTGTCAGCCGACAGATCCATTTCCTTAAGAAACTTTCCTCCACTGGTCTTATCCCTATTTTTAAGATCTCATACCGTCTGCTTTAAAAACACAGTTTTGCCTGCAAATGGCTGTGACTAACAGCTTTATTACAGGACTGAACAAAAAAAAAGGGGGAAAAAAAAGAAAGAAAACCCCGCAGATCAAACATGTTTGTACTAAGTCTTATCAGCTTTGCCCTCGGGGCCACTTCACACATTTACTGTGTGTCTGCAACAGGAGAAACTGTTCTTGGCAATGACCTTTTTGAATCTCTGGCATATCTGAAATGTGCAGCAGAGCAGAGTACAGCRTTTCTTTTTTTTCCTAATCACAAATGGTTCCTTTCACTGCTTCCAGTGCTTGTGGGCTCTCTCACACACRTTCTTACACACACCCTCACACACAAACACATGTACAAAGTCACTAACAAATGTAAACAGGCTTCTGCAAACTTGAAAGCTATTTTCTAACTTGGAATTCACAGGTAAATACTGGAAATCTTTATCCTCTARAGAGCTCTCAGCACTTTTGCCACCTCTGTGTCTCTGCTATTTTGGACTTTTCCAGGAGAGCTCTTCAAGATGATGTCTGCTGATATATCCATTTTGAAGAGATGCACGCACCGCTACAATGACAGTGGCACTGAGCATTTCCCTTGTGTTCTATGGCAGTGCCTCAAATACTGAGCAAATATATGTTCATTCAAGAAACAAACAGAGCCTAATAATCTGAGTAACTGCACATTTGTTTGTAACAGAAAAAATTTAAAACATTATGACTAAAATGTCCCAGGAGTATGGACTTCTGTTTGGAAAATGTCTAGTGTGCTACTAGATTACCATTATAGTCTAAACACGACACCACAGAAATGCTGAGWTGAATCTCAAAATCTTACAAACAGAAGCTTCTCCAGTTTCATCTGAGGAAGATGGTCAGAGGAGTAATTAATTGTGTTACGTTGTGATCTACATTTCTGCATAAAATAATTTATTCTCTTCAAGTTTGCAGGGTAAGACTGCAGGCCAGTGAAACTGATGAGTGTAGCTCTGATATTTATAAGACATTAAACTTATGTAGTACTTTACTTGAAACATTCCATTACTTATTGTATGGAGTGTCTCACTCTTTTTATAGTTTATACATGGAAAAAGAGTAGCAAAATATTTCAGGTCTTTTAAGATAGAGCTGAAGTTCAGATGCATCTCTTTGATCTAGCTGGAAACCCAAGGAAGACCTGATCTTTGACCTCACCCTCCCTGCATCACTGGAGGCTGCCTGGGGCACTGAGGATATCTGACCTGTACCTGTGTACACCCTGCAGTGCCCTGTGCAATGTTCATTCCCCCAAAGCCTCATGCCCTGCCAGGTCCTCTGGTGCCCCTCTATCCAGACATCCCCTCAAAACATGGTACACCTTTCTTTTATTTTCCTCACATATGTTTGTGTACAGTACTCTAACCACAGTAACCAATAGTCTGATTTTCTATCAGACTATATCTTGGCGTTGATAAGGGAAGGATAAGACAGATGTTAGCTTGTCACCTGTTCTTTAAGAAAAACGGAGCTACTCTGACTATATTTATCCCAAATAAATTAACATTTCTTCAAATCCGAAAAGTAGGGATTAAGAAATGTGTAAATTTAATGCATCTGGCCAGATATTTAATTTTCAAGAGGTTTTCAACCCACTATTGAATTAGCAAGCACTTAGCAGACACAGTCTTGAATTTCAACCCTTCCCTTGCCATGACAGCATTTTGGATTGTGTTTGGTAGTATTTAGCTCCATGGGGGGACATTTTATTTCTCATCTTCCAAGTTGCCATGGCATAAGAAAAATGACTGAAGGAACTAGAGTTGTTTAAACTGGAGAAAAGGAGACTCAGGGGTGACCTTATCGCTCCCTACAACTCCCTGAAAGGTGGTTGTATTCAGGTGGGGGTTGGTCTCTTTCTCCAAGCAGCAACTGATAGAACTGGAGGACACAGTATTAAGCTGTGCCAAAGGAAATACAGGCTGGATATTAGGAAAAAGTATTTTACGGAAAGATTGATAAAGTACTGGAATGGTCTGCCCAGGGAGGTGGTGGAGTCACCATCCCTGGGTGTGTTTAAAAAAAGACTGGATGTGGCACTTGATGCCATGGTTTAGTTGAGGTGTTAGGCCATGGGTTGGGCTTGATGATCTTGAAGGTCTCTTCCGATCTTGTCATTCTGTGAATTCTGTGAATAAACAAGAATGACATCTGGTAAGAAATCCAGCTGTTATGTTTGCAGAACCTAGAAATCAGTACAATATACCAAAGAGGACAGAGATAACAAAACCACGCAGATGAAGCCACCACTTTAGCTGAGCCCAGCTGATCCCTCACACCACCAAACTGCTGGCTGGCAGCTCAGCTCCAGCTTTGAGGAAGCCAGCTGACTCTCCAGGTTAGGCAAACCAGCTCACATTCAAGTTGTGTCCCTACTGACAGTATGGTTGTAGCTGACTCTGGGCACTCACCTCTATGACCTTGAGACTGAAAAGAAGTTACCACAGAAGATAGAGATGTAGGCCAGATACGTAGTAGGAGGCAAGCAATCCTTTTGCCAATGAATGTTTTCTCCTTTCTCATGTGACTTTGAACACCAGTTGGTTYGTGCCCATCTCTAATACATCATTGATAAGCAGCTGTTATTTTTCCTGCACGAGAATGTCAGACACTGCCTGGACTGTCAGTGCTTGCCAGTGCAGATTTGCCAACAGATCAGAGTCAAATCTTACATCTGCCTTTTATCAGTGCCCATGAAACTGTCAGATCTGTGGGGAAGGGAGGCAGATCACATACACACCTCCAGCAGCATTAAGTGTGATTGCATCTACAACCTAATAGTACAGAAAGTTGATAAGRAAAAGGAGCAGACTGTTACAAAGAATGATTGACATTTTGATGAATTTGAATTATAACACAGGCTTCAAATACATAAATACACTACTTAAGAGTTCTACGGCATCAAATTAAATATTAAAGCTGAAATTTAGGGACACAAACTGCTTTAAATCAAACATACAAACACCTACTCACATAGTCTGACTTTTTATCTTGCTAGGCAAGTACAATTTATTTAACTTATCTTTAGAAATTATTTATTGATCTTACAAAAAAGCCCTACAGATTACTTGGAGGCTGATTTTAATGGTGCTGTGTGCTCATCAGAGCTCAGACAATCACAATAACCAATTTCTATTAAGGAAAATAGAGAAGCTATAGGAGGAAAAGCTACAGGCAAAAGTTTTTAAATTATTCTTTATGAATGGAGGGCTTGTGCTTGAAAAAAGACAATAGAAATATTTTAAAAGATGGAAATAATACAAGATTGAAGACTGACTGAAAATGGATAAAAACGACTAKGTTGTACTTTCAAGGAAGAAGAAACACTGTAAATAACATGAATGATTTCTAAAAGGGGCTGGAAATTAGGCCTTCATTCAACACAATGTTGTGGGGCTTTGGTACCTGCAGAGGACTGGAAGAACATCAGATTGAGAGAGCAGTCTTAGCCTGTTATCATAAATCTTGGAAGCTTTGCGTGGCTGGAGTTAGAGAAACAGCACCAAGGGCAGAAAGGGAAATCCTGGTTGCTCAGGTCTTTGTAACACGGGGGAACCAGCAGTGCATGATCTCCCTTGGGCTGGTGCTAAGTAGGGCTCTCTGGCCAGCTCTCTGACACTGGTGAGCCAGGACATTGACTGGCAGTGGACAGGAGAGTGATAGCAGAAACTGCTGGAAAGATACACCTCCCTGTCTCTAGGGGCTCCTCTCACAGGTGACTGGCACTGACAGCAGGATGTAGAAGTCCTTGGCTGATGGTGCATGTGTGTGCACCCRTGTGTGTTTTCTCTGACACAGCCAATCTCTTGCTTGGACTGGCTTAAAACTTGAGCTTTGAGCTGTCTGCTTGTTCCTTGATCCTTTCCTACCATCTTTGGTACTAATTAGACTAATCTCCTGACATTCAGTACTCTGCTCACTACCTCCAGAAATACTAAGACATTTTATCAGTATCTCYATGGATTCTGGAATCTGCAGGCCAGGATCTATTCTCTGGTATCTAAGTAGGCAGACATTGCAGTCTAGACGTTCCTACAATATAATTATGGGGAGAAAATAGGTGAGTCTTGTGCCTATGTGTTTTGGATTTAAAATTGAATCCTGTGTGCAAAGGTRTAGAAAATACACAGAAATATCAGCYACTGYTTTTAATAATTGGTAGTTTTAATAATCGGCGAAGGAGTTGGTAGTATTCCTGCCGAGGTGAAGATGCACTAAAAGGTAACAGTGTTTYAGCACAACATAGCACTATTTGAATGTTTTTGTTGTGCCACTGAGAAAATATAATTTGCTATTAATCTGTTCTGTTGAGTAACTACAAGCACACAAAATTGTGTAAAACATTAAACAACTGTAAATGGCACTTACAGTTTCCCAAGAAAATGCCTAGATGTCTTCTTTTTCTTCTGTTGGGTCAACTGCATGTCTCAGTTTGGAGTCATTAGCAAACTTGCTGAGTAATTCTCACATTTAAAAATATTTGAAAATTTACTGATGACTCAGTAGAAAACATGTAGGAAATCAGTGCAGGAGCAAACTCCTTTCAAACAGAAGTATATAATTCTACAGTACTATCCTCAGTGTTGTTCAACACTAATATTAGCTGGGTGGAGCCCCCCCCACTGCCATCCTCTGCCTCCCCCCCCCAGCCCACCTGCATGGCTGCTTTAGCTACTCACTTTACCAGGGAAATCAGAGGAATCTGTGCATGACCCCTTTGCTCTGCTGCGACTTTGATGCTGTCTGGCCAGATCTAGAAAGCAGATGATGTGATTCCATAGTTCCTTTTTGATCCTGCTGTCTCCTGGATATGTTAGACTCCTTCACATCTGGCTCTGCCTCAGGATTTCTGGTCCTGGGGAGTGAAGACCCTCCCCTCCTGGGATTTGTTTCCATCCCCTCTCTGGTCACTCATACTCCCCATTTCAGGGTAACAGTAAACAATACTGATTCTCTATGAGTATAAGCTCATGCTTGTTTTTCCTYAATAATTTTGAAATAATTTGAACACATGGAAATTAGAATAGGTCTACAAGCAGATATTTAGTGCCATAAATGACATTTCCATATTTGGGTTCATTTGCCATCTATAACAGAAATATTACAGAGGAAACATGATAGTTACAAAAAAAGAAGACATAAGAATATAAATTTTAGTTATCTTATACCAGATTCTCTATCTTTCTTTCCACCACTGCTTATCTCACTCTACACACACACACACACACACACACACACAGAGACAGAAACTGGAAAACTGGAAAAATATGTTTCAACAATATGTCAGCAAAGGTAATATGTGCTTCGTTGTGAAAAAGATGTGCTTTTTCTCTAAAACAAATCCTATTATTCTGTTAGAATGTAGAAATTTTCATATTTATGAAATTAAACATTTTTCTGTTGGGTTGACTCCCTCAGAAGAGAGATRGAATGCAGAGGAATAAGGAAACTGAGCAACAGTTTTAATAATTTAAAGGGAAAAAATAAAAGCAAGCCTGAAAGACATCAAGGATGTTGTAACATAATTGAAAATTATTAATTATGCAAAAGGTTAATTAGGCATTTCGGTATTACATCTAAATAGTGGCAACAAGTTAAGAGTAAAAATAAGTARAAGAAAGAAAGAAATTCAGCCATATGGGAATATACTTAAGTATCCTTCTATAGGACTGTTCCAACTGTAAGACTTCATGAGGATCCACATAAAGAAATTTTATTTGTGCTTTTTATGTAGAAGTGTGAAAAGGAGACAGAGAGAAACAGAACTTGTGCTGACTCCTCAGTCTTTAAAAACAAAATTTATCACATTGTAGTTTAATTTCCTGTGTATCTGAGCCCTGATGGAGGAAGCTGTCCCTGTTCAGAGTACTAAAATATATGCCCATCCTCCCACTGATTTCAGTCCACCCTTATTAACAGCTAATATTTATCTCAAGATAAAGATCTTTATCTTATGAGACAGATGAAAATATAGGGTTAATTTTTTCCTGAATCAGAGCTAGAACTACAGAAACATAATTTAGGTTAGTACTCCAGAGTTTATCCAGTTGAATTCCCTGCTCAAAACAGGTCTCATTAAATCGAGGCCATCCCACACTTATAGTAGAAAGCAAGCAAACCTAATATTTGATTAGAATTTCCCATACTCTAGCTTGTGGGAGTTGTCCTATTCCCATGCATCTCTAAGAAGACTGTCTTTAACTTCTACTCTTATAAAAAATATATTATAAAGCTRTAAGTCTCAAATTAGTCCTTTTATTAGTTCTGTATCTCCGGATGAGAAACTGGGCACTCTAAAATTTGAAGGAATTAAAAATTTGTTTTGTTTTGAGCAAGTGTTTACTTGTGGTAGAAGGAAATATAGAAGATGGTAGTTCCTTAAAGTCCTCATCTGTGACACAGTGGTTTAAAGCATGTTCTCACCAAGTGCTAAAACATGCTGGAACTTGCAATTGCTGTTTTGAAAAAAGATATTTCCTCTTATTTTACCATTAATATAATTGCTGCTTTCCATTAACTGYTCTCTAATTAATGAGAGCCTTAATGATTTCACAAAAACTAATATAGCATGAATTGCAAAGCAGCCCACACAAAATGGGAGATCTAATGCTGAACTATAAAAGAATTGTTGCTTTTGAGGGTAATATGGAAAAAAATCTSCATGCACTGTGCATCCCTTCAGGATCAGAAACGCTGTTTCTTTGCAGGTCAGATATACCAGCTTGCAACAGGAATGTCTGGAAGGAAAATGGGATTGCAACACATCAAAAATTAAGCTCATGTTTATTCCAGGACTATGCTGGAGGCAGTTTTGCCTGGTTTAGATAATACTAAAAGTCTTGTGGTTCCTGGCTATTAAACTGGTTCTTAAATGTGACCTGTCAAGCTGTACTCCCTGCTGCCACTTTCTCAGAAGGTGTCACACTGCTCACGTTCATGATTCCCCTCCACCCAGTGTTTTTGTTTTGCATCTGAAAGTCAGTGTTGCTGTAGAAAGCTGTCCAGCATGCAGCACACAGAGTTGATGGCTGAAATGTTATTTGTACCCTCTAGATATGATTTTTTCAGAGCAGTACTATAATTTCAAAGAAAAGGTTAATTACTAATTACAGATTATTTAGTTTGCACTTGTACATGGCAATAACTGTCAACACAAGCTGTAAAGGTCTATGACTAGTTCAAATACCAACAAAATAGTGCTTTACTATAAATACTACCCACAATTTCTGCATCCAAAAAAGGGGCAATGCAAGCTCAGTCACCTATCCCAACAGATGAGTGTGATCCCTGCTCCAGAATGATTTACTGAAAATGTAAACACTTTCTATAGGAGAAGATTCTGATGTGTTCCTTTTCATTTTGGATCTCTATTCTGTTTGGGTTAACTTTATAAGATAGACATCTGTTGTTAGCTTTATTCCTCTTTCATAAAAGATCCATTGTAAGCTTAAAAGAATTCTCMAGCTTCCTTSACACTGTGGGCAATTTTGTCTCTTACTTCTATACTTGTATACCAGTTCCTCTTCAAAATGTATTTCATTAGGCTTAGCTTTCAAAAGCCAAAACATCTATCAATTGATTTCAGTTTCCCCCTCTACTTAAGTATAAAAATGCTAATAATTTTCCCTTTATTGCAGCCTGAGAGGCTTCCTAGACCATTTGACTATTTACTTCTCCCACCACAGTATATCATAAAACATCAAATGAAGTCATTCTTTATGATCTTCATTATGTCTGAAGCTTCCAGCAGGTCTGATATTAAATCTCTGCCTTCTATATTTTTTGTTTGTTTGTTTGTTTGTTTTCCAGTAGTAGGCCAATGCTTCAGAGTCACTTTAATTAGTACATGATTTAACTGTGTAATTAACCCACCAGCTATATATCCTCCAAAGATCAATGCTATGGAATATATTCCTAGATAAATGGTCCTGGCAGATAATGATTGGACCTCATTGAATGCATTATGTAAAGAAAGGGTATCATATCTGAAAAAGACCAGCGTTTTGTGCTGTTCTCTATTCTATTGTGCCGCTGAAAAGAGTCCCTGGAGAATCATTTGAACTGTTCATTYAAGATGACAGTCTATATTGTAGTTGGAGGCTGGGATGCTCATGTAAAGAAAACCACAGAGCAGCATATTGATCAGCTGGAGATGCCTCTGTTACCTGGTACTGCAGCATCTGTAGTGGGCCTGATAATTGAAACGTTTCACCCATCCTTGCTTTTCTGTCTGAAATGAAGTCAAGATGGAAATTAGTTTAGCAAGTCCACTTAGTTTTAAATGAGAAAAGTATATTGACTTGTTTTACATATCCCTCAGTAGGCTACCACTGTTATTGTGGATTTGATTACTTCCCAGAATGGGCAGAGGCAGTGAGAGGATAGAATAGAGAGGAGATGTAAAAAATCTTATCTGTGTTGCTTCCATGCATTGTTCCCTGAGAGCAACTGAGGGTCAGTGTGGTCTCTGCAGGAGGGAGCAGTCTGGAGAAGACTGGAACTATCTATCTCACTTTCAGAGGGACAGATGCCACTGAAATGATGCCATGTGTAATTGTAATGTAACCAAATGTAATGTAACAAATAGTAATTTCAAGACTGTGAGAGGAAACAAAAAGTGAGATTCTGCAGTCTGCCACAAGGCTCAACTAGATGAAAAGAACTGCAGTGGAATATCTCAGATGTGAGAAAGAAGAAGAAATTCTGTAGACATAATGCAGACATCCACAATGTAGGCTAGGGGATCCCCTGTGCAATCACAGCAATGGTATTTCAAACCTGAAGTTCATCTGATGTCATTGCAGATGACATGCAGAGATGAACTGAGGTTTGGCAATTTTCCCAATGAACTATAGATRTTCAGATGACTAGCTCAGATAAGGATGACTACACTGCAGATAACTGAAGTCAGAAAAGACAAATTCCTGTTAGACTGAATGARAAACAGGTTATGATGGAGTCCTACATGATTTCATGGCTACCACAATTTTCCTAGTTTCTATAGAGGGTAATAGAAAATTCCGATGTAAGGGAAAAAAGATTTTGATTTCTTTTAGGCAACTACTCTGTGTAGATGGCATACTACAGATTTTCAGATGATACTGAATAACTTTTTAAATGGTGCTTCATTACAATCTGGCAAGTAAATCCTAAATCACAGAAAAAGAAACACCTCATGAGAATTTACAGTATGAGTTGATACTGGAAAAGGCTGAAAGAAAGGAATACGCAAACAAATTGAACTTTCATATGTATAGAATTTCTGATATTTCTCAGAATTACAGAGGATGAACCAGGAGAAATATATTTCTATATGAGAGTAGGCACAAGTGGAATAAAATAGAAATTGGAAAAGAAGATGGCATTGGAGGCTTTATGTTTATAATGAAACAAAAAAATTAAAAATCAAAGTATGTCTGCAACAAYGACAACTGACAAAGGAAAACTAACTAGAGAAGCAGAATACTCTAGCAGCAAAATACAAAGTTGCTCATGAATTTGCAGAAAAATGTGAAATACCAAAATGAGCAAAGACTTGTATTAGACAAAAATAAAGGCAATGTAACACAAAAGGTAAAAAATATACAAGTGTGAAACCTGCCTCTTTGAGATATGCCTCAGTTCTCCTGGATGCTCAGCAGATACTTAGCATTTTGTTCATGCATAAGACAGGGTGGAGCTCTATCCACCAAGAATTATCTCAGTATTCCCTTCATGTCRTGTGCTTCAGTGATTCCAGGCTATGAAAACAATTACATGTGAGTTGATTAGCATAGTATATCTGCCTGAGGTTCTAATAGAGAAGAGGGAATACTTGAGAAAAGAATGCAATGAAGCTAATTATATTTTGTATTAGTGTAGACAGGAAGTATCTGGAGAGGGGACATTAATGGTAAAGATTTAGAGTCACACTTTGTTGGTGGGTAAGACTAGCGGCAGTGAAGTCAGTAGCCTGGTTTTATTCTGATGAGATTGAGATTATTTTGCAGGATTCAGAGTTGAGTACAATATTGCACTGTGTATTGGGTTTCCCTGGCCAGATTTTGGTAGTGGGGGGATGYCAGAAACTTCCCCCATGTCTGACAGAGCCAGTGCCAGTTGGCTTCAGGACAGACTTGCCACTGACCAAGGACAAACCCAGCAGCAACAGTTGTTATCTGGGATAGCAGATTTAAGGAGGGGCAAAAGCCTCCAAACCCACAGCAGAAGAGGARTGAGAACATGCAAGAAACAGCCCTACAGACACCAAGGAGAAGTGGGAGGAGGTCCTCCAGACTCTGGAGCTGAGCTTCCCCTGCAGCCCATGGTGAAGAACATTATGAGGGCATCTGTCCCCCAGCAGCTCATGGATATCCAYGGGGTAGCAGAGATCCCCTGGCAGTCCATGGAGGACCCCACACTGGAACAGGTAAATGACTGAAGGGAGTTGTGACCCCATGGGAAGCCTACACTGGAACAGAGTTCTGGCAGTAGCTGTGGACCCATGGACAGAGCCCATGCTAGACAAGTTTGATGGCAGGACTTGTGACCCCAGGGGGGACCCACACTGGAACAGTTCATTCCTGAACRATTGCACCTCATGGAAAGGACCCACCTTGGACTAGTTAATGAGGAACCACAGCTCATGGGAAGGACTCACATTAGAGAAGTTCATGAGAATTGTCTCCTGTGGGAGGGATCCCACGCTAGAGCAAGGGAAGAGTGTGAGCAGTCCTTCCCCGAGGAAAGACGAAGCAGCAGAAATTAACTGTGTGAGTAATTGACCTCAGCCTCCATTTCCCATCCCCYTGCACCCCTAGAAGGGAGGAGGTAAAGAAGATCAGTCRTGAAGTTAAGCCTGGGAAGAAGGTAGGGGTGGGAGAATGTGTTTTAAGGTTTGGTTTGATTTCTCATTACCCTACTCTAATTTGATTGGCAAAAAACCAAACTAATTTCTGTGAGTCACGTCTGCTTTATCCGTGATGGTAATTAGTGAGTGATCTCTCCTTGCCCTTATCTCCATCCATGAGCTTTTCATTCTATTTTCTCTTTCCTGTCCAGCTAAGTGGGGTGCTTTGGTGGGCACCTGGTGCTCAGCCAGGGTCAATCCACCATAGCAGGACTAAGATACACTGCAAAAATCAGGATGGCTTYAAAGAAACAACTACAGTTCATGCATTGAAAACTGCACCGGGCCATGCTCAGTAGCTGTAAGAATCCCATCATTCCCTCTGAAAGGAAAAAAAATAAAGGTTTTTTGTGACTGTGGCAGAAYTGTAGACATTTTCAGACATTTCTGAAAATGGTCACTACAAAAGGTCCCTCCTATTTCAGTTTAGACCTGTTCTGCTGTTTTCTGGACATTAGGTATAGGAATACCTATTCAATCAGAGAACAAAAAAAATCCTTATTTCAAAATTTTCATAACATATATTTGATTCAGATTCATTGTAGCTGCATTTTCTTAAAAGTTTCTAAGTATTTATGTAATTCCAAGTTAAAACTGAATTGTCAACAGAAATAGCATTATTTTAAAAATTCTATTTGTTGAACCTCTTGCACAATTTATAAGTGCTATAATCAAAGGAGAGCTCTTTTTAGGGAGTCTGACCTAACTAATGTGAATRGCTGTAATTTCTTTTTAAATGACTAATGTGTCAAACTCACCAATGGCTCACCTTTGTTTGTGCTAGAGGAAATGAAGGTGGACATTTCTATTTGCAAAAACCTATTAGATTGTCCAGCCTCCAAAACGTTACTCTTAGTTAATGGCTGCAAATAAATTAGTCAAAAATAATGAAGAAAGCCTAGCCAGGTAAAATGAGAAGTCTGGCTGTCTTTCAGTTGAGTTTTCCCAAGGACATAATAGAAATAAATCCCATTTATGAAGTCTCRATGAGAAGCAGCAGCAGAATATCAAGTGTTCATGATAGGAGGAAAATACCTCCTAGGAGATGAGCAATGTTTCTGTCAGAAAAAATGTATTTGCTGAATTATCTTCAATAAAGGAACATTTGCATAAAATCATATTAATTTCAGGAGGGTGTTTATTATTGTGTGTTTGCTGGATCCATCTGACCAAAAAAAGTGGTGTGTAATGAAAATGTACGTTGAAGATGTTACGTTTGGAATTAGAGTAACATTAACCAAGTTTAACTCATATATTTCAGTTTATACATAGGACTTTGATGGAATTACAGTCTTGCTATGAACCATTAAGGGCACATTATTCCATATTTTTAATTGAAATTAAAACCTCAAGCTTGTCAGGATATGAAAAATTATGCTTTTCTAATGCCTACAAAGAGCTATATTTCAGTATCTTTCCTACTCCCTGGGTACTGCTGTTGTCAGTGATAGGCATTTCTGAAGCGTAAAACAAACAGAGGAACACTTTGTTCCTCAATACTCTGTTTCACTGTCTGAATAATTCCCAGATGACTCCACTGCACTCTAAGGGGACACATTGGATTGGTTTTGGAACTGGAGAGCAGCCACATGACTGTGTTTGAAACCAAAAACATTTCATTTCCATTGCTGTAATTCTGCTTCAGTATTTCTAATGTTGTGCTGTATGTTTTCCAGAGATGTTTTTCAAATTTTTTTGAGGAAACTTCTGCAGTTSCTCTGAACATTGGATTCATTTATTAGAAAGTTCTTGCTAAAACACAACTGTTTGKAGGTACAGGTATTTGCAGAAGCAAACAGAAACTGCAAAGAGGCACCAACAAAAAAAATCACATAATTCCTATTTTCATAGTACAGAAGGAATCAGCAATGCATGGGTGTGCAAAAATCACCACAAACCTCCTCAAATGGACTCTTTCTGCTCTCATCCATTTTCTCACATTTACAAAACCTTCATTTAGTCAAACCTTCAGCCACTGAATTGATCAGTGATATACAGGTGATAACCAGGTGTCTGAAAGTACTCCACATTAGGGTTTTTCCTGATTCGAGCCAGAGTTATTCAATAATCTTCTATTAATCACCACCTGTAAAATTTCACAACTAGATCTGTGCTGCAGAAGGGCTCTGGATAAACTTTATATGATTGGTGCTGGCTCCTAAACTGGTAGCTGACAGAAGTGCTGCATMCAAACTGTCAGCCAGGATAGTTTGGGATTGTTCCATGGACTTCTCGTTTCATGCCCTTGTTCAGGGTAGAAGACCTGTCAGAGGACACTTGCTGCTGGATGCTTGTGTGTTCATCCAAAAGAAAACAGGACAATGGAAAAACAGGAGAAAGGTGAATGAGCCTCAGAGGAGGGATAATGCCCTCCTGGGTCTTATCCCAAAATTTAATCGGRTTCATCTGGTGCTTATTTCCAAGACTGGAGGCTGGGGAGTATTTTCAAGTTAAATGGTTACCTACTGCATCAAAGTTTTCTCTGTCCTTTCTAAGCTGCCAGATAAKTCCTCCTCTTTACAAAGGCTATTACACACACTATTACAATGTGTGCCTGAGATGCRATGGAGGTGCCCAACACCAGCATCTGTCCTTGGTTTTCCAGAGCAGAAACAGTTCATAAATCAAAGGCAATTGCTGGTCATGTTCTAAGCAGTCTTGTCTCTACAAGGACTTYTACCAAATACTCAGGAAGCACAAATTCCTCAACAGTGAGACTTTCCTTCTAGTCTTTCTTCTGTTTTGAACTCAGAATCCTTCTTTCCATATCAATGGTATTTCAGACTTTCAAGAGCTGCTCAGAAATAGATTACCTTTAATGAGGAAATACTGCATATAATCACTCTACTAAAAAGAMAAAGTGAACCCATTTCCATAGACCTGAATAAAATAGTTCTATGTTTCAGCAAAGTTCTTACGTATTTTACACTGTTTCTGCAACCAAATGATCCAAACTAATGCCCAGATAGTGTTAGCCAAATCAACAGGCTAGAATTTCTGTGTGAAATGAAGGTAGAAGGTGTTATTTTACACAATTTCCCTATATGTCAATAGAAATGGAGGCTGCACGGATGGCAAAGAAAACAGAATAAGCATAAATGGGCATCTRAATTCCAAATGCCTTTCCTATTAATGGAAAGATCTTGTAAAGTTTATAATAATTTGGTTTAGTTTTAAAATTTAGATGGTAACAAGAAATAATTCAGTAGGACATTGATGACTATTTTGATCAATTTCAATGGATTTAAGCATCTAAATTTGAAAGAAAGGCATCACAATTGAAAACAGCAATTCCRTGTGTTCTAGGGAATTATCTTGATTTTACAAGGTCATCTGCTTAGTGCACTATTCTGTATGTAACTATGGATGTGTATAATACCATTAGTGCAACTTTAGCAGTACAGCGTTCCATGAAAATACTAAGGAATGGTAGTAATGACATCAAGCTACAAAAGGGGCATATAAGCTCAAAATTCTTTTTCTGAATATGAAGAGTTTGATATAAACATCAACATAAACATCATCATATGCAATGAAATACAAAGAATTAGAAAAAAAAATCAAGATATATAATTGTTGCATTTTCCTTTGCAGGTTGTTGTGGTTTTAAACCTCATGATGCTCCCTTGATGAAAAACCCCAGTATAACCTTTTGAGTCATTTAACTATTTAAGTAGTAGATGTTCAAAATTCTGATGGTTTGAGAAGTATAAAAACTCATTTATTTTTAATTTCCCCAGTGCAGCATATTTTTCTTCCTATTTTTCAAACAGTATACCCAGGAAATCTGCAAAGGCAGTAGCTAAAAACTGCCAGAAGCCACCACAGGAAGGAAAGAACTGGAAAAATCTTCCCAAACAAGTCTGTCACTTTCTTAAGGTCTCAGAATTACAACGGAGGATTACTAATCAGTGGATAAATTACCAACTTTTCAGTAAAGTGGCATTTGTACAGTTCCTTTTTTCATCTTTATCCTTGTTGATTCTTCTGTGGAAGTAYTTGGCTTAAATCATGAAGTACTGTCATCTGAGAAGACTAATTTCTTACTGCCAAGCAGTTTTAAACACCATTCAGATATTATGATTCAAACAACACAATATGTAGGGTGCCAAGAAAGACTAAAGAACTTTATAGGTCAACCTGCTCCTGACTTTTGGCTAAAGGCTGCTCAAGCTCAGTTTCCTACAGGCTTCCTTTGTGTTCCTTCACAACAGCAGCCACAAAAGAAACWTTCACTTCTCTGACAAGATACTGAAAAGATTTAAATGTCATTAGATCAGTCATTGGTACAAATGGAGTTTTTATTGAGGATAGCTTGTCTCTCACATGCTGCACAGTACATAGAAATCATTATATACCTGTACATATCTTCATATACTTGTACTGAAAACCATTTGTAGATTCAGATCATAAAACTGGCTAGTGTGTGAAGCAAAAGGCAGACTTGGACATTATGGCTCCTTAGTGCACAGCAGTACAACATTCCTGAGCAATGTTACTACGGTTTTTTAATGAATATTTGCTTGGGTTTTGCAATTATGTTCTAATGGTTGATGCTATAAGGAAAAACGAAGTGAACTGCATTATAGAATCATAGAATGGTTTGGATTGGGAGGCACCCTAAACATCATCTAGTTCCAGCTTCCTGCCMTGGGAAGGGACACTTCCCACTAGACCAAGTTGCTTGGAGCCCCATCCAGCCCCATCCTTGAACACTTCCAGGTACATGGCATCCACAACTCCACAGGACAACCGATTCCAGTGCCTCACCACTCTGTCAATAAAGAATATTTTCCTAGTATAGAATCTTAATCCACACTCTTTCTGTTTAAAATCATTTCCTCTTGTCCAATCTAGCACATCTAGCAGAACATTGTCTTTTCAGGAAGGAACAGGTTAAAAATAAACAATAAAGTGAACGTATACTTGTAATCACTTATCATTATCCAAAGGCGTTTCCCTGCATCTTGTTTTTCTGTGTGACTTGTTTAAATTATTCCCTAATGCCTGAAGAATTAACTCTTCTTGGTCTCTTGAGGTAGTTTTTCCTAAAAACTAGTCATAAATCACCCTCTGCCTTCAGTGACACTGTGGTCCTATGCTCCAGTATTAATCCTTTGTTTTATAAAGAGTGAATTCACACATATTTTAAGTATAGTAATTTTAGAGCAGGTTGATAAGACAAAGTCGTCTACAATAAATTTAATGCAAATTAAAAGATAATTATAAYTGACCATCTCTTGACCACAAGTGTTTGTTGTCAAATAAGAAAAGGTACCTAGTTAAATTTACTTTTAGTTGCCTCCTTTTGAAAAAAGAAAAGAGAATGAAAAACAACAAAGGAGAAAAAGAAAGACTAGAGGGCAGAGAGGAAAAAAAAGAGTCTTAGACAAATAGCTTATTTGGCAAATTAAACATTTGGATTGGTGTGGAGCAGATTGTAGAACAGAAAATGCTGAAATCAAGATCAAGGAACTGTCATATACATCAAATAGTTGCATCACAGAGTATGACATTAGAAAAATTAGATTCATTGAGTACCAAGGACAGATGGCACAAACAGATGAATAYTGTACTTCCCTTTAAATGGAAATAGAAGAAAAATGCATATGACAAGATTTTGTTTGGATAATACCACTGGCATTAATAAAGTTACTCAGGTCATGAATTTGGGCCCTGGAGAACAATTTATGTTGTATTCAGAAAAGAGTTCAAGTATCTCAAAAGATAACTCAGGKACTTTGAGACTGAAGGCTGGCTAAGGAGATACCAGTAGCTGCTGAACATTTTGAAACAACAAAAACAGAAGAAAAAAAATCAATAAAGCCTCAAATGAAAAGTGAGGAATGAAATGGGGAGGTTATAATTTGCTGCAATAACTCTGACAAGAAGTTTTACACTTGCACTGATCTTTTTTCCAAAGCTACTCCAAAAAAGGATTTTCCATCCAGGCAGAGAAGAGCAGTAAACAGCCAGTCTACAAATTGCTTTCTAAAAAATTCACTTTTTTGTTTTCCTATAGCTTTTCTAAGTGGCCTGCAGCTAGAAAGCTGCTCCTCTTATTGCAGTCCAACTGCTTACCAGAAGCCTGAGACATTGCCAGTCCTTTCAGTAGAGCTGTGGTCAAGAGAGCTGGGCACCCCCTGAGGCTGCCCTATTTCCTTCTGTCAGACAGTTTGGAACAGTTTGTAGGTCTGAACATGACCTAAGAGAAGGGKTCCAGGAAGGTATTTGGGAAAGATCATGGTTTTGCAAGAGGAGACCTGTTTTTCTTCTGGACAGGAATTTGCATGCAGGTCAATGTTGATCTTAACACCTGTATACACAGAGGACCATACTGGAAGTTTTTGTAAAGATTTGTGATAGAATTTGCATCTCTTTTACTTGCTTTTCTGAATTTGTGTTCAGTGTTTTTTTAGGCATCAAGGCCTGTGAGGAGAAGATGRCTGAGATGGAAAGAGAGGTAAGAGAGGCAAGAAACACTGTACTGACCTGGGAGTCTGCAGCTCATGCTTAAACAAATAGTGCAGTCAGGAGCAGAGAGAGAGCTTTCAGCAGTGACTCAGATCTTCGCAGGGGCCAGAGGCTGCTGCAGTTCACTTCAACTCAAAAAATTGCTGAGATGCCTGGAAGCAGCAACTCACCTTTGRGCACACAGTGACAAGAGCAGCTGTGTACAAGACTTGTTTTTTTCTGAGACAGTTTTCTTTGAAAATTTCCAGGCTTTGTTCCCTTGTTCAACACTATTAGGCTTGTTTTTTCTTTTTTTTTTCTTTTTTTTTACTCTTTAAGAACCTTTTTGGAGACCTCACTGAGAGAAAAAATTCTAGCTACAGCCACTCCAAAACTGCAGGGTTTTCAGAGTCCTGCCCCAAAAAGCTCAGGTGTCCAGTGAGAGAAAGGGCTCTGTAGTTTGAAAACAGGTTAGACCTGGACCTCAGCAAAAGGAATCTTGGGCAAAACTGCTTATGACTTCAGTGAAAGAGACAGCAGGAACTCGTTTAGTTTTCCCATCCTACAGAAAGTGTAATTTGCAAGGCTAGAGCTGACAGCATTKTGGTTTTCTGAGTTGTTTGGTATTCCAAGTTTCATATGCTGTACAGGTATCATTCAACTCTAATATCAGAATAATTACAGTTTTTGGAGAATGAAATTAAATCCTTATTTTGTGCACGCAGYAGGCAATTTAAAGCTTTCTCTCAGCATGGTTTTGTGTTCACAGGAATAGAGATAGTAGTGATATAAAAAGTAAGAATATTTTTCTTTTCCAGGAGAATTCTTTTGGTCTCTGGGCCTCTGTTATTGTATCAGTAGGAATGCCAAGGAGAACTGAAATCTCTGTTTTATGCAAGACATTCCTATAATGTTTCTGTACCAAATTTAAGACTGTGACATTTTTATGCTCAAACAATTTGTCAAGCTTGCTACCTTAAGATTTTTAATTTTATTCCATGCAGATTCAAATATGTTCTTACCACTTCTGTAATGGGATACTGATGAGTATAGTCATTTTGTGCTAGATTTTTATGATGTAGATCTTAAAGGGCAGTAATTATACACCACAGGAACTTTGAGAAATTTTTTTCATAACAGTTGTATCCTGGGYTCAAAGTTATGTTCTTTCACTTTACAAAATAAAATTATAACACTTTTTAGAAAATTTTAATCACAAGAGCTGATAGTGATTTCCAAACTAGCTTTAATTTAAAACAAATTTTAAAAGTTATGGTTTTGGCGATGCAGAGATCACTACAAATTGTTATTGATAAAATTTACTCTTCTAAACTTGCTGCAAGAACTGAAGGACACCTGAAGCAGCCAGAAATATCTCTCCTAATCCTGTCTCTTTTCCTTCTTCCCATTTCATGGCTTAGTAGACCTTTCTGTGGAAAACTACTGCAATTTCTCAGAGAAACCCAGGCTTTTTTAAACTTCTGACAGTTTCCCTGTTATTTTTATCTACTTGGATCTCTGTCGTCTTTTATAGAGCTGAGCCATATAGCTTTACTTATTATTCCAGTGATTTTTGCATTAGTAGGTAAATAAAAAATATTATTTAAAAACCTCAGAAAAACTCTAAATTCTACTTTTTTTTCCCCAGGAAGCTAAACTTCCTTTTTCTGTGCATCCTATGTTGCCTGTACTGGGATTAGGGTTTGTGAGTTTTTTTTATGTTCCATGGAAACTTTCTTTTTATGAGAATGCAAGTGGATAAACTTCATGAAATAAAAAATGGGGCCAAAAGTCTCTAAGAAGCACAGAATATGATTTGGATGGAAATAAACACTGCTGTCCAACTAAATTTCCTTTTTTCTTGAATGAAAACAAGGAAGATTTTTCTGAAAATTATCTATAAGAAGTCAAACAGTAAAAATTTGGGGCAGTGTTTCAGCTGCCATTCACCAATGCCACTGATTAGTTCACTCCCAACATTTTTTACAGGCAGCTTAGTCTGCTCATGTGCTCCAAAAAACAAGAAATCCCCTGCTGCAAATCTTCTGAGGAGTTCTGAGTTACGTCACAGTCTGTGAAAGTCTGTGAAAGTCTTTGCAAATATTTCTTTACCTAATGTTTCCCTGTTTATTTTTATTGAATATTTTACTGGGTTCAATCTCATCTTGTTGTATTGTGTTTATGTAAGTTATACTGTTCTGTTCCCCCTATCTTGTAATGGTTCTGCCCTGGTTCTCCCTCCCCTCCCTTTAGTGTCAATTACTCCAACTCCCCCCCAGTTGCTCTGGCAGTTATTGTATCCTTTCGTAAATCCCTCCCTGGTGCCTTGTCCGTCACTCTCCGCTCCCGCCTTTATCTCTGGAAACTGCTATCTAGAGCAGTGAGTGATTGGCTCAAGGACCGGGGCCCCTCCTTCAAGTTGTTCCTATTGGTTCTCCCTCTAAGTCAGTCCTTTGTGTTCCATTCCCCTCTGCAACCCTATTTGTCCAAGAACCAGCTCCTCCCCTGTATCCCTCGGTCTTTATAAGCTGCTGTAACTCCCCTCTTGCTCTCTTCAGCTGCTGGCTTCCCCCTGGGATACAATAAACTCGGATTCTACCCCAGCTGGAGAGTGCTCTTTTCATTCCTGCTGGTTGAAACTTTGACGCGGCCACGTCCCTTCCCAAGGCAGCGCTGCTGCTATAATGCAGGGCGTTTGCCTTAGGCGCTGTCCCGAAGCACTGCGATTGGGATAGTGCCCCCTGTGCTGCTAGCGGTGCTGGCCAGCTAGCCGGGACATCCGAGAAGAACCCTTCTCCTGCYGGACTGCTTCATCATCTACTTGTAAAAAGCATCTACTTGGATTTCTCAGCAGTTTATACTGAGATAGAAGAGAAGAGAGATRGAAAATGTGTTCTTAACACAAAAATATCATGAGATGTCTGGACAGGGACAAAATACAATGTAACATCTGAACACAGATTTTTCTTGTACCGCATCACTCCTCAACTGCATGAGGATGTCTCAGTGAAGATGTAGCCAGGATTATCACTTTAGTAGCCCAAAACAGAAGTTTTGTCTTCAAGTATTTATTGCACCCTCTTCTCKTTGTTGGTAAGGAATACACTGTGTCACATTTCTAGGTTTAAATATAGTAGCGAAATACTGACTCTTGCTGTCTTTGCTCTGCTGATAAAATAATCCACAAAATGTTACACAGCTAATGTTTCTGCACTAACAGATGGGTTTTTATCCCCTCTAAAATGGCAAAGCACAATTATATAGAAAGAAAGAAATTATATAGAATTATATAGAAAGAAATAATATATRAAGAATTATGTAGAAAGAAAACAGAACTTGCTGCGCTTGGTAGTCTCTTTCTTCATCTTCCCCCTGCCCCTGCAAACATGCAGACAGAATTTATGGGCAATCGGTTCAACACAAAACCTCCTCTGGTGTCACTATTTGCACTTCCTCACAATAAGTGGTAAATGTGTTTAAAGGACTGTTATTCTCTTTCACAAGCTTCAGATTGCTTATTCATAACAAAAAGTAAAAGAAAGGAAATACTTGGAATGTAAAACATTTTCTTGCTGCAGATATATGATAAAATTTCTTTTAATGTGAACATGAAACTTCCTTATCTAGCAAGTTGCTAATTCTCAGCCTAGAAGCATTTGCTAATTGCTAGGCCTTTATTAAATACTTAAGTATGTATATTTCTCAGCCATATTCATAGATCCATTATGAGATTTTGAGAGAATATTTTTCACCCCATGAGAAAGAATTTTCAGTGTTTTAAAATTCATTATTTGTGTGTAATAAATCTGGGATCCAAAGACTAAGGAGCTAGTTGCCTCTTTCGACTGCTATAACTGTAGCATATTTCTGCTATTTTATCCTTACAAAAATATTCCTATGTCATATGTTTAATCTTACTGACCTTTGATTCTTATTTTAAAATTAATTTTAGTAGGTTAATGCAAGTGTCATAGCAATGCAGATATTTACATGGCAGTAGTGGTTCACATACTGCTATATTCACTGATGATGTCTGTGCCTAATCTCTGAAACCTTCTTTGTGGTTGTTTTGTTGTTTTTATTTGATGGTTTGCTTTTTTCTTCTTTTTGTTTTTTTTTTAATTAGTCCTAGGGCTCGTTCTGCAGACATCGACTGTCTTCACAATTTTCAGTCTCTCTGTGGAAATGTGCKGGTTTCTTCTAAACCAATCGTTGCGGGATCCCTGGGGAACCTGTTCAGGGAAGGTACTGGAACTAGGAACAGTTTTTATATGACAGAATAAATTCTACCAGATCTACATGTTCAGAAGAACTAAGGCATARCTTAGCTTTTCTTACTTGTTTTTCTAGTGAGTGTTGGGAATTGGTTTTGGGAAATATTCATGGATACATTATATAGGAGAAAGTGCTCTGGAAAGAGGGACAGGTATGTAATTTTTTTGCGTGAGCAAATCTTAGTACTTTKCAGGAGAAATTTGTTGCATTTGTGCCTGTTTGTCATGGAAAAAACCAGAGGGCTGTGGTTAAAAATGCTAATTTTGATTGAAGAAGACAGATCTTCCTGGATTTCTAGTCACAGTGGAAAAGCTGCTTTTTAAAATCTAAGCAGGAGCATCTGGAGCTCAGACCCTTAGAGGTGTCCTGACTTCAGCCCACACATCCCTTCACAAGATAAAGACAGTTTTTATGAGTATTCCTTTCAATGTTTAGTTTTACGTTGTTCCTCTCACAGAGCAGCCAAGATAATGAAAAAAGCTTCTGTCTGCAGCAGACAGTTATTAATAATTCTGAAACTGATGGTCAACATGTCTGCCATTCCTGATAAGCTCTGTGCTAGCTATGGTAGCTAATGATGCCAACACCTATGTCCTTCTCAGTTACAAGCAACTACTCAGGCTGAAGCTTGTGTGTGAATGGATTGCACATTTCCTTGGATGTAGGTCTGAGTTTAAGCCAGGGAAAAAGATCTAACAGGAAATGATCTGCTGACTGGGTGGAAGGACAAAACACTTGGTAAGCTCTTGCTTATCAAGGCATGTTGTTATCTTCTGAGCCAAGTAAGAAAAAACAGGAAAAAAAAATCCGGTGAAGTTTTTCAAGATTTTCTTTGGCTTTCTTTCTCAAAATAGCAAGAAATTAACATTTTAAAATATATTTCAAATGAAAGCTCATGTAACAAAATGCATGACTATAATTTGGAAAATGATATTTCTCAAGCATAACAAATTAGTGGAAAAATTAATCCTAAATTTGTTTTGAGGTAATAGTTTTACAAAGCAAAGAAGTGATTTGGAAATGAAACAAGATTATCTAAATATGCACTTCAAGAAATTAATTTTTATTGTCAGACTTATTTCCTCAAAATCTTTCTTAATTTCTGTAGCATTTCTACTGCTTTGATGCAGAWGTAGATGCAGAAGTTTAATACTTCACAGTTAAGGTGATAAATTCTGCTCTTCATTAATATAATATGTGACCACATGCATTGTCTGAGATCTGATAGAGAATAAATTTGATTGTCTTGATTGTATTGCAGACAAGTGCTAATGAAATGAAAGTCTCTATGCAGATTAACTGTGTACAGTAAGGAAAAGACTTTCCTTTGTTTTACACCCTGTCARTACTATTTTTTATTGTTTTTAATGCCTGTGTTATGAAAGATGGAAAACAACTATTCATCACTGAATTTCTCTATACCATAGAAAATTACTCTACAGTATTTCCCCCACTTCTGTCTCTTTTCAGCTGAAACATTCTGCTTTGTTTCATTGTTACAATTATGGGAAGCATATAATAATCTTTGTTGTTAAACCTGAAAATTTGCAATTCTTTCTGGCAGTGGGGGGAATCAGAAAAGCAGACACTGTTTGAAATATTTCTATGAATTGATTTACTCTGGTTGTTCTCAGGAAGAAATCATAGAATCATGGAATGGTTTGGGTTGGGAGAGACCTTAGAGATCATCTGCTTCCAACTTCCTGCCATGAGCACCTTCCACTAGACCAGGCTGCTTAAATCCCATCCAACTTGGCCTTGAACACTCCCAGGGACAGAGAATTCACAGCTTCTCTGGGCAACCTGTTCCAAGGTCTCACCACCCTCACAGTAAATTATGTATTACTAATATCCAATCTAAGTCTACCCTTTTTTAGTTTGAAGCCATTTAYAATAAATACAGTTTTATCAAGTAAAACTAAAAGCTTCTTTTGAGTCAGACTTCAAAGTGACTCTTCAGACTCCAGAGGTGTGATTTATTAACATGTGGGTGGATTCAACTTAATTGTGCTCCTGCAGGGGACTGCTATTGTGTGGACAACTGGAACTTTGGCAAAGAGCACATAAATAAGTCTAATAATTTAGCAATTATGTGTTATTCTTGTCCAATTGCCAAAATATTTTATAAATAATTCCTTTACCTTTTACTCCTGGATGAACTGAGAAGTTGAATTTATTCAGCTTTTCAAAGAAATCAATTTTGCTGCTCTTTATTGATGGCCACTGTAAAAAGGGTTTTTAATTACCTTGTACTTCTATTGTTCCGCTTTCCTTTTCCATTTTAGAAACAGCTAAACTGTCATCTGCATGAGACTTCTACTAAAAAAAATGGTGTTTTTTTTCCTTGGCTTAATAAGCAGAGCAGAGCTAATTAGACCCTGATAACAAATTCAGTTGAATAGTTCAGAAGCCTATTTATTTGCAAACAGAAAGTACTTCTGATCAATTCTTTCCAAGGGACCAACAGAGAAGCCACTGCCTGTCATATCTGACTTACCAGCTTTGCCTCTGAATGCTGGTGAGAGAATCTTAACTGGATGTGGCCCGAACTGGTAGCTTCTCTTCTCTACCCAAGATTAATTTACCCAGATATGAATTCTTCCTAGTCCTATATTTTCTTTTAATTCACTTATACCCTTTCTTCAATTTTTGTAAAGTTCCTTTAGCGTTTTCAATCTACTACCTTCTAATAAACCAGTATGTGTTCCTCCAAGCAGTGTAAACTGTTTCACACAAACCTTATAAAGGATGAGCTACATTTTGCATTTCAGCTTTAAAAAACTGCAATCTTAGTATTGCCARAAGTCACTTAGTTTACAAAATTCCAGGATCTCAACCATTTTTCCTATAATTGAACAGTAAAATGGAGGAGGGTTCAGCATCCTAAACACATTTTTCCTGAAACTAGAAGAAYAATAATTTTGTTTCATACGTAGTGATTCCTTGTTTAAATATAATACCCATAGCTCCTTTTTTTGCAAGCTAGAAAGTAAACAGATAAGTAGGTACATAAAGACAATGGCAATTTATTCAGATTTTCAAATGTAAACCTGAGGCAAATTTATCACTTTTAGATGGGGAATAGCAGCAGATRGGAGAAGTTTCTCACAAGACAGCCTGAAGGACTTTGGCCTTCAATTATGAACAGAAGATTCAGCTAAGCTCTTGTTTAAAGACCATCTTCAGTATAATGCTCTTCTCTGTGTGAATCCAGACCTTTTRCTCCAATGTCAGTATACTTGTCAACTCTCAAATGACTGCAATTTCCYTAAATGTTTATCCCTTCTCCTGCAGGAAGTGATAAAATTCCTTATGAGTGCAATTGTCTTGTCCTAGACAATGTGAAGATGTTAATCTTTGTAAAAGGAACAAATAATTGCCCCTCATGACTTCCACATTCTAGAGTACATGGCTCTAAATAGAGAAAGGATTGGATAGAGACAACTGCTTRAAACAGCACTTTGAAGACCAGACCTATGAATAGTTTCTGTAAATGCTGTGATGCAAATGTTCTATACAATTTTAACTTGCTGTTTCCCTCGCTGACTTCTCATTAGTCTTTCTTAAAAGTTGAAGTGTGTTAATTTATTTTGTGATTATAATAGCATTGTGTCTTTTATTTTTTAAAAGAAATTATTTTGTAGAATTAGTAAAAAAAACCCCAAAAATTGTTTTATTTAAATGCTATTTAATTAAAACTGGTATGATGTAAACAAGTACCTCGGTGACATGTTGGTGAGAGTACTGCTGGTAACTGCATAAGCACCTAACAGAAATTGAATCTTCTACAGCTTTTGGATATATGCCAGGCTTGCTGAGTTTCAAAATAGTACAGGAATTCTCAAGCTTTTATTAAAAGCACACTACTTTACTTCTATAGCAATTCCAGTCTATAAATTTAATGCCTCTTTTTATTTGTGAAGGTGCCTCCACCATGATTAGTAGACTAGCACAGCACTATGAAATGCACACAATAAAGATGACATTGTACTTTACCTTCTTCCGTTTATTGGAACTGCAGGGTGCTGATTTTAAAGCTTGAAGGAAAAAAGATATTTTGAACCATATGGGCATGATCATTTTTATGTTTAATATAAATGACTGTCTAGAGCTGAACCAGAAATGTGGCTCTTGTTATATACACCATCTTCAGAAGAAGCTGTCTCCAAACCACAAACCAGTCTTCAGCTCTCCCATTTTTCATAAATGTACTGACCTGATTGACCACAATGACTGTGTGGGATTAAGGTGTTGTTCTAAGGCGTCTACCCTCTTGCTGCTCTCCAGATGGCTTTGGAAATAGCACTGGACTTTGTCCAAATTGATGAGAAGTAAACCTACACAATAAAGCTGTCTTCTCACTACTATGAGTTTAAGCCCCAAAGCCAAGAATAAGTCTATCGCTGTTTAGCTTCAACTTCACAGCCTCTAGAATGGTTTAAGGCAGAAATCTGACATTTATGAAGTCTTTATACTCTTTTGAAGACTATAGAAACAGTAAAAGATAAAAGTAGTGCTTCTGAAGCCATAATTTTTGTTGAATCTCCAAGGCTTGTTTCTCTCTCTTGGATAGTGAGTGCCTTTCCTCAGTGCTGGCTGTTTTTCATGTAGAAAAAAGGGCAATTTTGAAGTATGTCTTGTGCTGAAATATGTAATACAACAAAGTGCCCTTTAGRTGAAGAAAAAACCCCAGAGACTGTGATCCTAACATGTATATGTATTTCTCTACCTATTTCTGCTCTGAGAGTGTTTTAAACTAGACTGCAGATATTGTTATGCTTAAAAAACCAAGAGATTTGTAAAAATTATTGAAAGGTGGACAAAGAATTGTTGGGAATTTATTGCTAGTTACTAGTAGGCAGTAGARTTTTCTAGTCAGGAGGGTGGCATCTCATGAATTATATTTGAATTTCTSTGTTAAGGATGCCATATAATAGAATGCAAAATAAGGCAAATTTAGCTAATTTCTCCCCTTTATATATGTGGTTGTTTAAATAGATAATGAATAAAAATGGTTATTTAAGTGTGTGGTAAGAATCACTCCCTTGCAGACTATAGATACAATTTAGTAGTGTGGTGAGTCTTCTCAAATTAAAAAGTTCAAATACTAAATTAGTGTTGAAAAACTCATATAAAAATGTCTTCTCTTGTTMCTTTGAGTCAGAAAATGTTGCAAAATGTATGAAAGTCTGTACTTAGGATTTTAGCTGGGACATGTACAAAGTTTAGGGAGTTCAAGTAGGAAAAAAATTCTGGATAGTGAATTAAAAAAATATGGAAATCCCTAGTATTTTCTTATAAACCATGATGTGAAGTCKGAATAATGTGGAAAATTCACCCTTTGTACATAGCTGATCTGAATCCAAACTCTAAATCTTGGGATAARTCTAAAGAAAGAATTTGATTTTATAACCTGTGTGCTGTCAGTGAGGGCTGGAAAGCATTTCTGGGTACATAACAGAGACACTGATGAATGCAGTTGCAAATGTCTTTCCAGGAGGAAGGCTGATTTGACATGATGAATCCCAAAACCTACTAACTTGGATATCTCTCTGTGATTTTAACTTTTTTGTTGTTCTCACAGCTGCAAATAACATACCTTACTTGTAAACAACACATTTTCTTTGCTTATTTCTGTAAAAGAAAAAGAACACATTGAGTATTTTCAGAAGTCATCTGCCRATATATTCAAACCCATTCCTGCTGATAATGGAGAAATATTAYGTACTACAAAAGTTTTGTTTCACACATGAAAACTCTAAAGAATTTTGGGGTTAGGATTGTCTGTTTTTAGCTGCTTTTCTTCTCTTGTCCTTTTAATGTGATGCCCATTTAAAAAAAGAAATTTGGTATTGTCTTAAAAAACTCAACAAAACCACCAAACTTTAATTTTGAAAAAGTTTACAAATCTAATCTATTTTCCATTATGATGCAGAGGAAGCAAAGAAACAACAGAGGACTTCAATTTTCCAGTGAACAGCAGTTTATGATTTGGAACAAGCACTTGTTCATTCAGAAGGTGGATTGAAGTGTTAAAACTTAGGCATATTGGTGTAAGAAATACTATAAATACYCAGAAAAGTAAATTTTGTTGCCATAGTATTTCCCTACAAAGTTTAATCAGTCATTTTCAAACTCAGGAGACAATTCAGTAGCTGCATTATTCAGTACAATAACGTGGAAAGCTCCATTCAACTTTATGGATTTAGTRTATTATTCAAAGTGGAATTCTGGAAGTCATTCAGTCTTAAACAATAAAAAGAAATAATTCATTTCAGACTTGAGGTTGATCATCTAAGGAATTCATCCAACATTTTATGCTGAGTTTTATTTTCCTTTCCTTGTGGCCTGTGAAGGGTGTCAAGTGAACTCGCTTACCTGTCATTTGCAGCCACGCTTAGACAGTTGTAGTTACTGAAGCGTAGCCTGAAGTATTGCTTTTGGAAATRTGCACAGCTGACTTAATGGAGGTTGGAAAAGCCACCACTAAGGAATAAACCACATGTRTTTACCCACCCACACCCCCTGCATGTGCTGATGTTTGCACATCTATGTGGGATTTTGCACACACGTGCCCAAATCCATTTTTATGTGTTCATGCACGTATTTGCTTACTTACCTGCATATCTGTACACACACACACACACACACACACATTTCTGCACACTCATATAAGTTTATGTGAATGCATGTGAATTTGCACACCCACGCCTGAAGAGAAACAGGAAAGTAAGAATAAAGATACCTATTGGGTAGTCTGACAGGTGAACAAGGAATTTCAGCACATGGGAATTGTTAGAAGCAAAAGATAAAAATTTGATGGCAAATATTAGAGGTGAAAGTGACATTGAGCACTATGGAACTCCTGCACTGTGAGCTCCCTGCAAAGGGAATCAGGGCAACATACTCAAATCAACACATGGAGAAGAGGTCAGTCCTTAGAAGCATTTTAAGAAGCTATGGTAGGACATGATTATCTATTGAAAAGAAATGATGATTCAAGAAGAAGAATAAAATACAATGAAGATTTAGGCACCTGTTCTGGCTGAATAGGATTAGAGAAAATGTTGTACTTAGTAGTCTTACGTGAAAAAGGCCTCAGCAAGATTTAGTCATATCCTGCAACTGAGGATTTATCAGGATCAACAAAAGATGCCTGGAATTACATGCCTGACAGGCAATATAACAGCTAATAGGATCTGTAGACTTACACTGTTCCACTGATAAATATGAGGGCTGGATTGGACTGAGAGGAAAGGGATTAAGAGCTTTGTTTAGTCAAATTGCACATAAGCTAGGAAATAGACACCTAGGAGAAAGTATTGTAAAAMGAATACAGAATTTTGGTTAGGTTATTATTTGTACACTGAAGTTGACCTTCAGCTATAGAATCTGCACAGAAATTGGAAATTATTAAAAAAATCTTTTCTATTTTATTATACCAGAGGAAAAACACATGAAAAGATAAATGGGTGATCTTTTTGAGGTAAGGAAAAATAGGAAGGATTAAAAGAAAAGGAAAACCAAGGATAGAAAYGAGATAGGAAAACAACTAAACTATGGGAGCAGAGGGGATATAAAATAAGTGGACTATGAAAATGTCAAATAAGTGATTTAATYAGCATTTTCCAGGGGTATATGAGTAACACCGGTCTCATTCTATAGAGAAATATGGAGGTAAAATAAAGCTTGAGGACCTGATGAATTTTGTGTAGCATGTAAATTGTGAAGTGAAAAACTAGTTTTAGATCTTATGTCTCCCTGGGCTGCAATCTGCCTAAACAGTGGTACTATGTGAAAAACGCTATGAATTACAGCAAGAATAAAAATTTGTAAAAAAGTATTTTTAAAATCAAGGTGGGCAGAAGGGCTATAAGAGATTGACACAAGAAAGAGAAACAGGGAAATATGAAAGTAAGAAAAAGTATAATTGCAGCAGCATTGACAGAAACTTTTTTGATGATGTTTTTGTCATCAAACACTGAAGTATTAGGTTTCATGGTCTATAGTAAAGATAAAATCTTACTGCTTTAGTGTTCCCCATAAATTATTTCAATGTATATGTTATGGGAAAAGAGGCAGGAAATTAAAAAATCTCCCTTGGTATGAAAAGAAATTCCAAAATTCCCATGGTTATTGACTTGTGGTAGGGTCAGAGTTAATTTTTATCGAAAGAGAATTAACTCAGCTTTCAAGTTACGTGTGTGAAAAGCTATTTCTATAGAGAGAAAGCACATAGATRTAGCTTTTATGTTCATCTAGTGATTTTGTCTTTATTTACTTTCAAGCAAGCAACARTCATATGTTTGTATATGTTTAAGTAACTTTAAAAGATAGTTTTAAAGTTTACCAGGRTGGATATACCTCTTGCTGAGGACCACATGTAATATTAATAGGTGGGAAGTAATTGGTTTTTATATATTTTGTCTASAGAGGGTTTTTTGCAAGTGTCTAAAGAGTGGTTTTCTAAAAGTATGTGTATCAAACCAACCTTTTTGCTTTTTGGGGATTACAGGACTATTCAGAATACCCTACACTCTTAAATGAGCACAATTTTCACTGTAATAAAACCAAAGCAAAATGCAACTTTGAATCTTATTGAAACAATGGATATTTTCCTCCCTTTCAATTTTGTGTTGGCCACCCTAACTATTGATAAATAATTACAGAATAGTGTTCTATCTACTTATAAAAAGGAGTTGACTTTTTAATTACTTTTCTGTTGATAAACTGAACACAGAGGAGAGATTAAATTAAACCAATTGATTAAAAGTGTAGTAAATGTAGCCTTTTAGGTGCCTTCTATTTAGGCTCCTTCTGTTGGGTGCCTTGATAATCTTGCTTCTCTTCAATGTCAGAGGATTTAAGTGGCACTTTACAGGAAAAAGTATTGGAAACAGGGTAGCTAAAAAACAGAGAGAGCATCAAGACAGAGACTAAGGATAAAATGCATTGAAGAGGATCAGAGAGTTGTAAGGACAATAAAGTTACCTGAAGAAACTACTAACATGGTGTCTCCAGAGGCTTTCTGTTATTACTGTCATTTATTGTGATGGATGTCCTTAAATGAACTTAAAACTCATCCTTAAATAAACTGTATTTAGTCTGCTGCCTAATGAACCATGTTGATGTTTGTTTTTTAAAATAATTTATCTATCTATCTATCTATCTATCTATCTATCTATCTATCTATCTATCTATCTATCTATCTATCTTTCTATCTATCTCAGTATCAGTGTATGAACTGCAAGTTTGGTATTTACCTTATATAAATGAGGTTGTTCATTGACTAACAAGGTACTGGTCTTGTCTATGTCTGCTCAGAGACATATATATTTCAAAGCCACCTACGCCTGCCCAGGGTGGATTATTGCTGCAGCAAACAACCTCTCATTACCAAGAAAGCTACAAGTCAGTACTGCTTAAGAGAGGTAGCCAGAGCAGAATTTGTGTTTAGTAGCATTTCCAGTAAATATGTAGAGAAAACCAATTCTAGATATGTTCCAGGCTTTCATAAATTTGAACAAATATTCCCTTAATTGAAAGGGCTACAAAATTACTGGGTCAACAGATTCTGTTTCTCTGCCAGCTGAAYGAATTTCAAAGAATATTCTTTAGCTAAGAAAAAATTACCAGGTATTAAATATTGTTTCTATGTGCCTTCAAATGTAATGAATTGATTTTGTTAGACTACAATAATGATCTTTATCCTCAGAATTATGCTTGAGCGACTTCTTCTTATGGTGCCACTACATCAGAGTATTACCCAAGACAAGGGTGCACAGATGCAAGGAATCTYTTAGTCATTTTTACTACTTTTTCCTCTTTACTTTTTACATGAGATTGGAGCAGTCTCAGAGCACACAAATTAGATTTATTTTCAGATGGTTGTCATRTATGCTCCAGAACTGCACTTAGTGCAGCTGGAATTATTAACGGATGTTCAACTTCCCAAACTGGCTTAAAAACCTTCAAGAAAAATTGCTGGAGATGTGTATAATATTAATATTGGGGTATACTTAACTACTGGTTAAATCYGTGAAGTGACAACTTTGTAAGAGATAGCTCCATTAGTTGTGGTATGTTGGAATGTGCCCTAGCACATAGCAGATAAATGTGGAATTCAGGTGTTTTCATAGTGCAGCTGGGGGGAATCACTCCCATCAGTGTGATAGCAGACTGATCCTGTTAATTGGTTGCTGCAGATGAGGAAAAGTCTGCATTCCCATGAGCTCTCCACCCTCCACTGCTCTGGATATCAATCTTCCTACTTGCTTATTCCTGGAGCTGGGATTTGACTTCACCTAGGACTTGGACCATTTCAGAGTGACTCCTAGAGAATTATTCCTATCTTTACTTTTATGAACAGACTAACAGGACTGAAAATAATGTTCAGTCTGTTATAACAGAAGTCTTTTAGACATCTCCACTAGAAATGAGTGACAAGCAAATTTTTCCTTTAAGCTTTGAATGAACTGTTGGAGCCCTGAATGAGCTGGAATGAGATGCACTGGATTTTGATTTATATATGGAAAAAGCTGGTAACTGAAGTTTTACCCACACAGTGTTCTATTTCTACTAACCCTAAAAGGAGACTTTGTGTAAAGTATACCCTTGATTTAAATTGCTATTGATTTTATTATCTTGCTAATGAAGGATGATGAGGAATGCAAAGTTAGTTATGTTCGTAAACTTCTCAACCCTGAATGTTTTATCAGCCTGTTTGCAAGCCTTCTTTAGCCACTGCAAGCTGATCATTCTGCTTAATTTCTTGTGCTGAAAGCAATTTATCTGTAGCTCTTTGTCCTCTAGGGACAAGCTGTGTTCTAGAGGCAAAATAAAATTTATGCGAATGATTCATCTCTATTGAAATCTAATTATTTAAATCTTCACATTTTTTAATTCACTTCTTGTGCTTATTAAGAGCAAAATTACTAGTTATCCAAGCATCCTTTTCAGAAGATGTGATCATTTGTTAGTAAAAAAGTAATAAGTAAGAATATGATTTTGCRATGCTGTCTATTTCTAAAACAGAGTGTGAGTGCTCCAACCTCTGTAGAATGGACAGTCAGGCTGTTCCAGGATATGTAGTTGTGTATCTTGATAAGCTTCTTGCATTCTTTCTGCCTGTGATAAGGTTTTTATCCATACCATGGACAGCTTGATATGTACACCAATTGACATGGATCTGTCCTGCTTTTTCCCCAGTGCAAAARTAATTTCATAAAAATTTCTTGGGAAGCCAATACTTGTTTTTTCTTTATAAATAGAAGGTGTTGGTAGAAAGAAACTCAGAGTGAACTCAGGGAGGCATGGGGGATGTGTACAGGTAGCAAGTACAGCCATTTCAGTGTTGGTGGAAGCAAGCTGCTGAAACCATCTGAAGCTCAGGACTTTCCTTTGTAACTGGACTACAGTAAACCTTCTGCAGTTTCCCAAGGGCTCTGCACCTCTCTCCAAAGTTATCTATAATTTTATTGAAGTAGCTCTCCACATTTTGAAGTGCATTGCCAGAGGTCCAACTGTGGCACCTGTAAGACTGCACTAGCTGTCCAAGGTATTCCTCATAGTCAATAGAGATGAATAAGTACATGAATCACTTAAGACAGGTTTATCCTTGGTTATGAGTCTAAAACCAAAAAAGAAAATTTTGACTGTAAAAGACTGGGGTGAGTAAGTGAAGCTTTGATGATTGATTCTTAGGTGTATAGAGTAGAGTTTTCAAGGGATAGTTTTAGATACTGAATTTTCCTTTTATTTAGTGTRTAGTAACAATTTTGGTTTGCTCAACAGTCTCTATTCTTTTAAAATTCTCCTATTAATTCTGTACACAGAGGCACAACCTAATAAATGGATAAATTTAAAAAATATTACATGGAAAAACATGGGTTTTTTGGCAATGTGTAATATTTAAGCTTTATAGCGTACAGAAAAGAGACATTTTCATTTGGACTTGAGTACAGAATGAAGAATCTAAAGAACCGCAAAGGAGATTGATCAATGCAAAACAAACACTGCAGATGCTTTTGCTTTTCCAAAGGGGAGGGTGCAAAGGCTAGAAATCCAGGTCAGCACAGCCGTTGTGGTTTGGCAGGGCTTCTTGAAGCATTATTCCTTGAAAGAGTCTTRGATATATATTTTGCCTCGAAACAAAATAGATCCTAATATAATAGCAGTATATTAATTTCTATTTAGCAAGAACTAACCCAAGCAGTACCCAAGCAGGACCAGTCACGCAATATTCTGTGACTTCTGAGCAACTTTTAATATTTGCTTTGACACAGAAAAAAGAATTGATTGTGCTAAAGGATGTCCTTCTACCTGACTAAATGTAGACTAGCATGAAATCACAATAGTGCTTGAAATGCTAGCCTTCCTTCCTGCTCTTACTTGCAGGGTATTACTTGCTTTGGCTTACAATCACATCTAGAGTCAGTTTGGTCTGTGCTTGCTTAATGGAACTTGGGAAATACTGCAATGATGCACTATCCACCTGCCTTCCTCCTGAATAATTGATCTTGCTGCTTGGAAATGCTTTGTGAGCCCATGAGATAAGAAAACAAAAATAAAAATAAATGGTAACTACCCACGCTGCTACCATTTCTCCTTCTCCATAGGCAAAAAAGATCTTCAGTATGTGAAGAAAACTAAAAACTGAAAGAAAAGTAGCAGAACTGACAGTAAGCTTGAGAATGAGTAACAAGTACTTCGTGGACTTGAAATGTGTATGTCTGCACAGAGAATGGCCAGAGTAGAAGGAAATGTTTCTTTAGAGGTACATAATGTGGAGGTGATGAAGAGAAGCTGTCACATTATTTCATGCACATGGAATTTAGGAAATAAGTGCTTATTAATTGAAATTTATGTATACCCCCCTGTGTAGGGAAAAAAAGAGAAGCCATCCTCTTTCTGTCTGGAGCAGATTACTTGTACATTAAATTATTTTCTGGACTCATCAGTAGGTTTGCACAAGGTGAATTAAATAGGGTTTCCTTCCATAGTTGTGCATGCTGTGAACCATAGCTCAGGTTTGCATGTTTGACTTCTAGAGATCTGTGTTAGTGAGATAAATCATATCAGGAGGTGCAGTGGTCTGAGGCTGAGGGCGCTGCCTTTCGTGATACCTGGAGCTTCACAGGGTTTTCCACAGGGCTTGAACTTCCCCCTCCCCAACTGATTTCTACAATACTCACCAGTTCTATGATTTAGAACAACTTCATGGACCACATTTCAAATGCATCTGTGCTGATTTGGACAAAAGAAGAGCTCCTTAACTTCTAGGTTAAATTCGTAGTTGAGCAAACATCTTCAAGGTATTCTTTCAAATTCCATCTTGCAAAGCCTGTAATTGTGAATCTCTTTGACTGGTCCCTAAACTATTTTCAAGGTATTCTTTTGGGATACATTTGAAGAGAGAAAAGACATTCTTTGATCAAAGCACAGAACTGGGAAAGCTGATTTATCACCTCTTCTGTCCTAGCATTCCTGTATGATTTTGAGCAAGGTGCTTGGAATATACTTCTGTTCTGAATAATACTTATATTTCAAACTAGCACCTTGTTCAAGAGAATGAAAGCCTTTGGATATTCCAAGTGTTATGTGCTGGCTCCACGATTACACACTCAAAAAAACCCCCCAAATCAAAACCCAACATCTCCTTCCCCAACGGAAAAAGAAGCAACCACTGCTTTTTTAATGATTATTTCTGTTTACCCTGAAGAGCTATTTTTCAGGAAAAGAAGCTGGTGCTCTGTCTTGTACATCAAGTAAATGAGAACCACAGGGCTCCCCTGCCTTCTGGTACACATCCAGCCTAATCGCCAAAGGCTATTACACTATTTTTTCAATTATCTGTGCACAGAAAACGTCTCCCTTTATTACCAGTATTCTTTTTTACTTCTTTCTGGCCTTTAATATTGGTTCTAATGGCCTGCTTCTAATGAGTAAGAGGTGGGCCCAATTAAAAATATTCCCAACTTGCACAGCAAAGGAAAATTTAATCAAGAAAAAAATGTTGAATACAATTTCTAAATTAACTTTACCCAGCACCTGCAAAACACAGCTTTTTAAACACACATATTGTGGATGTCTGAAAACATAATACTCTGGTTTCATAAAATATCAAAATAATGATCTGTTAGCAAAACTTTTTTCTTTTTGTTTGTATGTTTGATTTATTGGGTTTTTTTATTATTTCAGTTTCTATTTTTTACCCCAGTAACATCAGAGAAGAAGCAAAACCAGGGATCATAAATAACCTTCCTGCTATAGATACCCAGAAACCTGAGAGGGATCACAGGTCAACAAGCGAGTACCTGAAGTGTGGCACAAARGAATTTCCACTCCAGACAGTAAGCCGGCTTCACTGGGGACCCAACTTAAATGYGTCTGTACAAGATATATTCCATGGGGAAGAAACAAGATGAGTTAGTTAGAGATGTGCAAATGCCTGCAGGGCTAGAATGTTATTGGCATAACAGAGAGAAGAAGAGATGGCTCCTGTGATTGGAGTGCTGGAATGGAATGATACAGACCCCTTAGGAAAGGCAGGCAGGGCAGATGAGGAGGGGTGTTTCCCTCTGTTTCAATGACCAGCTCTACTTTGAAATGGGTGAGAAGCCAACAGAGAATTTTTGGGTAAGGATTAAAGGCAGGGCAGGGACGGGTGACATTACAGCAAATGTCTGTGGCAGACTGTCCAAACAGGACAACTGAGGGAATAAGGCCCTCTATACAGAGAAAGGAGCAGACTTCAAGTACTGAGGCATAATATCTATGACTGATGAAGAAAATACTAAGACTGCCCTTAAAGGTCAAGCTTTTGTAAATGGAAGTTTTATATCAGACTATAGACCTGTGCACATAGAAAAATAGTGTTCCAGGAAGCTAATATTTTATGATTTGATGCAATAAGAAACTTTTTTTAGCTTTTCTATGTTTTCTTACAAATTTTTGGAGTTCATGATATTGAATTYAGATCCAAGAAGTGACACATAAGAAAATGAATGCAGCACAAGATGTACTTTTCCTAGTCTCAAAAGTATGCTTTCAAACTTTTCTTRCCATCTGTTTGCAGAAATACTTTTTCATCATCTTGTTCACATTGGTCCCTCTTGCCCTCTGCTCCTCTCTCTTAAACACACATAGAGACAGCAGGTCTTGCATTACTTGACAGGCCTGGCGTTGGTTGTTTCGTTTACCTACAGAACTAAATGAAATAAAGAAACAGCATTGGTTATAACATATAAGAGGAAAAATGATTTATTGCTTTTGATAAAGCAATAAAGAATAGCCAAGAATAACTCAGAAAGGTTTTCATGTCAGTGGCTCCTAAAGGAACAATGCCATCAGGTGTTTTCCTTGAGGTGTGCTACAATTTGAAGATAATATACTGCAGGTAGGATGTTTAAATGAGTTCAGAATTTTTAAGAGGCTTATTATCTCTAGATTWTTTCAGTAATTCCAGAAAATGCATTTTGAATAACTTGATCTGATTGCCCAGTAGTTTAGCTTGATTATATAAAAAATATTTTTGCTATGTCACCTGTTGAATAAAGTCCTTTATTTCTGACAGTTAATCAAGTATATGATCTAAAGCAGTGATAATTGTTTGAACTCAGTCTTATGAGTAATATCTTCCAATAAGAACAATAAATACTTTATGGTAAACAGAAGCCTTTAGAATATAACAGTCTTCTCTGATATTGGCAATTTCATCTTACATGCTTTCTTCGGATTTTATCTTGATTTCTGTCTGTTTATTTCTGCACAAAAATGTGAGTGCAGATAAATGCTTAAACAAATGTTGTTTTAGGCACTGGAACCTCTGTGYACCTGCAAAACTGAATGAGGAGCTGTAAGTGCTATAGTCCTTTCTGCTATTTACRCTAGTCAACTGGAAGGCAGAAACAAATACCAAAGACAGTCAGGGTCAATGTAGGGAAACATGGCTAGGATAAATTATTTAAGAGAAAAAAAGTATTCTGCAAGAATGCACAGAATAGGTCAGACTAAAAAGAAACAGGAAACTTCTGTCAAACATTTCAAAATTAGTAATATAGGCCTTAATCTTAATACATACTGCTGTTTTCTCCCCTGTATTACAGAAAAGTGTGKGTGTATACCCTTTTTATATTAGCAAGAAAAAGTGTTTAAGTGTTTCAAAGCTTTTTGGTTTTTACCATAGTTAATATTTCTGCTTCTTATCCAGATGGACAATACATACCTTATTCTTTTTGATATAATATGAAAAACAGAATCAGAACATTAAACACAGAAAAACAACTAAATAGGCTGGAAAATATCTAGCAGCTCCAGAATTTTCTGCTTGAATTMATTCGCACAAACTTCTGATCCTTGGGGTAAAATGAGGTAGATCTGGGTTTTTTGGGTGGGGAGAAGTGCTCTGTTCATGTAAGAGCTGATTTTCTACTAGCTGATAACTACCTAAGGAAAATATTGTCCAGTTGGAAAGTACTTAAGTTTAATGCAGTATTTAAAAAAACAATTCACCAGATTTTGAGTTCCTGAGATATCTATTAAAAAMCACAAAAGAATGGAACTTTAGCACTGAAATAATATCCCATATATCCCATACTGAAAGATATTCCCTAGCATTCTGAGCTGACTGTCCTAAAATGCAATATCTAGTTAATCAACCTAGAGTTTCTACATCAGCAAATCTTGAAAGTTTTTATCTACTAGGATCCTTACAACCCAAGCCATTCTATGATTCTATAATCTATAGTTTCCACTCTAAAAACAGCAACTCCATCGCTACCCTAGGCCACAATTAAATTGAACCCATTCACCATTTAGTTAAGTTTTTTCCAAGATGTATTATCCAAAGTCAATTATTATTGTCTTTTCTCATTACTGTGGTGCAGTTTAAGTAATAAAAGCAATGCAAATGTTTTTGAAATAACTATTTAGCCTTTTATTGTTTAGTTTAGAAATGGATTATTTTTTGCACCGACCTAGATGTAAAAGCATGTTGAATATTTTGTATATTTTGTCCTAATCACAGGAACATATTTTACTGCAAATGCTGAATTGATGAATACTCCCGGATTTATTCTTGAGTAACTATTTAATAGATTCAACTTGGAGCTCTTATATGAGCAAAATTGTCTAGTAGAAAAGGAAGAAGAATGTCAGATGGAGGTCTGAATAGTTTTCTGATTTTTACCAAAGCACAGGTGGGTGCCTATGTCTGAATTAATACAAAGTGATTGTGATGTTTTTACTGCTTTGTATGTTTTCAGTATGCATTAGCTTTAAAGTATAATTCTGCAAAACGATGCACAATGTGCTTGCTCAGTAGTCTTGTGTAGTCTGTTTTTCTCAGATGGAGTTGTTCATACATATTAAGGTAAATTAATTAAAAGTCTTTGCAAGATCAGGGCCACATGAAATAAAGTAGAAATTTCAGTAAGTTAGTTTCTGAGAATTCTATTTGTTTAGTATTTTAGAGCCATCACATAGCCAGTTATTTTAAACAGATTTGGTTTTCGTGTCTTTTAAAACAAACTTTTTTTTTTTTATTCCCAGCACTGTAATTTTGTACGTGTGGCTCATCCTTTTGAATTTAATGACTCTGTATAGCTAAAGTTATTAATATTATGGATTTTTTTCTGTTGTATTGGAGTCTGTGGAGTACAGTGATTATGTAAGGTACTAATGTGTCATGCATTCAGTACTTTTAGACTGTTGTGCAAAAATGCAGAAGATAATTCAACTTTGTTATTGGAAATAGCTAGTCACCTTGTGGCACTGTCTCATTCAAGCATCAGTGCCCTTATAGGTGTTGTTTTTCCTGAATTTTAGAGGAGAAATGATTTATCTAGGGTCATGCAACAGTTTTAGTGCTCCAGATGCAGATGCAAAATTAAGTGTATTAATGATGCTTATCTTTTTGTACTGTTCTCATGTATATCCAGTCTTCTTACCAAAAGGAGTGAACAAGTTCTATAAAAGTGTTTGGCCTTTAGGCAGAGCCTAGCTACTCAGGTCTAATTGCAATTCTCTTCCTTTGATATGACATTCCTGATTCATCATATGAGGTGGAAGGTATTGTGTTAATCAGTGTTAGTCATGTGGGGTTTTCCTTTTTTTTTAATCGTGTCAGAGAAATTAGTCACAAATTAGTCATGTACATGACTAATATTTCTATCTAATACCTAAAGCAGAGGAAAAAGCAGGATACAGCTTTTTTTTTTTTTTTTGGTAGTATATATACAAGGGTTCAGATTTAGTAACCTACTTTTCTGTCATAAAGTTTTTGTTTTCACATGGTTTTGAAAATAGTACCAATCCTTCTGCACAGTAGTGGATCTGCGCTCTCTCACACTTTGAAAAGGAAATTTACTATTCCTTATTAGTAGTGTATTTTGAAAGAGGATGACATATTTGTTCTTAATATTTTTTTTTATATCACCTTTTAAGCACTGGTAACTTGTAGCGATTCTCACAACAAATTATTTTATCTGAAAAAAGAAATGGAACCTTGGCAGAGCATAGCACTCCTGACAGGAAACCAGTCTCTTGAATGAATGAGATGGTTGTTTTCTGTTGAGTTGCAGGAGTCTCCATTGCAAGTATCCCTGCAGCAGTGTGTTCACCTGGATCAGATCAAGACTATTTGTGATCCTATTTCACTTACTTCCTATAATTTGTCCGGCCTTCAGTCCTCCATGATGACTCCAGCATCTCACAGATATGTTTATATTGAGTGCTTTAAATGATACACTTACCATTAATTATGTATAAAAGCCTGTCATATATGACCATTTTTGTCAAATGCACAAAAAACCCTTTCTGCTGGTTGTTTGCAACTATCTGTGTATTTTGGTCAGTCTTGCATCAGGATCTGCCTGAAGGAGTCAGTGAGCCTGCCAGATTCTTTATCCAAGGTAGCTACATTTTTAACAAATGCATATTAAGAAGTTATGCATGAATAGCAGATGTATTGAAGCATACAGATGGTGACTAGCAAAGAGTCGAGGCACAGCAGGTCCTGCTTAGGAAAATTCCAGGGCTGTCTGTAATTCACACCTGGAGAGCTCCTGTAACAGAATTTTTGTTGTGAAGCTGGTTAAAGGCTTAGTCATTGACTTTGTCTTACGTGCTGTCTCCTCAATGCTGAGAGGATTTGGGAAGCTCTTGCATCACCCAGGAATTGATTCACAGGGGGTTCTGGGTGTACATGGAGCCAAAGCACTGATATCCAGCTAGGCCACAGTCGGAATTTTTGTAAAGGACTCACTATGACCATCACTCCTATGCACATCTACACCAAAGCCTACACACCATTCAAAAGGGAATCTCATATCATCTCTAGTTGTGACACAGTTACAAACAGAGAGAGTGCTGAAGGGCAGGAATTGTGTGCCTTATGAATTTTTCAGGCTTTTAGAATCTATAGTCATTTATTCCAAATGGCAGTTGGGCATGGAAAATATTTCATGTGATTTCACTGCATGCCTTGTTTGAATGCTTAAGATTGTTGTTAAAATATCATATTTAAGTATATACTTCTGGAGAAAATACCTATATAAACTCTGTCTTATTCAGAGCAATACCTAATATTTTCTCTTACATTTGGCCCTATATATTACTGTCATCAGGGTTAATGAATTATAAGATTAAATCTTTTAAGTAGCACCTGCAAATCACTGTTCAGTAACTCAGTTCTCGTGGAAACCAAAATGGAAAATGTAGGCTGCCTTGAATAAAAATTTCTTTAAATATGAAAATAATTTCCTTCACCTCAAACACTGAACCTKCTTCTTTCATGTTTGCATTTCTCTCAAATGTAAGAGTCCAAAAAATATTATCACTACTTGTAACTTTTACTTGTTTACTGTGGTGCACTATATCACATTGCATTCTGTATTTCATGTCAAAAGAAATGATGCACAGTAWTATATGGTGATACATGTGATTGTTAATGAAAATATAAATTGTACTTGTTGTTACATAAATTAATAATGTGTAAATAGACAGTAGAAGAGGAACAAGGAGGAATATAATAGTAAAAGACATAAATAGTAGAACCCTTTATTTATTGCTGTCTAAACGTACCTCCAGATCTGTTGCTAAACCACTGTGCATGTGTCTCACTCATTTTTCTTATACAACATAAGATCATTCTATAAAACTCCCAATAAGATGTCTCAAGAACTTCTGAATTCCCTACTGAGAAATTCCTTACAATGAAATTTCTTCTTTTTTATTCTTTTAATGTYTGAATGTTTTCAATCTCTCTGCAGCTACTGTAAGGTATTAAGTGTTCTGGTTATTCATGACTGAAAGGTCATTAAATTACCATGTCTCGGTTGAAAATACTGCAATTTACATGACATTTATCAAGGAGATTATGTGAATCTACTTTTGTTCTGKGAGTTTAAAAGGTGAGACTTCTTGCTCTTTTCAATAGAGTAAGATTAAATGAAATTCAATTCCACAGCATTTTTTTATTATTTGAAAGAMAACACTTTCTTAGGTGATTGTGAAGACATTAGTGCTAATAGAACTCTTCTAAAGAATTCTCAGCATGTAAGTAAAACCCCTAAAGTTAATCCAACACTACCATTAGTTTMTGTTAATACTCTATTTTTTGTCTAACTGGTATCTTTTATCAATGTACATGTTGTATTATCGTTCAAAGTTCTATTGATCCAAAGAAGCTCTGTGCTATAAATAAATTCATTTGCTGCAGGGTGTGAAGCAAAGGTTGCTTTGGTTTACACAAAAGGTTGCTCTGTATGTTCAGCATATGGATCTTTTTTACCTTAATTCAGGCAGAGGCAYCTCTCTAAATATTTTTAATAACTGTATCATAACACATATGGATTAGAAATCAAACCCTCAGTGGCAAATAATGGAATAATTCAGAACATATGATGGTGTTAATGTAAGACATAATGGCTATGCTTTGTGGAAGTACTATTGCTCATCTTGGTAAAGAGTTGCTATGAAAAAAAAAGGGAATTGATTATTATAGCCATGTCTTTTGAGAATAGTGATAGGGTGATTAAAGTATAACTTGAGAGATGGAAGCTAAGATGACTGCCCGTGGATTACCCACAAGCAAGCATGGTTGCTTAGGAAAGTTGGGATCATTATGGTGCAGATTAAAGCTGTGTTCCTCGGCAGAGTGCTCCTTGTAACAGAAACAGGGATTTGGAGGGCTCATGTTTGCCAGAGTTTTTAGCAGGTTCTTAAAGCAAATCTGAAGATAATCTCCATGAATTCACCTTCTCCCACTCTGCTCTGAACTGATGTGGCGTCACCTTGAATACTGTGTTTTGGGCACCACAATATAAGAAATATGTTAAACTATTAGAGATTCTCCAAGGAAGATGTTGAAGGGCCTTGAGAAGAAGATGCAAGAGGAGTGCCTGAGGTCACTTGGACTGTTCAACAGAAGAAGATGCAAGAGGAGTGGCTGAGATCACTTGGACTGTTCAGCSTGGAGGAGACTGAGGGGAGACCTCATCATAGACTGCTACTTCCTCGTAAGGGGAAAAGGGGCAGACACTGATCTCTCCTTTCTGGTGACCAGTGACAGGACCTGAGGGAATGACCTGAAGTTGTTCCAGGGGAAGTTTATGTTGGATATTAAAAAAAGTTCTTCACCCAGAGGGTGTCTGGGCACTGGAACAGATTCCCCAGCGAAGTGGTCAAAGCAGCAAGACTGACAGAGTTAAAGAAGCATTTGGACAATACTCATGGGCACGTGGTGTGACTCTTGGGGAGTGTCCTGTGCAGGGCCAAGACTAGGACTCAGTGACTCTGATGTATCTCTTGCAGCTCAGCTTATTCTGTGAGTCTGTCATTCTAATCCAAGGGACTAGACTACTGGCAGACCCAGACTAAATTTATTGAATGCTGGAAGTTCTTGGTAGGAAGTGCTTTGCTCTGCTGAACCACTCCATTGTAATTCATGATCTCCAATGGGGCTACACTGTTCATGTGACAGGTTCAGCTGGCTTGCAACACACCATAATTGTCAACTCCCTTAGTGTTCCCATTTTTTTCATCCAAATAATCATCACAAAATTGGGTCAAAATTCTTGACTGTTACTAAAATTTAGTTTGAATGTGTGTACCAGATGACTTAAAGGGAGATGACCTTCAAATTATTAAACATTTTCTTGGGAGTTTTTTTAGGTGAAGTTAAACTTGAGGAATTGTGACCAATAGATGCAATTTTCTGCAAGATTAGTGAATAGGTGAATAGCCAAAGTAAATCTTGTGAAAAGCATGGGCTGACATTTCATGATAATGTGTTAAAAAATTGCCTTCATCAAACTGCTCATTAGTACTTTCAAAAAAGGTTACAAATTTGCAGCACTCAGGTATACACACACTTGAGTCAGGGTGCCCTGTTCCCACATTTTCAAAATGAATCTTACAATATTTCCATTTCTGTGTTGGTGTTGCAGTGACCGCTATGTGTTTATGGTGGCTGTGTTAGAGGGAAACAGAGCTTTTTAGGTTTTTTCTTACAAATGCTGTTGTATCTTGGGTAGCTGGGGAGTTTGCCATTTGCTTCTAACTACTGTTGGTAGTTTCAGTCAAATTATTGGCAGTCAGTCCTTGTCCTCTTAGCAGCATCTAAGCATGTGAGATAGGGATCGATTGAACTGAAAAGTTAATTTTACTGCAATTTCTTCAGCATCAGAAGGAATTATCACAGCCTTGCTGTTGCTACTTTGTGACTCTATACTGAACTTCAGCACCTAAGGCTGACGAGGCAAATCTCATTGGCCCGAAATTCACGTACAATTAAAATCAGACATTTAATTAGTCTTAATTAGACTTAAAATGAAAGCTGCAGTCTTCTCTGTATCATAAGAACTAAAAGCAAAGTACTYGGTTTTAATACCACATATTTTTTCTGAGTCTTTCCACCCTTAAGAGTTAATAGTAGTAACTGCTCTCTGTTACAAAGCTCTAAAATACGGTGTTTTAGGATACTAGCACAGAACTTGGTAAAAAAATCTTGATTGTTTTTTTCCCATGCTGTTCCCAAAATTACTTTTAATTCTTCTCCTAAGGGAAAACAGTCTGGCATTTGGAGGACATGTTGCAGATCTAAGCCTCTAGTTACTGTCAGTAAATGCTCTTGCTGCTGTAGCAGAGCTATTTTGGCATTCTTTCAAAGAAAAGATTCTTCATCTCAGCTGTTTCCAAAGAAAATACTTTTTTTTCAAAGAAAATAYAGTTTCTACTGTTAGAAATAACACAATAAGGTGTGATGTCCTATTATAATTTTATTATAATAATAGAATAAGTCAKTAAAGTTACTGTGGTTTTCTCCAGCTTATTTTAGAAGTTATTATGGGAATAAAAATGGTATTCAGGGGCTCAGCCTCTGACTCAGACTCCTCTCAGACTCCTGACCTGAATGCATTTCCTAGTTTTCTCCAGAATGGGAAATTTCTGTCTAAAATTTGAATAAAATAAATTGAAGGGCAACACATCATCTCAATGTATATTATATAGCTATTAGGAAAAACGTACCAAAACACACATTTATGATCAGAAACCAAAATACCAAATGCATTTTAAAAATTCATACATCAGAAGGAAATAGTTTTTATCTTCTACAATCAGTCCTGGTTCCATACATCTACAGATACAACTATTTTCTGCATCGAGGGGCAATCATCTAGCAAATTCTTCCCCTGACAACTACACAGTTGAAACCTGCTGTGATTTACTGTTACTAATTTGATTATTTCACCAGTCACTGAGATTCCATTGCTTGAGACAGAAGAAGTGAATATAATTGGAGCCCCCATAAAACAACCGGAGAGAAAGAAACACATTACAAGAGCAGTGCATAAGACAGGAGGAAACGTACTGCTATATATTCTGAAGTATACATCATATTTTTCTCTCTGTTAGAGGGAACCTCCAAAGAAAATTTTAAAAAATTTTACTTATAAAACATAAATAGTAAGGTGACATTTAAGGGCAAATATAAAAAGAGGATGATCCTAATATTAAGGCTTTTTTAATAGAGTTACAGAAGTATTCTGTCTCTGTTTAGAAACCTAACATGAGCCAGTCAGCCTTTGATTATGGAATTAGGGGAGAAGGCAATCAGCATGTTTCTGTAAATCCTTTCAGTCACTAACCTGTCTACCTAAGACACTTCCCCCTATTCTCTAGCCTTATTTTTCTGCCATCCCAATTCTGGGATGTTAATCTTGATGCTTTTTTCTCTCTCCTTGTTTCAGGTAGTCACTGCACTCCTCATGGTTTTACTGAGGATTTTGGTGTCCTTCACTTTGAAGAGCTGGCTGAAATCCAGCCAGAAAGCTGGAGGGTTAAAACCTGATTGAAAGCTGGAGCAGGGAGAAACTACTGGCTCTCTGGGTCAAGTGGATAGCTTTGGGTTTTGCCAGGCTGTAAGGAAAGAATTTGCAGAAGCCTGCTGAGTGAGACTGTTCAATGGTACTGGGTGCTGTCAGGGAAGGTGTAGTGCCTTCTCAACCTGCTCTGCAATGCAATTGCTGTCAGATGACAAGGGAGACTGCTTTGTTTTCCCCTCTATACTGGCTGTTCAAGGGCAGTGGAAGTGTGAAAGAGGCTCAACAGCAGGTGCTTCATAGCTGACTGGAACAGGTTCTAGAAGCAAAGACTAGTACCTGATTTTCATATCTAGGGAAACTGGAGAGCACTCCAAGYGCTCTCAGAAGCTAACCTACCTGAAGTTACAGTGCTGAGAGGGAAGCTGCCAGCCCTGTGGAATGCTGAGAAGGACTATTTTCAGCCTAGACTGCACTCAGCTGCCTTTGATGCTGTGGAGCCACTACTGAGGAATTATGCACCAAAAAGATCCTTAGAAAAGAAGTCCCTATGACATGTCTTTCAAAAGAATTATGCTATTGACAAAAGACAGTTGTACCATTTTTCCCCAGAATTGGTGGGGGTTTGTTCTTTTTTCTTTTTTTTTTTGTTTGTTTGGTTTTTTGGTTTTTTTTTTTGTTTTCTTGTACAATGTGGAAGAGCAAAATTCTTTTTTCTCTTTACGCAATATTATTCAGCTCAGGATTCCAGGAAAATATTTCAAATACCWGAATATACATGTGGCTTTAAAGAAAGTGTGCTGGATTGGGATTTGTTTGTAGGTTTTGTACAGTTGCTTCTCAATTACTTAAAACTGACCAAGATGGGAGGAGAAAGAAAGAAAGCCTAACAGACTCTTTTCTATATGTTGTTCTTCCTTTTGGGATAAAGCATATTTAATTCACCTTGTTTTACAGACCATTTTCAGTATATTCAAGCTATTACTTTGACTGCATACTGATGCATTTTAATGAAAATCTCTTCATTAATTTTGCAGTGAAGTTTTCTTTTTACACCATGCCCTTCAGGTTCTTCCCACCCCTGTACATTCCTCTGAGTTTCTTTGGTGATTTAGCATCCTAATATACCTAGAGGGGCCACTTGATGTCGTATTCATAGCAACATCTGCAAACAAAATGCAGCCTACCAGTTTCTGCACAAGTAAGCACTTTTAGGGCCGATATATATGTGCCTTTCTCTGTCCTTAAAGTGTTGATCACTTCCTTTTGAAATTGCTCATAGAGCTAGTTTCAGCAAACTAGCTTTTATCTGTGCAATTAAATGCTTGCACAGTAGGAGCCCCCCTTGCATACACAAGTGGGAAAAAAGTGCTTTTCCCCTTCTGGTGTTTCCTAAAGGTTACTTTAGATAAGTTTCTGAACTGTCTAAAGGCTTCTAAGTTTTCTATAATATATAGAACTTTGGTACCCTCTTAAGATACATAAGGACAGATAAGGGAGTAACTTTCTTTTTCTTTGATTTTTGAATTTAAATTGACAAGCTGAATTTGGTTCAGCTGTCAGAGATAAATGTTTCAAGCCAGCTGTAACCATACTGCATTCACACTGGACTAAATTTGGGCATACCACATATTTTCAAATAATTTGCAAAGTAAACTGGTTTGTGCTGAATAGTAGAAAACCAAAGGCTAGGACTAGGAACAAGCTGTTCCAAACATAGAACTTGGAAGAGAAGAACTTGAAAGTGTTGATGCTCAATGCCAGAGCTGCAGTATCAGTGTGCAGCCTTCACTATTTCTCCATCCAGTAAATTGCATCTGCAAGTTTGTCTTCCTCAATTTCTACCCAAAACTCTCGTGCTTGGAATCAAGCTGTTTGACTGACATTGTCAGCTGTCATAATACAGGTGTGCAGTGCCATCAGGAACCTACTGTCTTACAGTGGCAAGCACTGCAGGTGTTAGTGAGAGTTTTGTTCAGTATTTTCCTTCCAAATGTGTAGGGGTTGTATACTGGAACATGAATACCATCTGTTGCACTCTTGATGTGTCAAGTCTACAAATAACTTAGAAAAAGGACTGCCATTCTGCTGCTGTAGTTTATTTCAGCTGCCTGTAAGACTTCCATATCTGTGTGAGTTTGAGGGGTTTTGACCTAGGTTAAGCTAGCTTTCTGTTCACATCTGCAGATAGGAATCTTTATTGATCCCTAGAAGCTACCTGACTGTGTAAGCAGTGCTGATGACATTCTGCTATTTAATTCAAATTTAGTCTCTGCTCAAGGCTGGCTGCTGAAGAGTCTGTGTTAGTTAACAGTGCAGCACAATTAGTTGAAGAGATTTGTAACACAAACGGGTACCAAGAATGTTTCTGCTTTTCAAGGGTTCCACTGTACTGGTACCACAGTGCACATCAAGGTGCAGTGGAACCTTGATGTGCTAATGGCTAAATGGCTGTGGAGCTGTGCTCTGAAAGTGCATTTCAGCTCCAGACTATAATTCTAGTGCATGTAATCAGCTGCTCTTCAGTTAAGATATATCTAACCAAAAAATGCCTTGCTACTTGAGATTAAGCGACTGAATAAGCAAAACATCAATTTTTTCCTAGCTTCACAGTGGTTCTGTAATTTCATCAGTGAATGGGCAACTGTGAACAGAGCATTACACATGTGCTTTATCCCATAAAATCCTTTAAGCTGGAGAAGACCTTTAAGATCATCAAGTCCAACTGTAAATTTAGCACTGCCAAGTCAATACTAAATCTTTTCTCTAAGTACCACATCCACATGTTTTAACATACCTTCAGGGATAATGACTCATTTATTTCCTTGGGCAGCCTGTTCCAGTGCTTGACAACCTTTTTGGTGAAGAAATTTTTCCTAATGATCAACCCAAACCTCCTCYGGCATAGCTTGAAGCCATGTCCTGTGATCCAATCACTTGTTACCTGAGAGAGGAGACCTACCTCCAGCTCTTTTTACAACATCCTTTCAAGTACTTGTAGAGAATGATAAGGTCCCAGGTCCAGCTCCCAGGTCCTCTTCTCATCGGACTTGTCCTCCAGACCCTTTTCCACATCTGTTGCCCTTCTCTGGGCACACTCCAGCACCTCAATATCTTGCGGTAAGAGGCCAAAAACTGAACACAATATTCAATGTATTTTGCCTTGTACTTGTGCAATTGAAGAAACTCTGATGCCTCAAGTGTTGTTATAGAATACACCTGTTCTTCCTCTTCCTTTTCATCTTCATGGTGGCACTTCAGTTATGTAATTTTAAGATTACCTAAATGGGACCTGTTTTATAGAAATCTACTGGTTTCTGTTATGAATTTTTCCTTTTACAGAGAAGCTGATGACTGCTCTCAGCTTTTCTGTATAGTTATGCACTCTTTGTTTCAGTCCTGCTGCGGATGTGTTTCTGGGTATCCTTTCCTGAGTTAATTTGGGGAGAGTTTAACTCAGGAGAAGGTATGTAGCTGTTTCAGTAAGGCAAGTATGCTTATTCCTTCAGGAACACTGAGGTTCATGTTCAGACTTGATAATGCCAGCAATAATGAAAATTCAATGTTTTCAGTCTGTGGTCTTTCCTAGCTGAATAACCATTAAAAAAGCTGAAGCAAAAAAGCATCAGGTTTTCTTGTATGTTCACTCTGCTGAGTGTCCCAAAAGATTTTCAGGCAAAGTCCAATTAATTGTTTAGGCATTCAACAAAACTCCTTGTCAAAAAACTATTGACATGGAGTACCTTGTAGGAACTTGGATGGTAAATCCTGCATATGTGAACTGGTTTCTGTGTGTATAATCCAGCTTGAGTGAACCAGTAGGTTGGCAGTATAAATAAGAAGAGATAAAAGAGTGCACTTGCATACAAGTGTCTTGTTTTCAGCCATGGACAGGGTTAATTTTTCACAGCAGTAGTGAGAGTGCACAGCCTGGAATCCTGTGGGCATGGCCAGGAACCCAATGTTATTCCATACCATCCTAGGTCATTGCCAGGGATGGGGCAATCTCTCTCTTGCTTCCWGGAAGAAAGGGCATTCCTTTCCAGAGCTGGAAAAATGTGGTGGTGGAGGATCTGTCTGCCATTGTATCATTGTTCCAGGCCTGGTGAGTGTTTTCAGATGCAAACCACACTCTCTTTGTACACTTTAGACACTAGTATTGTTGCGATCGTTTTCTTTTCTCATTGCTGTTTCCAGTAAAGTGGTCTCATCTCAACCCAGGATCTCTGCCTTTTATGCTTTCAGCTAGAGGGGAAGGGAAATGGAGAGGCAGTGGGAGCACTACATGAGGGAATACCATGCCTAAAGCATGGCAATAAGCTAAAACTGATCTGCTAAAACCATTGTGGATCTAGCTGTAGGTGTCTGTCACATTAGAAACTGAACTGTTTTCACTCACACCCAGTCTGGAAATTACCTGCTTGGAGCTACTCAAAATCTACCCTAATTGRCCACTGTCACTTAGTTACAGTTTTTGTAGGCAGAGAAAATACGGCTGCTTTCTGTAAAGAGACTCACTGGGTAAAAAAAAAAATCTTTGATATCTTACAAACATCTGTCATATGAATTGGAGGTTAAAGACTAAGGTAAAAACGTCAATTACATCTTTTTGACTGTTTCTCTTTTGCCAACAAATAATGATAGTGTTCCAACCAAATGACAAAAAATGTTAATTCTCATGGGATGGTGTACATTTTTTACATTAGTGCAAAGATCAGAAGAATGTAAGGATTATTGTCAGAATATCTGATTTATGGCTAGTCAGCATAAAAAAAGACAGGTTAAGAGGTAGGAAAATTAATACATTATAGTCAAGCAACCCTGAACAAAAATTGATAATGGAGACAATTGCAAAGATCAGAAATCTTAAGGTACTGATTGATGGATGGGCCATTGGAGAAACTCTCAGGCATATCTTTGCAGAGGCTGAATCAGAAATTTATAGTTGAAAGAAGGGAGAAGAATAGGACACACAAGACTTCTCACATGTTTAATGGAAAAGTTTTAATTTACAGGATAGTGGAGTAGGATTGTGAGATTATCTTCATCTGCAGAAGACAAATACATTTTGTTTTTMCATCTTTTTGGGAGCAAATATTTTTGCTGTCTCGAAGTTTAGTTGTTTTATGATAGATTGACTTGTACAAACAACTCCTGAACAAGGTTTTTATTTGTTGTGATGAGCTCATTTCTGTTCTGTTTGGAATAAATAGCATCCTGTTTTAGGATATACAGTCCTTCCACTGTGTGTAAGCACTGTTCAGCAGTAAGTAAAACTTTATTGTCAACACCATTTTCAGCACAAATGAAGAACACAGTTGCATACAATCTTCTCTGAAGAAAATCAACTCTATCACATCCAAAACTTTTATACTCCTGTACACTAGAGTATAAAAAGGAACTGATTTCTCAGAAAGGCTTTATTAAACCAGATCCTTACCATGGTTAAGAGACAATTAAAGACCATACTATCCATCCAGAAAACTCTGAAGAAGGGATCACACCTGAGTGGTATCTGGTGCCTCTTTCCATAATGAGGTACAAGTCCTCTTACTGCAAAGCCATCGGACTTATTTTCATGGCTTGTTTTCTCAGTATTATGCACTATAAAATGTGTGTGTTATTCAGTAAAGTATCCATTTTTCAGGCTTAGATATGCTCCCTAAATTAATGCCATTTGGAGGATGAAAAAGTCAGTTAATCTTCCAGCCTCAGTTACTTAATTCTCTGTCTACGCTCTCTTGCTAGATTTACTAAAATGGAAACGGATTTTTCTGAGTTCAGGAGAACTGTCTATCTTCTGTTCTGATGAAACTTTCCCAGGCTTTAATGTGGGCTCACTTCTGCAAGTAGCCTAAGAAGAAGTATCTTTGTACATGCTGCCCTGTGCTAACAGCAGCATTCTACTCTTCCTTCCTCTTGAGTGAGGCCTGCCTGACCATGTGTCTGTCTCCTGACCAGCTGTTTTAAGCAAAGCAGGCCTTTACCAAGTCAGCCAATGAAATGTACAGTGTTAGCAAGGAGGTCAATCAGGATGTCAATCACTTGAGATAATTATATGTATTATTTTCTGCAACCTTTCTTCTGGTTCTGAGAAATAGCATTTCTTTTGCATTTGTCTACCTTTCCTTCCTCCAGCCACTTGCAGKAAAACTCAGGCTTCATGATCTTTCAGTTCTGAAAATCCTTTAAGTCAAAGTAGTTGTACAACTCACAGTACAGAGTAAAGAGGAAATTATATCATGGAAGAGTGTCAGAAAAGTGAAGTGAATATTGGTTATGAAGCTTGTGGAGATCTGCACTTGAAACCCTAAATACTGATAATGATAGTGTGTGAAGCTGTATTCCTTGTTTTGGACACATTCCCAGAATGGCCAGTGTAAAGTGAGACAATTCAAGTCTTTCATCCAGACAGGGTTTTTATGGGCTTTGTATTTTCTGTGTTGATGGAATCAGTTTAAGGTTTTTCTGTTATATKAACTGAGTTTTTGGACATTTGTGTTATATTTTCTACCTCTCCCCTTGTCACACCCATGTACCATTTCTATGTGTGCACTCATTACAGTTCTGCCAGTTAGAGTGCAGAAGCCTCTTTTAGGAAAATAATTAGCAGTACTGTCCAACAAGTCCTATACATTTAAATGAGTAAGGTTATAAAAATGTAAAAACCCCCAGCATTTTTTCAAAAGAACAGGGATTTCTCAAGTTGAGTAAGTTGAGAAGTGCTACAAAATAAAATTTTCTTCTCCTTCTCTTTCTAAAAGCTCCATAATGATCTATATACACATTCTTTGCCCCGGTGTTTATTTTATGAAGTCTTACAGGATTCTACAAACCTATTTATGTCACTAGGCCCCAACTGAAGTGTGCATAGGTTGTATAAATGGAGTTTAAGAGATCTCCTGGTTTCAGCTTCATAGATGACTTATTGGTTCTCTGCCTGATGAGAGGAAATAAAAATCACATTTAATGGTTGACTGCCAGTAATGACTTCCAGGCCTTTTCTTCTTTTTAAAAAATCTGTTGTTATAGTCAAGTGTCAAGAGAGTCTTGAAAAGAGCTGTAAAAGAAAAAAGGCWATCACTAACACTACAAAAATTTAGGTTTGAAAATAACCTCTCTGCCTATGGGACTGGGGGACTGAGAGAAAAACATGGTATTTCTGGGCCTCATGTTATGTGTCTTTTTCTATGTTTTCTTAATAAATAATTTTCTTCACAAGTAACTATTAAAACAGAATAATAACCCAAGGCTTATTTTACTTGGAAACTTGAAGCTGAATGTTCTTAAGGTGTTTGGAAGCCTGAAATAAAACCAAAACAGGTAAATCCTAAGTATCAGTAGCAACAAGTTACAGCATGAAAAATCTATTGTGTTTTTTCTAAAATACTTGCCTCTTTCTTAAAAAAAAAGTATTTTTACTGGCTTGTTTTCACCATAATTTGGAGATATGCCCGTGTTATGTAAACTTGATGGTAAACTACATAACTTCTCAATTAGATGTAGTCAAAATGTATCCTTAAAATCAGATCTTATAGGGATACAAGAAAATTAGTGTAAAGCTGGGGTTTTTAGTCAAAAATATTGGTCTGCATTTGAAGCTCTGAAGTACTAAAAACACCTGTCAGACAGTTTTGGTGTTATCTTAACGTCAGCTTTTTGTTTATCTGACCTGCGAGTTTTTCCATTATCTATCGTTAGTTGCACAACTCCATGTTCTTGAATTGGATGGGAGCACTCTTTGCCCTTTGGACTAATTGGTCTGCCCTTCAGTGGGGGCTTGACAGAATTACATAGTTGTTAGGGTTGGAAGGAACCTCTGTAGATTATCTAGTCCAAGCCCCCTGCCGAGACAGGGTCATCCAGTGCCAGTGCAGGTTACAGAGGAACATGCTGTAAATCCCTGGCCATTGCATGGCAAGTTTATTTAAAAGTGGCTTAAGGTTCTACTTTTCCTAGAGGTGGCACAAAAGAAAGCTTGACAAAAGTTCTTGGGAGGTCAAAACACAAGCTTCACTGGCAAACATTAGAAGATCAGGAGCTGGCAAAATTTCAAGCAAAATTTCAATCAAAATAAAGCATTTCACAATGAATTGGTTCAGCATACTCTAATCTATCCAACCTTAAAATACCCAGATTTCAAGAAGAGAAAATACTTAGAAGGAAAGAAAGAGCAAAAAAAGAGAGAGACAAGAAATGTACAGCTGCCACCCTTGGATCCAGTGTAGTCATAGATGCCATAAACTCCAAGGACAATAGGGAYGTAGCCATGTGTGTCTTTGTGCAGTGGTTTTTAGTCTGCTCTGGCCTCCTTTGGCCACAACTCCCCATCAGGTGGAGCTTCTGATCTGATCAAGCCACTCTGGGACTAGACTGCAGCTCCAAAGGGGATTGACTGTGGGGCAGAGGACTGTTCCATCTTTGCAGAACTTGATCTGCCCTTTCCTCCGACACACATCTGAGTGGTTTTGAGCAAGTAATCATTCTTTCCAGTCTCTCAGATACATGCAGATGAGTTTTGTTATTGTTTTCCTGGTAGAAACTCTTGTTTAGGCTACTATTAACTTGAAAATACTGACAAAGATGGTAAAAATATTTCCGGATCTCATAAAATAATGTGAGTTTAATTACCAGTTGAATACAGAGGGGTTTTAGCTTGCATGTCTACTGAACATAAAGTGTACATGAAAACAGGAAGAAAATTTTAAGTACAACCACTTCACATATTTAACAAGTATTATCTTAGTGTTTGAAAGCATGAAAATAAAGGATTTATTACATGATAATTAAGTACAGCCAGATTAAAGATTGGGTGATATCCATCACAGAAGTTAGAAGCAATCAAATACATGCAAGAAAAATCAATCCCTCTGACTATGGGTTACCAAAAGGCTGGACATCAGTGCCTAGGCTGCTGGTAAAAAAGGCATGTCAGCCTCCCTGCTGTTACACATAGTGAGAAGCAGCACACTAGAGCACAGACAGAGGCTGGTGGCAGAGGCAAGGCCTGGGAAGACCAGCTATACYTTTATTGCCTGTGGTTCAGAGGTGTTGATGGGTTGAGGAAGTTTGCCTTTTTGGAACAGGTAACAATTTGAGCACAACCTTACAACCAGACACAGGAAAAAGGGGTGGGAAAATGCAAATGTGTTGTTGAAAACTATGATGTTGTCTTTCCTCATACTAATGATTTGAAGTAAGATGTGAGGTAACTAAATGTGATCTTGGACCCTAATTTTTAGCATCTAAGACTAGGTTTGCATTCACAGACCAATGAAGGGACATGTAACACGTTGTTAGCATTAGCAAGTACACTAGGCTGCTCTTATGGGTTTCAACAGTAGTACATTGTTTTCCTACCCGTAAATAAAATTGCATCTAATGCTCATTATTTGCTCTGTCATGTGAAATACAGGTGAAACTTGACATCCTGCTGTAGTTGTTCATCTTCATAATGTCATTCTCATGGAAACATTGCAAGGATTTTTACCAGTTTCTTGGAACCCAAAACATTAAAAAGAACAGTTATTRATTATGCAATTGATTATTGCAAAACTGGGGGAAAATACAGAGTAGTGATTGCTATTTCTACTGAAGTATAAATATATATAAACCTTTCTGTTCAAGGGTGACAAACACAGGAATGGTTGGGGATAGTAAGTCTAAAGACATMGAAGCTGAGGACCTGCCAAAATGTGCATTATATGCCTAAGTATTCTGTATGGCTGCCACTTTTATTTAGACTAAATACAMAAACTTATATGGAGTTAAGAAAATACCTAAGTAAGAGTTACAGCAATTTATAAAAGTATTTTTATCCTCCCCATGATGCTAATACATATTTCTTAAAAAGTGAATATTTTCAAAGGAGCAAAAATTTTTAAATGTTTTATTGTATATTGTTATATTGTTCTACATTAATCTAAAAATTAGGTAAAATTTTTATAATCTCCCTTTCTGAACTGAGCTGTGTTKTGGTTGGGAAATAGAAAGGTGAAGAGCTCCTTCCCATTATGCACAGTATGCAAGAGTTTGTCTAAATATAGTTTTCAAGCTAGGAGCTAATACCTTTCTCATACAGTCTCACTGTCATTTTTGAATATATAGAAGCTTAGGAAGAACACTTTAAATTCATCAGGTTGCAGTCAAAATGGTAGAAACACCCAACAGTTGTAGTYAGTACTGTTTTCAAGGTGTCTTTTTATGAATCAGGTGGTTTTAATCCAATATTTTTTTCCATGCTGTGCTTTCAAAGATCAGTTAGAAATTTAATTATTCTTAAAAATTAAAAATTGACTCTTAAAAATCAATTCAGCAGCCAGAAAAAAAAAAAAACACCTACTTTCAGGACTCATCATATCACTGAGCTGGAATCATTACTGTGATTTTTACAGTCCATTTTTATAGTGCATGTTCCATTGAGATTTCCATTCTAAAACTGGAGCRATAAGTCAGAGCAATAGCTCATGTTTTTTGTAGGAAAATAAAAAATGGCATACCAGAAATCTCTGGAGAGTTTAAGCTGAATGATCTTTAAATAATTCTTCCCTTGTAGGTCATCTAGAACACATTTATAGCCATGGACTTCAGGGGTTTCCTTTCTCCTTACTTGACCTAGTTTTTTTAGGTAAAATGTGTTACTGTAATCAGTTCATTGAACAACTAAATGCTGAGGTGAAATTTATGACCTTTTTGATAGAACCTACAAGTTTTGTTCACCAAAGTGGATTTTTATCGCAATGACTTTGTGGCAGGTTTCCTTGACATCTTTTCAGACTAAAAAAATGTGTTAAGCTTAGCTGGTTTCCATCTGCTCAGCAGACCTTATTTTATTCCTTTTGTCAAAAATTTCGGCTGACAAAAATGCCTCTTTCCTCCCCAGAACACGTTTTTCCCCCTTTTATTCCCCCCTCTATTTCTATTTGTTTCTGTAAAGCTTTTATTTCCTTTAAACAACAGTAATGCATGCCAGCTACAGTAAGAAGCTGTGAGGAAAAAAAAAWTATCTGAAAAACTGAAGTTATAACAAAACCTTTCCTCCGAGATATGTCTTGGTCTTGTTTACAAGGTGGTGTTATTGCCAGTAGGGTGTAGGCAGCACTCCTCTAAACAACTCCAAGTGTGTAACTTTGCAGTGAAAAAATAAGGAGGGAGAGAAAAGAGGTGTTCCATGGGAAAAAACATCCCCTTCACTTTGATACTCCRTCTTAAGTCAAGCTCATTTCCCAAAGCAATGTCTAAATCTCCCGAAAACCTGAAGAGTAACAAGAAAATATGTTTGCAGCACTGCACTGAGAATGGAACCACTGGAGAACAGATGAACATAATGAGGAGGCCAGTGGTTTTCTATAGAGCTGCCATTGACCTTGGGGTTTTGCTGCTGTGCCTGGGCTAGTAAGAATGGGACCTACTCCTGCTATACAGACCCATTCCAGTCCTCCTTCTTATAATGTCTTTATTCCCATGGGAATGACATACACCTCCATTTTACCTTTAGAATATTTTAACTGAAAAGTTTTTTGCTATCWGTTTTGGTTTTTTAAAATTTTTATTCTGAAAGACACTATTTTGATTTGCCAAGGGGCAGTTTTTCTGAAGCTCAAGCCAAACTTTAGGTTTGAATGTCAAGCAAAATGGTAGAATATTAATTCTATAATAACAATATCGTAATCATAGAATGGTTTGGGTTGGAAGGAACCTTAAAAATCATCTGGCTCCAGCCCCTCTACCATAGGCAGGGACACCTCCACTGGACCAGGTTGCTTAATGTCCCATTCAACCTGGTCTTAAACACTTCCATGGATGTGTCACATCCACAGCTTCTCTGTCAACTTTTTCCAGTGCCTCGTGATGGCCACAGTTAATTTCTTCCATATCTAACSTAATTTTCCCCTCTTTCAGTTTGTACCCATTAGTCCTTGTCCTGTCACTACAGCTCCTGTTGAACAGTCCCTCTCCAGCTTCCCAGTTGGCCCCCTTCAGATAGTGAAGGTAGCGATGAGGTATCCACACCTCAACTTTCTCTTCTCCAGGCTGAAGACCYCTAACTTCCTCTGTCTGTCTGTAGCTAAGCATTATTACAGTAACTATACCTGAGGGAGAAAAGAGACTCAAAAGATTATCTGAGCAGGATTTCATCAGAGGTTATAATTAAAATAATTGCACTTTATGATTCACTTGCAGACAGCAAACAACCCAAATTCATCCACTATGCAGAAATAGACTCACCATATCTAATAGATATATGGCTAGCTGCAGATGAAGCTAGCCATATGTGTGACAATAGCATGGAWATATTTAAAATCCCTAAGCATGTACATTTTTCTTAACTATAGAAAATTAGTAAATTACTGTGGAAAAGTATTTCAGAAGGGMTTTTGACCATAAAAAGAATGCAATAAGTAAAAAAATCACATGGCTAGAGGGCCTGTTCTGGACCAGCAGCTTTAAAGGTCGTATTCTTAATTTAGTCTATCTGAAAATGTTAAGTAAATAGCTGAGCTACCTTGCCTATACTGTGCTTGTATTAATTTGGTTTCTATTCAGAAATGTTGAAACTCTTTAGAAGAAAGATTCTACTAGTTCTTTTGTCTATATTTACTCATGGCAAATTTTATAGGTAACCAAATACAATATTTAAATTCAGTGTTCTAGGGTGATTAGTGTAATGTTTGAGGGTTTATTGGTTCTGGCATCTAACAAAATGAGTAGCATGACTTTCTATCAGACTGATCTAAATAAAAGGCCTTCTTTCCTTTAATCTGTAATTTTTTTGTGTATGTGTGTAAAGCATCAGAGGCCATAGACCAACAACCATGAAACCTGAAATCCTTTGATTATTAAATTACCTTGATGTTACCTACACAGGCTTTAACAAACCAGGTTGCTAATTCATTCCCTGGTCTCTAGGTTGCAAGCAGTTTTTTATATTTCCAAAAGTGCAATCATCTTTCATTCTATCTCCCTTCTGTCCCACATAATTTATGGAACATACCTGCCYGTTAAAGCTTTTGATTTGACAAGTCAGAAATCTAATTCCTATGGTTAAATGATATTTCATCTATGAATTGCTTATATAAGATTCAAGGTTACTTCTTTCAGTTTTCCTAGATTCAGTCCTTGGGCAGAGCCAAGGTGGAAGTCATACTTTTGTCCATGTTTTTTCTTTCGAAACGTAGGAAAATATAGAGAGTAAATTGCACTGTTTTTATACACAACAGTGATAATTCATGATCTATAGATCCCAAAATTCATCTTTATAGAATGGAAACATGTCAGAGACTAATTTTTTTCACTGTTATTGTGTTTGAARTGATGCACTTTCCTTCTGACATGTTCAGAAGGCTGTGGAAAACTGTAAAACTCCTTCTGCCAATCCTCCTTCCCTCTTTCTCTTCTTTGTCTTCTTTAACTGCACATCTTTARTTCAAACTAAACTCTGATTTTTAAACTACATTTTCTTTTCCCTTCAGAAATTTGAGTGGCTTCTATTTGTGGGTAACACTAAAAAGCAAAGAAAAAAATGTAGGAAAAAACTGATGTATAGAAGAAAACTGATGGGACCGGGAGCATAGTATCCTTYCAGTTGAGGTCTCCTGGGGTAAAGCACTCTGACACCTGGAATTTAGACTGCATCTCTAATTCCTGCTCCTGCTACTCACCCCCTAATTATAAGGCATTTTAGGAAGGAAACAAAATAAACCAAAACACTCTTTTGTCTTTTCTGTGACAATGTTGTGCTACACATAAACAAAAATTCACTAGAGTAAGAACACTGGAGCCTTCAGTTTTGGTGAATTTCCCTCTCTTCCAGGCATACTAGTTAATTTTACTTGTTTATTTGTAAATAGAGACAACTTCAACATRGCAAACATCTCATGCATATCTCGTCCTAAGCTGGTCTCATTTTAGGATGCGCACCTGAAAATGAGAACTCAGATTCCAAATTCAGATTGGTCCAAGGAATACAGAAACATTTAAAGCTCAGGAGGAACATAGTCTSTCTAATATGTCTGTAAATCCCTACTTCAGATAGTTATCTTGGTTTTGTGTATGTTGTAGGGTTTTTTAATTTAAATTGTTGTTATTAAAATACACCAGAGCAYTAGAACACTGGGACAAGCTATTTGAAACCTATTTTGTGAGGCAAAGCAGTTATAACTTTGTTTGGAATAAAAGTCAGAAGAAATATTTATAACAATAAACAATATTGTTATAAATTTGTTATATATAATATATAAAGATTTGTTAAGTTATATATTGATATAAATTGATATAAATTTTATATTTTTTATAATAAGGTTGTAAATATTGTTGTAATATTGTACATGAGAGAATGTAATTAAGCATTTACTGCAGTAAATTAATTAACAAGTAAAAGGATATAAAAAAACTGTGCCCTTCAATGATTTTATTTCTTCATTTTCTGGGAGTGTAATGGTGTGGTGAAATAGAAAGGAAGATCTGAAACTGAAATGAAATCCKTGTTGGCTCATGTGTATACTGAATGTCACAAGTAAGATAATTTGTTTTCCAAGACCTAATGTGTAAGGACAATATATTCTRTGTAAGTATGGCTGAATTGGTTCTTTGTCGTAAGGTGACCTGGAATGAGCAAGCTCTATAGCTCTTCAGTGTTTATTACAATAAAATAATAATAAAATTAAATAGAAGGATCTAGTTTGGAAAAAATCTTGACGGTTGCCTCGTTCCATCCCTGCTGCTGTGGGCAGGGGCACCCTGCACTAGACCAGAGTGCTTAGAATCCCATCCAGCCTGGCCTTGAACACTTCCAGAGATCGGGCATCCACAACSTCTCTGGGAAAGCTCTTCCAGTGTCTCACTGTAACAAATAGTACTTTCTTCTAATATTTAATCTAAACCTATCCTCTTTGAGTTTGAAGGAATTGCCCCTTGTTCTSTCTCTACATGTCCTTGCGGCAAGTTCCTCTCCTGCTCTCTTGTAGCCCCCTTTAGGTACTGGAAGGTGCTCTAAGGTTGCCCTGGAGTTTGCTGCAGGCTGAACAACCCCAACTTTCTCTGCCTGTCTTCAGAGAAGAGGTGCTCCAACCCTCTGATCACCTTTGTGGCCCTCCTCTGGGCTTGTTCCAAGAGATCCGTGTCRTACTTATGTTGGCAAAGATTTCTAAGTCAGTGATGATTCATTAAAAGGGAAGCAAAAATTTGAGTTACAGTGGCATCTCAAGACCCAAGTAAAGCAAGACAACTTCTCATTCCAGGAATATCAAACCTCTGTCCTTAGGTAATGAAAGTTGATTTGATAATTTCAAATTAACCTACTCTGCCCTACACATATGTTGTGAGTATGTTGCTTTTTTATATTAATAATGAGTTTGATGTTACACAGGAAGGGTGAGAATAAAATTTTGAGCTGTCACTGCATCAATAATTCTCCCAGAGTCACACTGGGCGTAACAGATGAGGACTTTTAACTATATGATGTGTTGCACCACAGTCCCAAAAGTTGCCAGTGGCTAAGAACAGGAACATTTGTTCACACAGCATGGAATGAAAAACTGCTTTTTGAAGTGCTGAAGTGAAGGGCTGTTACTTCCCAAAATGATGCCTGATGAAATGCAAGTACTTAAAATTTTGTGATTGAATGTACTCATGATGTCACCATCAAGCATATTTAATGAGTAACATGATCTCTATCCGACCTGCAACAAAATGCCTCTCTAAGAAAAGCTAAATAAYGATGTGCTAAAAGCAGAAAATGTTCATTTCAAAACTGAAACAAAATATTTCTGAGGAGGCTAAAGGTGGTTATGCAGCTGGTTTCAGGATTTTCTTATAACAGTTACAGTGTCTTAGAAACATACTGGGAGTTTTTTCATTTTTTAATATATTTGCTCATATTTCTAGATTTAGACATTTACTTTAAAACAAGTCAAATGAATTATTTTGTAGCTGCTGATTTGGTCTTAATGCATTCCTGTGTTACACARATTCAACCTAGAAACCAGATGCCAAGGCTGGTAGATGTGGAAATATGGTATATAGACATCCTCATGTATTTCTGCTTTTAGAGCTACAAGTATTTTTGGAAAGACAGTGTAATTTAGCATTAAGGTAGCAAAGAAAGAAAAAACCTGAGCATTTTCCATTTCCATTTCCATTGGTGTTTTGTAATTTTTAAATGGTCCCTTGCATAACTCTTTTGGAGTATATTCTATTACCCACTTTATCATTCTAGGTAAAATATCTTCTTTTTTTTTTTTCCTTTCTGGGACTAAACCTACTGGTGTCAGTAACATTATTTGTAAAAGGATTGTAGGTGAGAGTCACAAAGAAGTCCATGTTGAGCCTCTGCTTCACATGTCAAAAATTGCTAGGTAAATTCATAAATGGGAATTCCACATGGAACAAGAACTCAAACTATAATCTATAATTTAAAAGTCTAAAATTTTTTCATAGTTTTCAATAATTTAGATGTGCTTGTCTAGGGAGTAGAAAATAGAGATAAATAGAGATGTGGGAACAAGGTATGTTGTGTAGCATCACATTACTTCAGTGAACAGTGAACACAACCTAGCCAAAAAAGCTTCTTTTCCTCCTTTTCATACCACTCAGACCAAAGGAAACTAGAATAAGTAATGGGAATGTAAATAAATTACAGAAGCCTCTCAAAAGAAAACTCAGAGCATGAGATTTTTCTGAGAGTACTAACTCAGCATGTTGCCTACCTAAATCAGCAGAACACCTGCCTCCATTTGGGATCCAGGACTAAATTTTGTTCTTGAGTCTGTGTGAAAGTTAGGTTAATTGCTCTTCTCAAGTGCAACAGGAGAAAGCTCCTGCCATTAATTACTGATAATTCCTCTGGCCTCTGGGATGTAAAGGGAGAGAGAGATTTGGGCTTGAATTCCCTCCTAAGACAATAAAACCCTTATTTGTTAAAATCATCACCATAGAGCATTTTGGCATAGATTTCTCATTCTCATCTTGCAACAGTTGTTTGTTTTCTTAGTTAGGGGATTATCTTCAGTTATTGCTGCAATAAGCAGGTGCCTTATTAGTTTCCTTTTTCATGTCACTGCTATAGTCAGTGAGTGACAGCATCTCTTACTAAAGCCAAATAAATACTGTGTTATGAAAAATAAAAATACTTCAGCAGGGGAAAAAAAATGTCTTAAGTTATAGTATGTTATCTCTGTCTCTGGACCTGGTTTGGGCTGTTTCACATAAATTGATGTCTTCAAAGTCCCCAGTCTCCTACAGGCCAGGTGCTTATTGTTAGGTCAGATTTGACAGCCTGCTCTTTGCTGACCTTTCAGTAGAACTAAAACTAGTTCCATAATGTCCTCTCAGTTCCATGCCTTAAAATGAGTGAGGAAGGAAAGCAGTTCTTCCATGGATATCATTGAAGATTAGACAGARGATAAAAAGAATTGTGATTCATTAAAGCCATAGTGCAGCAAAAACTCCTAGCACCCTTTCCTATTGGAAACATAGGTTTCATTCTTAAACATCTGAAAAAATAGTAAATCTTATYAAGCAGATGTGATAAGGAAATGAATTAGATTGATAGGAAGCTAGTAAGAATGTGCAGGAAGTACTGCATGTATGTATATCTCAGAAGAGATGAAGATGATACATTGTGTAATTTTTACAGATTTTTTTTTGTAATTAAAAATAAAATCTAGAGCTTGAAGGAGTAACACTCATTTTCTTCACGAAAACTATACCTATATGTTCTTTGTATGATAATATTTTTATTCCTTGAAAGAATGGTAAATTATTTTGAAGTAATTTTGCTGTTAATTGTTTACTCAGTACACTAAATCTCAAACCGTGTATCTACACTTGACATAGTCGAGTTTTTAAATGTGAAAAATAGTCAAAAACCTCCAATATAAAAACAGGTAATAAAAATTTAAATTTATTTTAAAATTCAGATTTTTTAGAGTATCTTTCCGTTTCCTAAGGCACAGTCTTCAGATAATTTCAGATATGATTTTATTACAACTTTTGAATTATGTTYCCAAGCTCTTTAATAAAGGGAGGTATGTGACTATTTAAATTTTCAAAAACCAAGTAACCTTTTATTTTGCATTAAAATAGGTCCCTTACTCTTTGAATCATCAAGTTACATGGAACCTATCTATTCTAAGAAATAAGGAGAATCTGAAACACACTGATCTATTTAGTCAGATTTCAGGATTCAGGGCTCATTTTAATGTTTAATTAGAAATACYTCCACTCTGAAAGCTATTTGCCATTAATTAAGTTTTTTGTCTTAAAGATTATCTATGCAATAAACTTTGAGTCTTTTGGGCTCTCTGAACTCAAGTGGGCAAAMCACAAAAATGGAGATTAAATAAAAATGGGGACGTGGCACTGCTTATTAATTGAGAAGGATTCCAAAGCTAYGGTAACACAGAAAGCACAGACTTTGAACAGAATAGCTAGCACTTTTCTCTGTTTTGATTTGCTGTATCACCAAARGTCCTTTTAACAAAACTGAAATGCTAAACCAGCTGGGCTAATCTGTTTTGTTCAGTTGTAGGCTTTTAAACCAGGACACATTTAGAACTGAAATTGGCTTAAAACCCAGGACTCCATTCTGRCTTTCTCTGAATGAAAGGTCAGGCTGCAGGGTAGCAGGTCAGTTTCGTGTCTTTTCCCTTTATTCTGGTAGCTTGAGGGTAGCTTGTAGATTGTGCTAGAAAATATCTTGTCTAATCAAACTTCTTAGAGCCATTTTGTTCACGCTGCTTGGTGGGAAAGTGAACAACTATTGCTATTCTAACCCCCTTGTAGAAAACCATCAATTAAATARTATGTTCTGGGAACTTCAAGAAGTTTTATTCTTTTCACAGCCCAGCTGCAGCTTGCACTGACTTAATAAGATAAGCATATATGTATATACAYATATAAGTATTTGATAATTTGTTAATAAGGAAATATGAAGAACTCCTGCCAGGAAGAATCAAACCAGAAATTGCAAGTGGGGAGTCAAAAGKGGAGTCCCTGAATGCCATACACTCTTATACCTRCATGTGGCAGCATGAGAACACCATATAACTGTCAGGAAAGTAAAGTATAAGCRYAAGCAAAAGTAAGAACTTAATGGGCACATGGTTCATTTGTCTACTTTGCAATGTCAACCTCAAGAGTGAACATTCTGCCGTGGATCATCTGTTCATAATTCCTGCAGAYGGCTTCCCTGCCTTTACAGAACATTTGAGAAAGCTCTGTTAAGAACAGCACCAATAGTACATCATCTGGGAGTGCAGCTGTTATCCAGAGAGAAGTCAGATAGTAAGATGAAGGGAGAGGAAGGATAAATCAAAACCAGCCTGGCCGTGGCACTTATCACATCATGCTCATTTTTCTTTGCTGCAAATTTTAACATTTATAGGAATGGAGATTATGTGAAGTACAAAGAGTCCTTCTGGATTTTACCACAATGACATGCATTCTGGAGTATTTGAACATTTTTTTTCAGTCAAGTCATTTAATATAGTCCACTTTGCAGCTGACAGTGCAATGTTTACTGGATCAAAAGAAAACTCTTGTGTTTAGCATTTGGATGCAATTATAARGTCACATTAGGTAAACAATGCCTATGACTAACTGCTTTAATGCAAAGAAATTCTCATTCTTTCAGTTTCTCAATCTCACTGCCTTAAAGAAAGCAAACTATTGCCTGTATCTGCWCCTAAACTGTGAAATGGTCTCAAGGTTCACTTGGACACAGACTCAGGTGGGCTGGTTGAAAAGCCTCTTTTAGAAAGTTCAGAGGTATTTATCAGCAACAAGACTATTGACAAACCTTTGATAGACTTGTCTTTAAAATGATTTAGAGTGTAAATGACCAGGATGAATTTTTCACAGAACTTTCTTTAGCCTCGTTTTCCAGGTTCATTCTGTCACAGAGCAACTTCTGAGCTGTATTCAGCTGGTTGTGGTAAAGAGAGATCCCCAGTTAGTCACACTTTTGACTACCCAGAACAGTCTGGAGTAGCAGTAGGTGTATCCACRCACAAACTGGATGCCAAGCCCTATGAAAACACTGTGCTTCCTGTAGCAGCTGCTTTTCAGAGTGCTATTTATGATGTCCGTAACATTTGTAGAATTATCTAGTTTGAGACCTCTAGAGGCTATCTAGACCAACCTCCGGCTCCAAAGAAATCAAGTTAAAGAAGATAACCTTCTTGTACAAGGGATATGAATTCTTTGACTCCTCTGAGCAGCTTGTGGCGGTGTTTGACCAAACTTATGGTAATATTTTTCTTTTTTCTTATATCTACTTGAAATTTTCTATGTGTCAACTTTAATCACTTGACTTGTCCTTATGCTTTGCCTCTCTGATGGCAGCCTTCTCTTCTCCAGGCTGAACAATCCCAACTCTCTCCATCTGTTTTCATAGGAAAGGTGTTTCATATCTTTGATGGAATCTTGTGGCCCTTCTCTGGACTCAGTCCATCAGATCCATGTCCTTCTTATGTTCAGAGACCCAGAGCTGGATGCAGTATTCCATGTAGGGTCTCACAGAGGCAGAGCAGAAGGGGAGAATCACCTCTCTTCACCTGATGGTCACACTTCTTCTGATACAGCACAGAATATGGTTGGCTTGGTTAACAGAAGGATTTGCTCCATGATCTTGGCAGGCATAGAGGTAAGACTGGGTGGTCTGCAATTCCCTGTGTCTTCTTTTTTTCCCTCTTTAAACAATCRGTGGGGACTTCACCAGACTGCTGTCACTTCTCAGAGATGATGRAGAGTGGCTTAGCCACTTCATCAGCAGGTTCCCTTAGGTCCCATGAACTTCTGCACTTCTCAATGTTCTCATCTCACCTTAAGTGTTCTCAAACCTGATCTTCTCCTGCAGTGGGTGCTTCTGCATTCTCCCAGTTCCTGCCTATGCCTTCTGTGACTTGAATGGTGCATTTGAAGCACTTGCTGGTGAAGACCAATAGAAAAAGTAATTGAGTACCTCAGCCTTCTCCATATCCTGAGTAACCAGGTGTCCTGTTTGTTACTGAAAAGGGCTCACATTTTCCCTGGTTTTCCTTTTATCACCACCATACCTATAGAAGCTTTTCTTGTTGTTTCTTCTTCATGTTATGTGCCCTTTCACAGAGAAATTTAAGTTTGGTTTCTGATAAGGTCATCTTATTTTGTGGAGTGGCTGGAATTCCTTTGTGCTGCTCTTCTGCAGCAGGTGCCTTCCCGTGGATTCTGTGATCCCTCTCCAGACTCTGCCCATCTCCTGCTGTCACTGGCATCAAAGTGCCAGGATTGGGATGGACTGACTTCCCCTTCTATGGTAACTTTAGTTTAAAGCCTTCTTCACAACTTGGCAAGCCTGTGATCAAAGATGCTCTTCCTCTTTTCTGGCAGACCATGATTCAGTGAAAGCCACACTTGCTTTATCTCCACAGCATGTTAAGTAAYACCTAAACAAATAACAGAGTCATTATTTCTTCAGTATATTTCTCAGGATACTTTGGCTGCAAGTGGAAGAATCCAGGTTATATAACCAATTTTATTTTCCTTTCCTTGATGTGATAACACGAGTCAGATAAAGTCTTCAAAAGTGTAACTAATGAATCTATCCCTTTCATGAGCAGCTGCAAGTTTGACATTTTGACTACRTTATCCCAAACTGCTATTATCTGTCATTTACTGTGGAAAGTAACCACAGTTTAAATGGTTGAAATATATGATCATCTAGCTAATAAAGAAAGAGCATATTGCTGCAAAGAGCTAAATATTGGTAAAATGTTGACTAATTGCWTTGTGTTGTAACTACTTTTTATTTAAGTCCAACAATGGTGGAAAAGACACATTGTTTGGAAGCATGTATTTAGAAATCATCAGGTATGTTCAAATACAATGTCGTTGGATAGAAATGTGCATCAAATATACAAAAAATATATAAATTTAAATAGATTCTGTTTTCTCTAAAAGGTTTGAGGAAATCATCTCACTTATCTAAACAGGAGAAAAGTTAGAAGAAGGAAAAGATGTAAATTAATTACATGAAATTTGTTACATTGCAGGTATTCTCACCTGTGAGTTCAATGAACATGCTACATGCATGATGTATACTACATCATGCATAAAGTATATTGTAGTAGTAGTGTTGTATTGTATGTGAAATCTGTGGTGCTTATTATAGGGTAATTATGCCATTACTTTTTCCTTTTTGTTTCCAAAATGCAAATTGCTATAAGCCAGAGGAAGAGAACACATATATAAAAGAATTTTTCTGTCTTTTTAAAAATACCTATTTGGAAATGTACTGTGAGCAAGCATTATAAGGAAGTAAATTGCCTTCAATTTATTGGGGGTTTTGTGTATTTTCAGGAAAAGCAGTGCTGTGCACTATCTTAAGAGAAATAAAGCTTCACAGATGTCCGACACCATCACTGGCTTCTCTGTRATGACAGAAACAATCAGCTTGCCTTTAAGTCTTGGCTAAGAGCCTAGGTTAGAAATGGGACACTTCATTTTATTTGGTGCCCCTAGATAAAAAATACGAGCTTCAAGATACACCTTAGAGTCACAACAAACTTGAACTCTAATGGATTATTGTGGAAAGAGAGATCTGAAATCATCGAAGCATTCCAACGCTGCCAACAGCAATGTTGAAATTGGGCCGGCTGCTCTCTGGTATCTCTGRTGATCAGAGCTGTGGTGTGAAAGCGTGAGCCAAGGAGGTGATGATTCCCCCTAATATTCAGATGAAAAAACACTCTATGCTTTATTGACTGAAAACAGCAGTCCCCTTTTCATCTGTAAGTAGATTCAGGTTAGATGGCCTAATGCTTGTTTCAATACGTGAAGGGAGAGGTACCTAACAGCCAAAATTTTTAAATTCTAGCTGTTTATTTCTGCCGGATAATATTTTGTTTAATATGACAGAAATCAAAGAAAGGAAAACCTTTCAGTTCATAACATTACGGCCAGTCCAAATCTTTTTCAATTGAAGGCAGCAAACTTTATAAAGAGAAATGTGGATTTTTTTACAGTTCTATACTATATGAGCAGGAAAAGCAGTGTAGAAGGAAACAGGGCAATTGGGCAGAACAAGCCCCCTAGTATTTTCAAAGATTTAAAAATCAGTAGAATTGCAATTTACAAAACTAAAATTTTGCTTTTTCAACCAAATTTGTCATTCTTAGCCATAGGTRTTTAATTGTTCAATTAAATTGAACAATTTAATAAATGTTCTGATCAAGGGACAGACTTATGTCCTCTCTTCTTGTCTACATCAAGGGTCTGTTTTTGGAGGTGTTATCTATCTGGTRAACTGGATCTTCAATTATTTACTGTTGGAGCTATGGAAGGTAATTTTAATCCAGTTTATTAACTGAAGGTTAACAGAACTGTGATGGAAATAACAGCTTCCTTAGTCATTGTTGCTCCCACTGTTATTAAGGCAGGAGCTGGGCACTTGTGGAATCACACTGAAAAAAGGGTAGATTCTTTACTGCTCACAGTCTTTACTCCTTCACTAGGTTGTAGTGGGAATGCATCTACTTCAGCTCTTCCCAGTTCTTTTAATTGATTGAATGCTCTCAGTGTCATTATTACCATTAAAAAAACTCTTTGTCATTATAACTTGATTTAGAAGTGCAGGCCAGTTAGTTAAATTTAACAGCAATAGGAGTTATCCCATTCAATGTTCATTATAACACCTTCCATTATAACTCTCTTTATCATTACTGATGACTAACTTAGGTTAATCAACCTTAAATATTCTAAAAAGTATTTCTTGTTGAGCATGATGTTTTTATTGAGATTTCTGGAGGGATGAAGAGGAAAGGCAATGCAATAAACTACTGGAATGGTCTGCCCAGGGAGGGGGAGGAATCACCRTCCCTAGATGTGTTTAAAAAGAGACKGGATGTGGCACTCAGTGCCATGTTCTAGTTGTGTTRTTATGGCATGGGTTGGGCTCAATGGTATTGTGGTTCTCTTCCAACCTAGTGATTCTGTGATTCTGTAATGCAGGATTCCTGTAAGAAAATATTGTGAGTATCTTGTTGGGTCGGTTCATGACCTATATTCAAGAGAAAAGTAGCTATGTTAAGTTTAGTTATGACAAAGCATTTGTTTCTAAATTTTTTGCTATGTTCTATTAAAAAATATTTTTTCAATGGACTGTGTGCCACTTCTACATTTAATTTACTAGGAATCATCTGGATCTCCTCTTTTGAGGTTGGTTGATAAACTGGGACCAGACTGCATATAGAGAATTGTTTGTGGAAATAACTGAGGAATACTGCAAGTAGCACACTGGTGTGGTCAAAATATATGAATAAGGATTTAAAAAACAAAGGGTCCAYATCCTATATCTCATGATGTAAGCGTGAGTAGCAGTAACAAACATCAAAGTAAAGAGAAGATAAAAAATAGAAAATAAAAAATAGATTGCAGTGTAAATACAGAAGGTTAGAATAGTGATTAGCATGGGAATAGAGGTGTGATTAATAATCAAACMTATGGGAAAGACAAGGTGAACAAGACCCCAGTAGCCACACCATTTTCCCAAAAGAGCTGGTTGACAGCTCCTATGGAATGAAGTCAAAACAAGATCTGAAGTCTGCATCATAAGTTTTTTGACATTCTGAACCTGATTTAAATATTTTGTATTTGCCCCACAAAGAGATTTAGTGGGTGCTAAGAAAAATGTTTAGGTCTCCTACAGTTCAGGTAGACAACTCTAAAATTCAATTTCATGAGGATGCTATAAGTCACTGTTAACACACTTGAAATTTTTTCTATTAGMTGTTGTACCTTTGCTAGAGGAAAATAAGGAAGAATTATCTGCTTTCTCATATGACAGGTGATATTTTGGAATTTTTTTGGCTTAGATATCCAGTATGTTGCAATTTTTTCTTCAATTTTAAAATATTAATATAAGGCAACTTAAAGCCTACTTACTGAATTTGTTGAGGTTTTGARGGATTTTTGTTTGGGGAATAAAATGCACACATTTTTAGGAAACTATCATCATTAATTACACTACTCACAGAAAATTTATGTTATACTAGAAGAAAAAGCCCTTAGTTTATGTAATTTAAGAAGTAAAAGGCTTTTGCTGATACATGTTATTTTCATTGGATAATTACTAGGAACTCCACTGTCAGTAAAACACTTTTGCTGACAGTGGCTTGACCTAGATGGGGATTTCTGTACTGGTACGTGCATTTCTTGGGTAGGTTGGGGATGAAAAACTCCTTTTTCCATTTTGAAAGAATTTTCTTCTAYGTATCTTTTGTGAAGTATTTGTGTCTTGACCGTGTATGCTATTTTACTTATTTTATTTATTTTATATGTGTATTATGTGTTTTAATAGASTTTGGCAACAGTTTTAACTCTAAAGTGCTTTTTCAGAAGAAAATGAAAATGTTGTTGAAAATASTAATTATGAATTTTTCAATAATGGAACATATCAAGCTGGTAGTCTACCCGTGTGTGCACATAGACCTGTATGCATATATGAATATAGACACACATACATGGAGATATATGTATATAAATATATATCTCTGTTTGAATATACAATAGAAAGTGTGGGGGTTTTTTGTCTGATCTGCTGCCTTACTTCATGAAAGTAAATGATGTCTTAATCTGTTTTTAGACATAGATTTTTCTGGGAAGGTAGTACCCACCTGAAAACCCACTTGTTCCCTTGTGTCTTAATTGCACTCATTTCATTGTAAAAAYGCATCAGATGAGACCTCATTTAAATTCTACCCATTTTTAGCCTCTTTTATTAATTCCTGATGTGAGATAAAAACAAACATTTAGCTACTGTGAATTTCCTTTGGCATGCCAATATTCATTATTCAGGTTATTTCAAAGTCCTTGGCTGTCCCTGGAATAATAATATAATTTACTTCTTTTATAATTTGATAATAATTTACTTTTTTGATAGTTTGATAATTTACTTCTTTCCCCACACACTTGTATCTAAATATGTCTTTTGAAAGTATTGTAATTATCTTTTGATCTTTTGATCTTTTCTTATACTAAAGTGTGCTTTTAAAAAAAAGCCTCTGTTCCTACTCTCTTGTATTACTTCAATCCTTCTGGAATGCAATCCCTGATTTTTAGAAGAAGATACTGAGTCACACATACGTAATGTGCCATGATGCAGAGCTCCCCTTTCCCTGTGGCTGTCAAGTCTCAGGTCAAATGGTCTATCTGGCATTTGTGTGCTGTTGTTGAACCTCATTACTGTTGCTCAGTAAGACAAAGGCACTGCCTGGCTGTGAGCAGTTTAACMTGTTAAACAGGGTCCAGAGGGCTGCAGAGGCAAAGTGTGCTGCACAAAATGGAATGTATAAATTGGTACTTAGCTGTAGTACAGCAGTGTGCAATAAAATTCATAACTGTGAATTTTACTCAGTTTCAGAAAACGTGATGTGAGTGTAGGGACAAAGTCATGTCTGACTACTTAGATAATAAGAACTCACTGAAWCAGTTATGTGGAAAAACTCTTTTGAGATTTCTTTTAAATTAATATTATAAGTATAGTAGAAAAAAGTAAGTTAATATTCTTTCTGCGTACTTTAATCTCTTTTATCTTCTTTCCTGACCATTAAGTTATAGTAGGAAAAGTTTTTCCTATAAATGTGGATCAAATTTTTCATATGAATTCTTCCTAAGATTTCAAAGTGAAAATGTGTTTGAGAAGACAATTACAYGTTTCTTCCTTAGTCAGGAACTAAAATTTATGTTTGGACTCTATCCGATTGGAGAAATACACTAACTGGAATTCTGGATACTTGCAGTCATTGTACAAGTACACTAGAAGCAGAGTAGCATAATTTAGTTTTTCCAAATTCTGAGCACTATGTACCAATGGATATGAAGATAATTTGATTTCTCTGTTATGTTGTTCTTCCATATATGTTGTATTTGTTTTCACTGTTAGTCTTTTCTTTTAGTATCTGCCTTTAAATGATCTTCATGAATATCTGTTCGCTGTTGGGAGGATGATTTTCTTTTCTTTTTTTTTATCTTATTTATTTATGCATCTGTTTATGCCAGTGATAGAATGAAGTCTAGAAATAATATGTTTGTGGTAAGTCCTTTTAAAGAACTCAGCACAGTGTCTTTCCTAAACAATCTTTTCCTGCWGCAGGACACTGGAGATATCTGAAGGAGTACAAAGGGAGACAGAATCACAGTCTCTAAGACTGATCAAACAGTGGAACAGGCTCCTCAGAGAAGTGGTGAGGTCTTCATCCTTGAGGACATTAAAAATCTGACTGAGARTCCTACAGCTGTGGGTGCTGCCACTGCTTTGAACAGTGGGTTGCAGTGGGCARTCTCCATAGGTGCTGTCTAACTTCAAATATTCTGTGACTGCAACCACAGTGAGCCAAGGAAATGGCAGTTTTGTTATGTGCACAGTGCAGAGAGCACTGTTTTYGTGCTGAGAAAAATGCTAGTATGCTCCCACCCTCTAACCAGAAAGGAGGAGAGTGGCCCAGGATGGACAGGAGAAGGGAGCTGGAAGAGCAGAGATTGTGTTTCTGGAATGCCAAAGTAACAACTGAATGTTCAAATCTCAGCTGCCTCTTTTCCACAGGTCTCTGTGGTTAAAATATTTTTAAAAGCTGACCTTATGGATCAGCAAGAGGTGATCTTTATTATGACCCTCGCTTCCCTAATCTACTTACCCTTTTTCCTCTGGGAGCACTGAAAGGATAGCACACTATGTGCTATATTTCTCTCTCTGAAAAATTCCCTTTACTTAGAGAGAAGATGAAATATTTCTGCTTTTCTTTCATCTTTTAGCACCAGTATCTCTTTCAGCTTCTTTCATCCCTCAAAGTGTCTCTCTTCCTCCTAGAGTGCTTGAAAGAAAACACCTATCTCATTCAGTTATTATCTAATCTAGGGGCCCTTCCCTACTTCCAACATCCCCCCCCTTTCTTTTTCCACTTACCTCATTAGTGAACTCAGTCTCCACAGGCTTTCCTATCCACTGTGAATGCTGCTGTTATCATTCTTGCCTAGTGGAGGGGAAAAAAAAACCAAAAAAACCAAGGATGCTATTCCTGCACTGGGAAGTACTCCAAATTATGGATTTCCTTAGCAAAACTCTTGGAACTCTATTCCACCTCCTTACTTCCCACACTGGGCACACTGAAAATCTTTGTAAAATAAGAATTTTTAGAAGAAATAATCTCAGCCTAGACACACTGATAAAAAAAATGTTTTACTTATGTAAGTAAACTATGTCCTATGTTTAAACTGTCTCGGTCACTGTCTTGCTACTGTAGCAGTTATTATTGATACTTTCCAAAAAACCTTGTGCTCATTTTTCTGTGACTTTTTTTTTCTGTCTGAGACTCAYTTTCTCCTGGTCTTTCTGATGAAAGCAATATTCTTAGCATTGCCTTAAATAGCAGTATGTGATTTTAGATTATTCTTACTGTAGGTGGTGTCATGCATTTTAAAAAACACACTTTTTTAAAATGAAAATTCAAAATTCTCCCAGCACAGCGCWGTACAGATATTTGGGTTACAATTTGTACAGGCACATTACTTGAAGAAAACCCACCCTGGTGTAGTTTCAGAGGCGAACTGCAGAATCTTGAACTGAATCTCAAATAGGGTGTAAATGTATGAGTGGTGCCCAATAGCCAGTGTTGCTTCTTGCGCCCAAAATATACTTCTCCAAATCTGCCCAGTAGAACTTATTCCTGGAAGTTTGTCACCGACTCTGGTGCTTAGAAGCTGTCTCCTAAGTGTGCTGGTTTCTAGGAGCAGGCAGCTAGGTTACACCAAGGTACTGAGCAGTTCAAACGTATATTTTTGTCTCAAGTGTTCTTCGTCTCTTCTCTCAGGCAACTAGCAATAGCACAAGGGGAAACAGCTTGAAGTTGTGCCAGATGAGGTTCAGGGTGGATATTAGAAAAGCAATTTTCACTGAAAGCATGGTTAAACATTGGAAAAGGCTGTCCAAGGAAATGGTGGAGTCACTATCCCTGCATGTGTTCAGGAAATGGGTGATATGTTTTCAGTGTCGTGGTAGAATTATGTCAACAGTTGGAGTTAATAGTTTTGGAGGTCTTTTCCAACCTTAATTATTCTATGATTCATTTGAAACCTGAGAGAAAGTGAGCAAACTTGGCTCTATAGTTTTTTGTAGCAGTTGCCTAGGAAGGAGGTATAGTTTTTGAATTAAAACAAGTTAGATTGGAATACATAAAGTGTGCATTGAGACACTGGACTTTCAAGGGTAACAGGAAGTGGACTGAAGTCCTGCTTTCTGCACCGTTTCTGGGGATGTTCTTTTCTATTTTTCATTGGCAAAACCACAATTATTTCAGTTCTCAGTTGTTCACAATTTTTGACTCAGTGTCATCCATTACAATCAGTCTTTGCAAATCTGAACTGTTATTCACACTTAATTTTCTTCTAGGTGGTGGGAAACAGAATATTACTGTTCTTCTCCAGTAATACTTTAATGTATATGTTGATTTAAATAGTCTTAGCATATCTATATGTTTTTTTCCCTTTCTTTTTTCTTTTTCCACTACTCACCATGTCTCAGTATCAAGCCTACTCTGTACTGATAGTTTTGAACAGTAGCTTTATCTGGGCAGTGGGAAATCTAGCTGTTCGCGCCTAATTGCAGTTTCATTTTTGATCATAAAATTTTCAGTTTGTCCTGCTTTCTTACACAYGCTGTCTTCTTGGGGGATAAATAAATTCTATTCTCTCTAGGGCTTATTTAGTTGACTGGGCAGGAAATAATATTTTATCACTTTCCAGCTTAAATATTTTCTCTGTAAGTCTTTGTTCCACTAGAAGGAGGAGGAGATACATTTAAAAKGAATGAAAAGCATTAGAAAGATACTTTCTTGAAGTACAGGAAAATAGGGGGAAAAATTCACAGCTGTGTATTAGGAAATGGAGCTCTCAGGTTCTAATAGAATAAAAAGTGATTGAAGCCTACTCCAGTTAATAAACCAATTATGTTTCTAACAATTTCRTTTTCAATTTCAAAAGTGTTGTGAGTTTTAAAGTTTCTGAATGTTTTTAATCAATAAAAAAATAGGATTATCAATTGAGAAGAGGTTGATSACTTACTGGTGCACAAAGAAAAACGTCTTTGTTTTTCTCAGAATTTGTTTCTAATGATTTTTTTTTTAAATTTTCCAGGATTTGGTTTAATAAAACCACACCTTTTCAGTGTTGTTTATTGAGCAGCCACAAGAGCATGTGGATTCTTAACAGCGCAAGGATGGCTTTGTGTTCAAAGATAACCTACATAGCTTTTTACAAAACAGGAAAATTACAATAAACTTCTTCTTGCAAGYTGCTAAAACAATCTCATCAGGGAGAATTTGTATTGCCATGGAAGGAATGAAGAAGGAAATTACAGAAATTAAGATGCACATCTAAATATATTGCAGTTTGAAACATTTCAATTTGCATGCAAATTGGATATTGAATAGAAAAATTATAAGAAAATTAAAGTGTAAGTCCTTTTATAAATTAAGAGATGYACAAAAAGCTGAAATACATTTTGCATGTGTCTCTGCTACCCTCTTGGTATATATATTACGATTTTTACTACCACTCTTCAATTAATAAAAGGTAAAAGAGTTTGGATTTAATTCCCGTAGGACATATAATGCAGTACATCACAATATTATTGCAGGGCAGTTATTAACATTAATCATTATGTATATATTCTCCTTGATTTATTAAACAGAAAGATGAAAGGAAAAAAATTAATTTGAGGAACAAGGTCAAATAAAAAAAAATAAAATCTGCTTTTGGAAAAAAAATTCAGCTGCATAAATATTAATCACATTTAGTTTTAAACGTGTCTGCAAATTACAGTAGATAAATTACATTGCCACTGGAAATTACATAATGAGAGCTGTTATGCAAAGGAATGAATGCCTGTGTTACTGTATTAAAAATGATACTGCACTCTGCCTGCTTTTATCTGTCTTTCATTAAAATTTATGTCTATTGGCCTAGCCACTCATAACAAACTCTCTTATTTTTGGATTAAATACTAATTTTTTATAGCAAAATGAGGGCTCCTATGCAGTCTTTTAAGTCTATTGGAAATTTTTTTTTACAAGTAGTGAAAAATAATTGAACATAAAAATTATTAATCCCTTCCAGAGAAAGAAAATATTTTTAATATTTCTTCACAAAGTCACTTTTTTTGATTATACATACGGTCGTCTTATTGATACCGAGAAGAGGCATGCATGTGAGAAGGACAAAACCGCTTCAAGTTGATTGGTAAGATCTCATTATGGGATTTTATTTTGAAAATTTTAGGTTCATTTGTAGTTAGCAAACTACCCCAAAATATAAATTAATTTACTGTGGATTAATATTTGCAGCAGTGATATGGCTTTTTTAACATGATCATCATGCTTTATGCGAATGTCCAAACATCTAACTCTCATTTAGGTCTTCTGTCTTTTGTCTTCTGGCTTTACCTAACTTTGGGCTACTCTTTAGCTGTCTGTGTTACAACTGTAATAAGAAGAAACACATTTTTGAGGTTAAGTGAAGGAAATAAACAATTAGAAAAACCCCATAACATTTATGAAGACAAAAGCCATTTCCAAATATGCAGTCAACGCTGATGTGGCAATAAAACACAACAGAATTTCAAACATAACTGTTTTTGCTSTTGGTTTTGCTGTTGGATGTTTGAAGGTTACCCAGCTGCATTGGGCAGTTTGTTTAGTGCAGCGTGTGTGGCRTGGGCTCTCACTCAGAAACCTCCATAGAAGTGCCTGGGTCTCATTGTGCTGCATCCTGGTAACTTTGATCTATGAACTAGGAGGAGAACACTCTTGTAAAGTGCTAGGAAAGGCAAGTCCCAAAGGCAAAGGAGAGAAAACCCTGTGGTTTCCAGGAGTAAATRTGAGTTATAGAACTGTCAAGCGAGATTCCAAGAAAAAATGGGCAAGGAGATCTGAAAAATAAATTCAACTGAAAACTAAGTGTGACTTTATTACTTCAATACTTCTATGGAGTTTCTTCATTTTTTGTTATATTTTTCTTTACACAAAACCAGGAAAAAGTGTGTTTTATTTTTTTTAAACATGCCATACCTGACTTCATGCTATGAAATTCTCATGAGAAGCTTGCACTTTCAAAAGGAACTCTGACACAAATGATCTACTTTTGTCTATAACTGACAAAACTAGATGTAACAATACTGGAATACAAATGAATAACACCTAAAAATATGTCATGAGAAAGAAGAAACTGTAAACCAGAACTATGGATTGAATATTGCTTTGGAGACTTGAAGGGTTATCTAATATTTAGGCATTTGGAAATATATACTTTTACATTTCATTAGCTACTTTCAAATACTCTACACACTCAACATTCCTTAAATGTTGATGAGACTTTTTTACGTGTTAGTCCTTATAGTGATAGTTTATACTTGTATTTAATTTTAAAGCAGTGACTACTTAGTAATTCTTGTAATATGTTATTGTCAAAATGTATCATGTTCATCGAGCAAATACGTAAATTCGTTGTCATAAGTATTCTTGTCTTAACTTTGACTTATTTTTTATGTTATTAAAGGAGACTTTCCTGCTTAAAATTGTTACAGTACAAAATAAATGGATTRGTTCACTGTCATGGTAAGATAATGAATGCATTTTATCTTTCTGTAGCATGCCAGCAATAAAGTATGTAACACAGCATGATGTTTGATATTTTCTAGCTATTTGTGTGGGTGATATTGTTTTAAAACTAACTTAACACCTTTCAACAAAATATATAGTAAATGCTCTTCACTCTTCTAGCTTGAAGTGTATTTGAAGTGTGTCTAATAGGAAGATTTTGTGAGACTCTCATTGGACCTTTTAAGTCCACTTCTTAGGACCAATAACAATAAGGGAAAACAGTAGAACTAAAGCCAATATTCAGCAGAACTACTTCAGGGTTTTCTCCATCCAGATCCAAACATTTCTTAAGTTATTGCCTCTCAGATAATTCTGTCTTGGAAACATATATAACAATATACTACAAGCAATGGAAATTAAACGCACAAGTGGTCAAGCTTTCCTCCTATTATGTCAGATATTTTAATTCTTGCTTAATAAAAAAAATTAAAAACACCAAGCTTTTTTTAACAAGAATTATGTTTTGTAATTTTTATGTATTTATCAAAATGAAACAAAAAGTTACCAAGGGGAGAATAGATTGTGAGCCTTTTAGGGAACATTCTTTATTGGTACTTTTATGCTTGACTGTGCAACTAGAAAATCAAAATGCTATCTAAACAGAATAAGACTATAATAATAGCTTTTAATACTTTCATTAGTACCTAGGTATTCTAAAACTTTTTTCTTCTCTAAAAAATAAACGAAAGCAGCAAAATAAAACAACAAGCATTTCTGCATAGGTCAATGTATCATAACTATCTATGTATAAATAGAAAACATGTATAAATGTATGAAACGATCATCAGCAACTCATAACCAAAAAAAAAAAGAGTTCTGTAGGGGAAAGTGGCAGGAAGAAATACATAATTCTTCTCTGGATCCTCTGAATTCATCCACTGCAAGGTAGTGCAGGAGTCGTGGTTTCACCCCAGCCACCAGCTAAGGGCCACATGACCGCTTTACTCATTTCTGCCTGGTGCAATGGAGGAGTGAAGGCAAAGAACAAAAAGTGAGGAAACTTGTGGGTTGCCATAAAGTTTAATAGGGAAAGCACCCACCACTTCCCATTGATAGGCACATGTTCAGCCACATCAGAATTGAAAATTTTGAAGATTGTATTTTTGGGTGACAACTGGCCAGAAGAACAAATTCTTAGGTGTAATTTTGATTAAAGATTCTATTTATATTACAGGAACCAAAAGTTTTTTATAATTTTATGAGGAGGTTTTAATTCTGGTATTTGTGATGAGGTGTTTATTTACCTTAAAAATTATGCAATTCTTGTTGATTCTTACTTATTTGATATTATTTTCATCTGGATCGTGCCTAGCAAGAGACATCACCTCAGCATCTTGGGAGGAGGTTTAGCTCTGCATGAAATAAATATTGTTATCTCTTTATTTTTATAAACAAATGGCTAAATTATAGATGGGGATAGAGTGGATCCCAACTACTTGATCCCAATTACATGAGCYAGAGCTCATGATTACTGAGGGGAAATGAATGGCCCATGGTCAAAAAGGCACTTCAGGTTCTACTTGCCTACACCTACAATGTCTGGTGTTGGTGCTTTAAAGCAGGAGCCCATATCCAACATAYCTACCTAGGAGAGGACATGTGATGTCTCTTGCAGTTAGTATAGTGGCAGATTATACTGCAAGAGCTGTGTATTGTACCTTAGAGTAGCAAGTTTGCCTCTGTATGTTTCTTCTCATAGCATTATCTTTATACTATTTTTTCCTAGTAAAGTGTGTGAAAAGGAATGTCAAAATTCTGGGCACCTCAGTTATGAGGACTAGGGAGCCCTACCTAGCTCTGTRCCGTGGAGGTCTCCACTTCTAAGACAGAAGATAATTATTTTGCAGAAGTCCTGCCAGGATTTTGAAGGAAGAAGGGAGTCATTACTGTACAACAATGGTATTTCAAAGGCAGTAGGGTCTTCTATGCACAAGTCTGTCTGTTAAGTGGACATCACCAAAATGAATTGACACATCAACCTGACTCAAAATTTCATTCCAAAGCAGTACAATACTCTTAAACTTTAAGAAATACAATTCAGTGAACATAAATACCATTTTAACACTGTTGATAAAAAAAAAAATTCTGGGTTTATGCATTACTTGGAGATGATTACACATTATCTTTGTCAGATCTGTTGTATGTTATAATTATGAACATAGAGATTCAAACAACATTTGACTTCTGTAAAGTTGTTTCCAGGAGACACTCGCAAAATCTTATTTCCCTTCTCTCAGTGACTGTCTGGTTTTGGTCTTAATCTCAACCTCCTCATTCTGTCTGCCCTTAGTTTGAGGCTCTGCAAATCCTTTATTCTTTCTCTCCTTCAGTGTCACTTCTCCTACAGAAAGAAGGATCTGACGATCTGTGCCTTTCTTGTGCTTCATCTCTCCTCTATATCTCACATCAGACTGTTCCAGATGAATATCGCTTCTGTCTCACATTCATCATGCTTTCAAGAAAGAGTTTATCAGCTCCTAAAGAAAACTAAAACTCCTTTGCTTCCTCCACCCCTTTTCACAACTTCCAAGATTCAGTTAAAAAAAAAAAAGAAATATTTCCATGAAAATATTATTGAACTTTTCGTGCTAAAATAACAGTGGGGCCTCCCTTTTTTCTCTTGTTAGGTCTTCTCTTTTGAGTGATTAACATTCCAATGAAATACGTTCAAAAGCTGTGCAGAAACCCTTTTAAGCATTCGACAGTTACTTTTGACCTATGTCTGAATCCTTGGCAGCAGTCAAGTGTTTGAGTCRGTCAGATGTATGAAAGAAATGGTTTTTTTCCTCTGCAGGAAGACATTTGAAGTTTCAAGCAAAAATATGCAGCTTGGCACTTCCAGTAGTGTTATGGCATTAATAAGAAAAATATCTTATTTCTGTGTCAGTTTTTTGTATAGTATTAAGGTGTATTTTTTTTTTCCTTTTCTGATTGATATTTCATTAATGCATCACTTATGGCTGCTCTAGCTGCCCTGATTTCATGGTTCTGTCATCATGTTGTGATATAAAYATCTAGTCCTGTACAGAAGATTAGGTCATATGCCAGTGTTATAATCTCTACACTACTTCATGAAGGAAGTCTGTGCTACTTCCTAAGACAAGGACCCTCCTAAGAGGTTCATCTTTTACTATTTTTTATTATTCTTAACATATGCTCCACACAATTATTCAGATGTTTATGAAAAGGGAGGCTCATTTCCCCATAATTTTTCATAACCATTTATAACATTCATATCTAAAAAACTGATGCCAAACTGAGCTTTATGACTTTTATCTTCAGTTATCTTTTCCTCTGTGACATAGCTGAAACTCATTCCATTACCTCTAGATCTCCTCCCTTATCTTTTTGTCTAATAATAAGAAACAACTCTGTATACATGAGAAGAGTCTTATCTTCCCCAAATAAAAATGTTATAGAAGGAGGCTCCTTAAATCGGGTTCTGGTAGTTTTTCCATGAGAAGGTTTGTTTCATTATGCAACCTGAGTTTATAATTTTTCCCAGTATTTTCAGTACTTTTCTTTTTTTTACAGAATTTATTCTGTTGTGTCCTATTACCTGTCACTGCATCATGGAATTAAATGCAATCACATTCTTCTCAGTAACCTTTTTATCTCTTTATTTTTGCCTCTGTTTATTTTGGGGACTGCCAAGTAGTTCAGTAGCTGATTCTGCGATTTGAATTTCATAAGAAGGCTGCTCTTACTTCACTATGAATTATGCTGTACAATGCAGAATTTGGTGTAAACTACATTGGCATTCCATCTACAAAATAAGATGAAAGTTTTGTAATGGGAAGCAATGCTCAGAGAGACCCGGAATTCACCTTACTCTCTAGCAACAGAAACAAATTTACTGCTGATAGGGTTGCAAAAGGCAGTCGTAAGGTAAAATTTCTATTTAAACGGAAAAATTCAACCAGTGCTTGTGTCACAATCAATCTGATTCAAGCTCCTTTACAGTATTTATTTATTTATTCTTCCTTTGAAAGTAATTTTTCAGGTYTCATCTGTAAATAATAATGACTTATGAGGCCTTATTTTACGAAATGGGTATTTGAAGGCTGCTGATGCAGTTGCTGGGGATAAACTGAACTACCAATAGAGGGAGCATTGCGCTGGAGCCATTCAGATTACTCAGTATTTTGAGAACAGGTTACTGAGATAATGTCCCAAAGGAAAGACAGAAAGAAACTATTGACAAAATAGATGCATTTTTAGCTACTATTTGCTTGGTTCCCAAAAGTTAGTTCAAAAGCCAGTTAAAGTTTCTGATTAAAATGAAGCTCACTAACAATTTCAGGAAGATACAGAGGAAAGAACACTGGATTAAAAAAACAGAAGATTCTTCTGCCAGTAAGGGTTTGCTTATTTGGGAGGACAGCTAAAAAAGCTAGCCTTAGAAAGGRTAGAAAGAAGGATGAATGGAGATATTCACTAACATAGAATCATAGAATGRTTTGTGTTGGAAGGGAYCTTAAAGATCATCTGTTTCCAATCTCCCTGCCATTGGCAGGGACATTTTCACTACACCATGTGTCTTAGAGCTCAATCTAACCTGGTTTTAAACACTTCCAGGAATGGGGCATGCACAAGTTCTCTTTTAACAATTTCTATTAATCTAGGATGCCATTTTCTCCCCTTTATATTACAGTGTATTTGCAAGCTACATTTTTAATTTTTTTTCTGACATATTTTATAGTTCTAAATAATGTTACTATATTCTAATAGAATTTGGAGCTTATCCTCTTCTGTTCTCTTCAGTAGTAAATAAAAAGAAAACAAAAATAAGGCATAAAGGCCATCATTTTATGTCAAGACCATCTGCTACATCATTTTGAATTTACTCCCTCTTACTGTCATTTCATTCAAAGAGTGTAGCAGATGGTGTGGAACCATCACATAAAGTACCTTAGTCTTCTTTTGTTTACAGGTATTCTAAAAAATCTGTCTATATATCACTGTTAACTAGATACCCTGTAGGAAACCAATAAAGGTAGGTGACTATAATTAACAATTAATGACTCACGTCCTGATGTCTTCACTTATTTTAAATTATAGAGCATTTACCAGTGGGAAATCCTCCCTGAAGCATTACCAGAGCAAGGAATGACTAAAAAGACCATTAAAGTTTCAGAATTTTCTCTAATAAACTATTATTACATTCACTTTCTGCTTGTGCTGTGCGAAGTCATATCTYTTAGAAGCAAACAACATTCTTAAGTTTAGTTGCATGTAAGTCTACATGTCTCCAGTTACCTTTGTGTAAAAGGATCTGCAAATAAATGCAGTGGCAGAAACAGCCACTGGAGAAAGGAACTATAAAAGACAACATGGAATATTGACTACAAATTCTCCTTGAGACTTTGTCCTCTGATATTTTAATGAGAAAGTTATTCTGAAGTTGTGTGTGCTACATAGCCCTTGGCATTAACTTAAACGCCCCAGTCAGAAAACCGTAATCAATTAAGAGGGAGCAAAAGAAAACAAATTAGTCACAATGAGATTCAGAGTTGCAAAATTAGTCCCTGGTCTTAGCCATTTTTTTCAGGCAGAGCTCATCTTAGTACAGAGTGATCTTCAGGCAGTGTCCGTGGCTGTGGGTGGGTGTCAAGAATGCCTCAGAAGGATTTCTGTTAACACAGAGTGGGAAGTAACATCAAATGTCATTTGTGTTTAGGTAAATCTACRTCAGCTCAAATTTTGACTCAAAGTTTTTATTGCTTATGCAGAATRATTGTGTGTGCACAATAAGCAGGGTAGGTCTTGCAGGGATTATGGTTTTAGTGCTCCTGAATTGCAAACAAATACAAAAGCAGGAAACAGTAGCTGAAATAAGTGATGGAAACAAYCTCTAAACCAAGAGGAAATTTAATTTCACTGTTTAGTCTGTTTTACTTAAATGTGGTTTKTAACAACAGCTGGGATACCATTAAAATAAGTGTGATATAGTTACATTTTTTCCTAATTAAAATATTTTAATGACTTTTTTACTAAGAAAAGTGATTATATTCTAGAATGGAGACATTTTTACTCAACTTTGTGAACAAAATAACAAACGTTAGTAGAGAATTTAAACTGTAATATTGAACATACTAATAAATTCTATCAAAAATCTGTACACAAACTCATTTTTATTAATGTGCTATAGCCTGAGCACGTAGAAATRTAAGCCTTCAAAAAAAATGGCCATGGGATATTACTGGAGGATCACACTCWAAGGTTAATGTGTTTGGTTGTTTAATGTGAATTTTAATGGATTTTTAAAGGTGTAGTTTGTTTCTTGTTTTTCATTATTTTTGAGAAAATAACAGATGCATGGAACTATAAAGCTGTCTATTAGACTATAAGAGATGACCTGTAAATATGAAAGTAAATTAGAGAATTAAGACTGTCTTTGTAGCTTTTGTGTGAGCATTGGTCTCAAAGGCAGAAGTTTCCAATAACTTACTCCATTTTGACATTGACAAAAAGGCCACCAAAGACACATGACGGAGAGAAATGCCAGYAACAACCTGTGATGAGGGCACAACACAAGATAGGTAGGTTAAGTGTGCATTTCTTTTCATTCTTAGATCAAGCAAGCTGACAAAAAGAAATAGATGCTTTCATATCCATAAGATGATAGGYTTCTTTTATCACACAAGATCAACTTGGAAGTTAAAGCAGATTTTTGTGTTGACTTGAAGCACAGACAGAATTTGCTTTGCTCTTATTTATGCTGTAGAGCTGTAAAATCAAGGAATGGTTTTAAAGAAATTATTCAAGTGAAATTTAAGAGGATGCTGGGCTCATAGGGACCAGGAAAAGTATTGCAATAATTTCAAGGATTTTAAGTCTGTTGTAGACACTATGTTTGTGCCTGTGTTTTCCTTTTAGAAAATAACTTGCAGCTAGTAGGAAAGACAGTCTGCAGGTTTTTGCTAGTAAAAARTCTTCTCCTGTGTTTCAGAGAACTAAATTGAGTCAAATACATGAAAATTGTTTAATTGTGCGAAGTTTCGTTGTCCAAGATTTTCTTTCGAGAACACTAATAGTTAGCTGCTTAGAACTTAGAAAAGCTTAAGACTTTGTCCTACAGGATGTGACTAAATCACTCCTTCTACATTTCTTTTTTTGATCTTCATGTGACATTTATTTCTTTTAATGTTTCTACTTGTCATTCTGCTGCTCATTTGCTTTTGTAATACCCAATTTTACAGACAGATGATTAAAATTCTGTTTGTTATACAAGCAGGACTTCTATACTCCACATGGAAGTCAGATAGAAAATTCATTTGATGACTAATGGTATGTCTGTGAAATCTAGTTATTTTGAAATACATTCCAGCATCCTCTTACAGAAAAAGTAATGAAATCAACTTAGTAGACCAGGTTCTGTTAAAATAAACAAAAATGGGTTACGGTTAGGGTTAGGGTTAAGGTTAGTGTTAGGGTTAGGGTTAGGGTTTGGGTTAGGGTTAGGGTTTAGGGTTAGGGTTAGGGTTAGGGTTAGGGGTTAGGGTTAGGGTTAGGGTTAGGGTTAGGGTTCTGTTAAAATAAACAAAAATGCTGGTAGGGAATTTCTGTCCTGTTTTGAGGCCAGATTATTTAAAGAATTCTGCTGTTCTCACTTTTAAATTAATTTCTCACTCCTAAATTAATTAGAAGTTTGATTCCTGAATGCATATATTACTGCCCTCATCTAATTCAGCAAACTCTTATATGCTGSTTTTTAAGCACTGTATATAAATGGTGAAGCTGTTAGGCAGAAYGCGTAGTGCTGACTTGTTTTTTATCATTTCAGAATTTCCCTTTCTTATAAATGTGTGACAAAGTGTTATAAAACATACACTTCAAAGTCTTACAGCTCTCTATGCTTATCTGACCCAATTGTTCAGACTGACCAGGCTATATTATTAGCATACAGAAAAGAATATTCTTAATCAATAATATCATCCTCCACATATTTAAGACAAAAAGATACTCAAGATAGCATATAGTCACRACTACATTACTTTATATTTGTAGGTAGTAAGCATCTGGTTCTTGAATTGCGGTTTTAAACCAGTAGATACAGTTTTGTGTATCAAAAAGAATCTATTCACTGATAAGAATTCTGTTTTTCTATGTGCCTTGCATTATTTTTAATGTACAACTTCTTCTCTGAAAGGCCTTCTCATYTGACTGGCATTAAAACATCCACTTAAAAAAGTACAGAGATCTTTTCTATAAAAATTTTCTATCTCAAAGGTTAAGAGCGTGAAGACAGCATCCTAATACAGTAATTTCTTTAAAAGTTTTTAAAAGGCTTCTTTGGTGATTTAAGCTGTCTCCAGTGACGGAATGTGTAGGTGGAAGATAACAAAATCTACAATTATRGAAAAGATCCTCTTTAAAACCCCTAAGACAGATCAAATCTCTTATCTCTTAAATTTTGACTGATATTATTTATATTTTTCAGGACTTAGTAGTTAGGGATATACGTCAAGTACATACTTAGCTTTTTAAAGGAGAAGCTAGTTCTCTAAGTCCCACGTCAGGATTCAAGTCATTGCAAGAATATAACATTTTTTYACATTGGATCCTGCAGCTAGAAGTGATCCACTTTCTGTCTGCCTGGGAAAGAGTAAATCCCCCACTATCTCTATCTGCACTWTCTACCTCCGTCAGAAGCAGAGTACAAGGGACCACACTTTCTACTGATCTATCACTCTTCCTGGGCAGACATGAGARCAACCAGGCTTTACTTCAACACAAGTATTATAAAAATATTTTAGAAGCTTTTCCATTGATTCTACCACCAGTCTTGGAGAGTACCTTCCACCAGAGGAGTACCTAATTTTTAATACAAAAACTGCCCTTGTTTTAGAAAAATAAGTGCAACTGTTGAGTCTCATTTCTTCATGAAATGTAAAAGTAATTACTGTTTATGATGAGAGAAAAGAATTTCACAACAGATGCTTTTCTGCCTGTACATCTTAAGACAAAATGGCCTCCTTTTACTGTTTATTTTTAATAAAAAGCCTTCTGATTAAACAAGTCAGCTGGTGTAACAAATTGCATTAAGCTGAGTTGTTTGGAAGTAACAGTTTCCTCACTGTATCATCCTGTTAGATGCTACTACTGTCAGACCTATGTTTGGATGTTGTGAATGTTCTTGTTTAGCAAAAATCAGCACAGCCTTGGAAAGGAAGGCATGATCAGAGCTTGCCTTTTGGGGGAGAAGCCAGGTAATCTGAAGAACATTTAAAGTACATTTTTGTGTGACTTAAAAATGTTTTTGTTCAAAGGCAGGAAAATGGAGTAGCTTCCAAGTATTGAAAAAAGCTCCCAACTCTTTTCTCAATGAGACCTTCACTTCATTCTAATGCACTTGGACTAGAATGAGCATTGCCATACATTAGGCATTACTCTACTTATTATAATCTAAGCTTAACCTAGAGAGAGTATATTGAGATGCTATTATAAATTTCACTCTACCGAAGTGAAAGAGAAATCATAATACTGAGTTTAAACATGCTTTGATTGCTTAACTTTTCCAGCAAAATCTATGCCTAAATCTGAGGGGCAAGAAGGAGATGGCCTTAAGCTGAGGCAGGGGATGCTCAGATTAGATATTAGAAAAATTTTCTTCACTGTTAGGGTGGTCAGGCATTGGAATAGGTTGCCCAGGGAGATGGTGGAGTTACTATCTCTGGAGGTGGTTAAGACACATCTGAATCTGGAGCTGTGTGGTGTGATTTAGTGGTTTAGAGGTTACAGTGACAGTGCTGATTTGATGATTGGACTGGATGATYTTGAAGGTCTCTTCCAAACTTGATGCTTCTATGGTTCTATTCCTTTCGGTAAATTATTTCATCTGGGAAGAAATAATGGCAACCCTCCTTACTGTGTAGAAATACTTGCAAAGATTTCAAATAAAAATTTAYTTTTACTCAGGTAATTCATCACTAGATTCGTTATGAGGGAGTGATAGAAAAGGAGTACTGTTTTTGTAAACTGAATTATGGGGACTATTTTTGCCTTTTCTTACTTTCATTTCTATCATAAAGCAAGTGCAAACATATTTTTAGTACAAATATTGCAAGCATTTTTAGTCATATACTACCAGGACATACTCCTAGTATGTACTTCAATTCAAACTATTTGGTTTGAAAATGGAAAATATTCATGGTGCCTGCAGACATTTCAGAGCTTCCTTTTGCTGTGTATTAGTAAAATTTAAACATGTTACTAAACTTAAAATGTTAAATGTACTCTTACATGCTGTTACATGTTAAAATGTTAAATATRTTATTCAACTTAAACACTTCTATGTGGAGTTAACATGCTCTGTCAGTGCTGGTAGACTATGGAGTCTTTTTTGATTCATTTAAGTTTAGTTAGATAAATTGAGTTTAAAATTTCAGGAATAAGCATGCTGTCATGTTCCCATTTTGGCAAAGTGAGTAGAGATAAAAACATACTCAAAATATTTCTTTTCCATAATATGAGACTGCCTACACTAAAGGCAGGAGGGAGTAAATATGTATGGCTCTCTGAAAGAGAAATCTGTCTTCATTTAGCATTTACAATGAATTGTATAACCTCCCTCTAGAAAATAATTACCCTACATTAAGTTTGTGTGGCATTAAGTTTGATATTAGCATAGGTTTAAGTAAAGGCAACCATGAAAAAACTAATCTAGTGCCTATTAAGMGTTCAGTCCTCTAGTCAGTTCAAGTCATTGAGGTGATCTGCAAAATCAGGCTCATCTGACATTTCTGGCCACTAGTTCTCAAGATCTTGAGATCTTGACTTAGCTTTTTCAGAAGAGTATGTTTTCTACTAAATTGTAGAGTTTTGCACTGAATATGTGCTTTAAGGTTTTCACTGTAGTGGTTTTCCAAAGAGGAACAGATKAATTGAGCAATTTTTACATTTTAAGCTACATGACTTTTGTTAAAATCTCACTTTTTGGATCAGGGACAGAAACTACATTACCATTTGTGTATGCTGGCTATGGATACTAGAGAGGGTAAAAAATATATGACAGAAGTATTAATTTAAAAAATATAGGTGGTGCAATTCYATTTATTAAAAATGGATTCATATTAATATTTTATTAGAAATGGATGTACCAAAGAGCAAAACATCTAGGAAAGCATAGTCAGTTCCTTGATCAGCTGTTTCATGCAAGAGAAGGAGCAGAATATATTGAAAACCTTTAGAAAGCATMATCTCAAACATAATTCTTGAATTCCAATTCACCTAAACCCAAATTTATCAATGTATATTATTCAGAAAAACTCAGTTAAAATAAATTTCTTTTATTACTCTGTAAAAAACTAGTTGTCAATTAATATTTTAAAGGTCATGATGATTCTAAGTCCTGAAAAAGCTTTTTACTTTTAGGAATTAGACAAAATTGATACTTCAGGAATGACWATGCAGACTCTTTTGTATGATTTTTCCGTTCATACATTTTAAAACCAAACAAACATAGCATTTGCACATAAAGTGTTAAATCATTTTGACAGCAGGTATATTTCAGAGTAAATGGAGAACTGGGGGATTGTTAGTGAGCATGGGTGATCATYAGGGAAAAGAAGAGAGTAACAGTGACAGATACAAGCTGGCATGTTAGCAGGAATAAATGTGACCAGACTTGGGTAACTGCCAGGACTGTAATTGCTGCAAAGCCCCATGCACAAGGAACAAATGAGAGGAGGAGGTTCATTACTCACCTCTTCACACCTTAAGTAAAAAAATAATCAACAACTCTGAAGAAGTTTTGGGCGACTTATCTATTAACTGCTTCCAGTTTAAAAGCAAGTAGCAGCATAATTTTCATCCTAGTAGACATTACAAATAATCCAAGCAGTAAAACAGATATTTCCTCAATAGGACTCTCACTTTGAGTCCATTTGCATTGTTGCATACAAAAGGGCCTAATTATATATGAGAAGAAAAAATAGTAAGCATTCTAATCACATCTGCWGGAAATGTAAATGTGTTTTGAAGTCTCCCTTTATGTTGTATGTATTTGTGTAATAGCATGTTCAGTGCTATTGGAATATCCTATACCAAGAATTATAAAACTTTTGACTTAGAGTTGCTCATATATCATATATATGCATATAAATGTTTTTTGCAGGGTTCTTTTGCTGTGACTATGTAAAACTTTTTTTAGTAGTTCTTATTTTGTTTATGSTTATGTTTCCACATTGTTGTTGAAATAAAGTACAGAATAAGAGAACTGTGGGTGTCTTGGTATTCTGGTTCACAGAAATTCCTAATCAGGATGGCATTGCAGTTCCCTTGAAAATGATCCCTATTTATGGGCTTTAACTGTATGGCAGAATCTTTTAAAAACACAAATTAAAATACCATTCCCTCTAGTCTAAAACAAGCCAATATTCCTCYTTGTAACTAATAGGGAGTGAAACAGTCTGTGAATCAGAGCATCTTTGGAATTTGTATGAATTTGTGTTCCTGTGTGTATTCTGAGCATTGTCTTCTGGTGGAAGTGCTAAATAATTTAAGTGCAAGAATCAAAACATTGAAGTAACTCACCTATATTTTTTTAATAGTTATTAACATGCAGGTAGTGGATTGCTTAATTTGGAATGCTTCTAGAATATCTAATTTGTTTGTTTGTTTGTTTTCTGAAAGAGATGAGTGCTGGCACCAATATAGCAGCACAATTTGAAAGGCTCTGTTTTATCACACTGAGACTTGTAAATGGAAACAACCAAATAGTAGGTCACAGAACAGCAAAAAATTTCCAAACAACTCCCATGAAGACAGAAAGCCAAATCTTTGTTTCCGTAGATGTTAATTTCCACTCTGTAATATTTTAATTTGCATTCGATGGTATTTATTAGTATATGTTTCTAGGCCTAGGTTTTTCATAGTATGAAATCACTGCAATCCTATATCAATTACTAATATATTCGAAAAAGAGACAGATGCTTTGATGTATTAATTTACATTTATGCAGAACAGAAAATTCATCCTGCAAATAACGAAAAAAATGTTAGTAAAGTGGATGCTGGCTGTGGCTCATGAAGGTCCTAGGAAGGATGATTCTCTGAAGCTGAAAAGAAATTTTTAGAGACAAATGTCCATTGTAAGATTTTTTGGGCACAGAAGAAGCAAATCCTAAGGCCACAGTTTCAATTTTGGTCAATATATTAGATTTTTGCCTCAAGGAACAGTGGAATAGATTTCTTATGCCAGCCCTGTAGGGCTGCCTCCATTGCATCAGAGATATAAGTCTGAAGCAAAACTCTTGATGSCAATTATAAAAGCTGCTGTGCTTTGTATGAGTGTGGCATGGGAGTGCTCAAACTGGATTTCCTTTGGATGAAACTCAACTGGAAACTACATTCTATCTTTTATTGATTGTTCAGTTCATCAGATTTTTCACTAATCCAGTGCTAGTCTTTGGTGTAGAAATTTGGAGCATGTTTAATGCCMTCACATTCTCAGCAAGACCACAGACATTCTCCTGGCTAACATTTGCCTCTACAGGTGTAGTCGTATTGTTTCTAGATTTTCACTTGTATTGAGTGCCCATTATCCACAATAAAATAAAGCTTGACCCAAATGGAGAAACTCCTTCTTTGTGTCTTGAAAGTCTTTAATTTCTTAAATATTCAATTATTTCCTGTTACAAAATCCTGGAATTTAATGATATAATGCCAAAGGGCACAGAATAGCAAGACATCTTTTAACTKCGTGTATTGGTTTCATGTGAAACATAAATCAGGTTTGTTAGATTTGTTTAAAGCACAAGTTATAGTTCAGCAGTAGGAAAAACCCRCAACACGTGAAAAAAACCCAAACCAACCAAGCAAAACAAAACCAAAAAAAAMCAAATCCCAAATCCACAACAAAACCAAAGCAAAAGCCCAGTCCTGCTTTGATGAAAGCTAACCTGCAACGGAAAACAATTTAATCTTGTGACCTCTCCCATTTTATAATAACGTAGTCAGGAAGGAAGTATAGGGTGAGAGGTTATTGAGTTATATTTTCTGCTCGAATCTTTTTTTTACCATGAAATCTGAAAAGGGAAAAAAAAATAAAGGAGACGTAGTAGAAAAGTTGAGTTCAAAATGAGGGGTGAGAAAATTGCATTCTAACACTTCGAACTGAACTAGGATCTGACCTAATCACAGGTCTAGTTTGCAAAGTGTGTAACTAAAGAAAGGGCTGCTTAATTCTTAGAGGATGACACAGGCCACAGGTCAGGCTTCTCTCTGCCCACTGACTTAGRCAAACACAAATGACATCACATGGAATGATGGAAAATTGAATTGTTTGAAKCCTCCTTTGTACACCCACTTTATTGAAGTGATTTTTTTTAATTGTTAAAAGCATTTTATATTAGTAGGTCTGCATTATGCCAGCAAGAATAAGAATGAAACCTAAGACCTTTACATATTAAACCTAAACTTTTAAAAACTTTTTTGTTTTAAAGGTTGCTATTCATTGATATGTCATATTTGGAAATATTATATATTTCCAAATTGTTACCAATTGTGTATTTCCAAATATTTTACCTCAAAATGCCCTAATTCAATTGCAGCATTAGCCATTTAATGTAATGGAGAGGCTGGTTGAACTCCACCCTACATTTGTTATCAAATTGTGTGGCTAGCAACATTCCCTGTAACTTGACCTAGCCTTTATTGCTTTAGGTACTTAAATAATAATATAATAGTGACTGCATTAATCTGAGACCTTTTTTTTTTAAATTTCCAGTCAATATGAATGGTTTAGTTATAGTTCCAAATCTGTCTTGAAGTGGTAGGCAATGGAAAGAAAGGGAAAAGTTCTAGAAAGGTCTTGTTCTTAAGGCATGCTGAACAAAACCTGGTGTTGTTAGCAAGTGAGAAAGCCCCATAAGCAYAAGTAATCCCAGTTCAAATAACTCCCCAAGATCCACCTAGATAATGAAGGTTWAACTGACTGCACATGWAGTTGAAAAGCAATGTTCTATTCTMTTTAACTCAATGTTCTGTGTAACTGCTTTGTGTTTCTCATCAATAATGCAGCCAGTTGCAGCTGTCATGTTCCAGCAAGCTCAACTATAAATTCATTCAAGCTTCTAAGTTCTTTTTTATTCATCCTTCTGACTTAGAACMATTAATTCATTAAGTTTGAATTGCTTCTTTTGCAAAAATCTTTGTCTTTGCCAGTGAAATATGTCTTGTTTTTTCCTTATTTCATTAAGAAACAAAAAATTAAACAACAACAACAACAAAAAAAACTACTCCAAAAACAAGCAAACAGAAACCCCACATAAATCCCAGAAAAACAAGAAGRATGCCTAAAGCGATGCAGGGAACCTGACATTCACAAATTGTGGAGTAAAGGGCCTTAATAATACAGTTTTTAGGATGAAGCCAAGAGTCAGAGAGGTGCAAATGAATGGTTTGCAAATTTTCTTGAGTTTAAATGAAATATTTAGAGAAAGATTACCCTATGAATCATTACTTTGRCACATACTGATTCCCCAATCACTCTTCATTCTTTCAGAGCATTTTATTTATGTATCGTTCAAGTACCCTTTAACTGTTGCTAAAGTATCATTCAAATCTTATTTGTAGTTAAAAGGAGTTATTTAAAAAGTGTAGAAGTAGCTACCACAACCTGAGCTAATAATGGGAAATTCAGCATTTAGCAATGAAAAAATAAATGCATTCTGATTTTTAGAAATCAACYKGGATTCTTCYGCAATTATAATCAAACCTATTGAACAAAAATGAAGTTTTCTTATACAGAGAAAAAGAAAAAAAATCACCACAGGTTTTACAGAAGTCCCCTACAAGGAGATAGGGAATGGTTACTAAAAATATGGCAGTTTTTGCGGATTTACCAAGCTACTCAATCTCAGTAGCAACACTCAGGTGCAGAGTGCTTTGAATTCAGTGACTCAGTGTCCTGAGGTCTCTTTTTTCTGCCCAAGCTTCATCCACTCTTTATTAACGTASAGTTTTATGTTCCCTGAATGTTTCTGACAAAGACTTTCCAAGACCTTATCTTTCCAAAACAATTAATGGAGAATTCTCTTTTTCCTATGATCCACCTTTTTTTGCCTCACTTTTTTTGAGTCAGTTCCTCTTTCTCCAGCTCTAGCCAAACAGCTCCTGCCACCCAGAAAAGATGCAACCTACCTCAAAGCTCTTCACCTCTGTTGCTTCTACAACAGTCCTTCTACCTCATGAATTTATTTTATTTAAAAGCTCTTGACAGTTCCAGCCAAGTTTTCCTAATCCTGTTCTGTTTTACATTTTCATTTAAATGCTGGCATTGTATTCTTGGAAGATGAATGCTTTCTTCTCTTCTACCACCTTTTCAGAGACATATCTCTGACTTCTGTTYCTGAGAGGAATGGAAAAAAATTTAAGGAATATCCTTAGTGTTTCTGAAGGAAGTCAAGGGGGAATAAAAATCCAACCTCTGWAGCCTAAAATTTTGAGAAGAAATCAAAATATTTTGTGAGAACAGAATATTCCTGACCTGACATGCTGTCTTKGCCCATTTCTTTCTTATGACATGAGTTCTCTGGCCTCAGGGGAAGCTTATTAAGTATTGAATACTTACCTACTCAAGGTACTAGGCCATATATAATGATTTCTCTTTTAATTACAATCCAGAGATGTGAAGTGTGGTTTGTTGGGTTTTTTTGGTTCATATTTCAATAGAATTGCAAGTCTTTGGTTTCATGGTTAGGTTGTTGTTTTCTTTCTCTGGACAATTTTGAGAATATAGTTTTTAACACTTCCTTTCCACTCTCATCATTTTTTCAGGTATTGCTTTATTTCTTTTAGATTTCAACCCAAGTTGAATTTCTTTTTCAAATGGTTTGCATTCTTCTTACATGTTTACTTCTACTTACAGGTTTACTTYTACTTACATGCTAAAGTAATTCAGCTTTAAAATAACTTAAATACCCCATAAAAAAAGTATTATTCATTTTTGCAGTTCTATAAAAAGTAGTTCTATATTTCTGAGCTTATAAAAGCTTTAGATGCCTAATATATTTTTCAGTTACTACAAGCATTCTGAATACATGTGGCTTATGTCACTACAGATTTCTAGCAAGGTGATTTAATTCCACATTCATTCATAAAATAGCTCACTACTCATATAGGAAAAATATTACTATGTCAGTATACTAGAATTTTGTATGTGGACRTAAAATGCAAAGGCAACCCATCAAAAATGGGTTTAAAGCCTGCTAAGCATGTAARAAAATACTTTTTCTTTGTGAGGAAAAGTGAGTGTGTTTTAAGCAGGCTGTTTTGGGAAAGGGAGGGAGTTCTGAGTGGACAARGCATGAGAAGAGAAATAAAATGTTAATTTACAAAACCTACATTCATTTCAATCTTAATTAAAAAATAAAGAACAATAACAGTAGCTGTACATTTGAAAGCACTTATTTTTTCAACTCTGAACAATAATCCTTAGTCATGCTTTGGTATCCTTTTAACAAGGAGAATTTACAATTTACGTCTGTWTTTGAAATACAGAGATAAACTACTGAAATATTTACAGCTAAGAAAATTCTGCTGATTCAACTGTTTAGAACCAGATTGCACAAAGTATTTCAGAAAAAAAGAAGACATCATAAAAAACCACATTGCTCTCTAGAGCACAGAAATTCTACAAACTCTTYTCTCTAGAGAAGGAGGTATTGTCCTTTAACCTTTTCAGAAGAAAGTTTTATYCCCTTAGTATTTTTCTGAACATATCAAGCTATAGTTCTATATTTTGTATTTCTCTCTCTATGATGAACTACATTTTCCGTATTATTTCAAAGTCTTTTTTTCTTAAGCTGTCATAATGCATTTCAAGGGAATCATTTTGTCAGATTTCATTGTGGTTCATGTAGTCTATTAGTTTTTAAAGAAAAATGAAACCCTATGTAACTAAATTGAAGAGTTTCACAGTTGGGATAACGTTTTTAATATATTTTAATATGTTTCTATACATATATAAAAATTAGAATTCCAAGATTGGAATTTTAAAATAGAAATTCTTAGGCATCCTCTTGGTTTGTTGAGAAAATCAATATAAAAATTACTTCCCTACTTTCGAAGCAGTGAGACATGGAAGATAATTGAGTWGTATTACTGGTTTTGCTATATTTCACATACACAATTTTCTGGTAAGCAGTTACAACTCATACTGAAATGAAAGGAGAGTGGATTAATTTTATATCAGGATTTTTGGATAGGAGGGAGAAGTATATGTATTTTATCTGATTAAAAACAAGATATTTAATTATTTTGTTATATTTATAGGTATTACTTTACTACATTACATGAAGATTCAATAAAGGAGAGAAGTGAAAGAGTGGCTGTTGCAAATTTGGTTATAAGTCACAAAGGTAGTTTTTTATGCCTCCTTTGAYTATGCTGATAACTTTTTCCTTAAATAGGCCAGGGGCCAGGGGGTGAGGAACCCAGGCTTTTAATATCATGCTGAAAGAGCCCTACCCTCTAAGGGGATATCTGGATCTTCATGGSTGGAGAAAATGTCAGGGGTGGCCAGATATGATGCTGATGACATTATTCTTCCTGTGCACTGCTAATCACAGAAATTGTTGCGACAACTGTGCTAGTTCAGAGTACCCACAGCACCACCTACTATTTTCTGTATTTTTATTGATGCATCCCAGAGCACTGTCAGGTGTTGAGAGTTAAATACAAAACTTAAATGCAAGTTCTTGGTTGAGGAAGGAGCATGAGGAATACCATGCCACRCACCTTTGAGTTTATTCCGCTCCCATTTATTCATAACCTTGAACACTMAAAAAAGAATTTGCTAATTTTGTATTGGCTACATACATACATTTTGTATTTTAGCTAACATACAAGAGTGCAAACTAGGCATTGTAGGCCTCTTGCTGAATGAAAAAAAAATTACCTTCCATGATGTTTCTAAGCACTGATAAAAGAGCAGCAAAGGATTCTTTAGCCTGTCCTTTGTCATTTAGCACTTGTTAAAGAAATACTCCTATGAAGTCTCCTGCAGAATGGGTTTGGATATCTGTATGCTGCCCTTAAGAAATGCCAGAGCTTCAGACAATTTGTGGAGGAGGCACATGCAGAAGCACATAGGATATACACAGAGTGACAAGTTGCTGATATGTATCTTTTGAAAACAGAAAGCCTGTAATGCACGAAGAGACAAAATACTTAAATCCTGGGCAAGCTTTTAATAGCACAAGTCAGCACAAGTTATGAAGAATAGCCTGAACTTAGTTGAACCTATGATGCAACTACAAGGGTCATGAGAGCTGTTTTCTCTGTGGACTATGCACAGATTTGGCTACAGAAGAACCAGTGATGGATAGATTACACAGACAATAACTTCTAACATGGTTGATGTTATATTTTCCACATATTTCTTTATACTTGCCGTGTACTTTCCTGAATCACAAGAGTGAGTCAGTCACAGAAAGTAAAGCAAGTGAGCAAGTTTATCCATAAAACTAGGGGCTTGTTTGATGTAGCACAAAGTAAGTGTGGGGGATTTTGGACCATTACCTGCAGAGATAAATGCATGGAAAAGAGGAAAGTTTATTCAGTAAAAGAAGGAGCTAGAGATATGGACATTTAATGAAATGGACTTGAGTATGTTTAAATTAAGGAAGAAAAGAGATTAAGTTGGTAAGCTTAAAGGATGGCATCCCAATGGGAAGAGCACACAGCAAATAACCGAAACAATTTAAAGATAATTAATAATGTTGTGAACAACTTGCACATGACAGGGTTGAAAGAATATTACCACAAAATTCCTTTTTTGGTCGTATGTAACAAAGAGAATAACCTTTTTGTTAATCTTAGCACCAGAAGCTTTTGACTGTTACTTTAAGGCTCTTTCCATTAGTGTAATGTATAACTGTTAATAAATTCTGCTGTAAAAACAATTGGCTTCGTGTGTTGGGGAGATTTTGTGGTTTGTTTACTTATTTTCATTTATTTGTTTTTGTTTTGGTTTGATTTAGTCTTTTTCTGCTGTGAAAAATGAAATTATAGTTGAACCAGACCGAAGAGAAAACAAAAATTTTTTGAAAAGGGAACTAGGGAGAGCTCATGAGAGCTCTAATAAACAGCTGGAAAATTGAAAATCTAATATAAGAAAAACAGTGGAAAGMTTAAAACATATGATCTTTGCATACACTCACAAATTATCAATAAATTTAAGCAGAAACCTCTTGATTTCTCTTAAGAGCTCCATACATCTGTATAAACTATAAACCTTCAAGCTATTTTGAATTGCTGACAGGTGTATTGAGATTCCTTATCCTTTGGTTTATAATTGAAGAACTAAATGGATATACTACATTAACCTCAGAGGGAATGCATTGATTGTGCAGATTTAGGCCAATTACAAGGTGTTTAAATCATTAGAAAGATGGAAGCTTTTGTTAGTAGAGCRGAATTGTGAAGAGATATGCCAACTCAATGCTAGCAAATTACTTTTTAATACAGAGTAGTGTAAAATAGATTCTATCTTGGAAGAAAACACCCTGAGGATAGAAAACGATTTGCTAATAGAATGCTGTGCCTTGTTTTTACTTCTCAATATATTCTAGGAATTTAGAAAATCCTAAAGACCTAGAGCTGATAACGTAACTTTATATCTGGTGAGAACATATTCAGGAATAAAATCTAATTGAAAATGATGTTGCATGATTTTATAAAATAGTTACATGATTTACTTTCTCTTTATAATKTGTTTGCAATCTGGCTTTTGTTTTATGACCAGGCTGTGTGGCCTTTTTCATCAAACTATGAGATGAGGTAAAATGAGGACTGCGGGTAGCTCAGTGGTAGAGTGAAGTAATGGATTGCTAAGTCATTCTTTCCTGCATGAAATRTTCAGACTCAGCTATGTCTATTTCAGTAGGTACTGTGCAGAAGAACTGATGATGTAAATATTTGCTGTTGGTTTCTTTATCTCTGAGCTATGCGTGAGGTTATACACTCAGAATAAAAGCAATAAACAAGGAAAGAGGTGTCTGGTCTCTCACTTGTAACACTCTGGGCTTAACGCTGTACCCAGTACTGGCTTCACAMTAGATCCTTGTGCTTCCCCTGTGCTGGAAAACACTACTTTCTGTGAGTCCAGAAAACAGTTTGTGTTTCCTACAAAATGTTCAGCAAGTTCGGTGAAATTTGTTGTTTCCCAGTAACTTCACCCAGGAGGAATAAAAAAAACCAGAGATTAAATAAAATGCCAGGGAGAAGGACAGGATTTGTGTTCCAAATTAAAGGGCATTTACAGATATGTGAAAATTTTAACTACAGAAAGCTTTTTTTCGAATGATCTTGTCACTTGGAAGAGATAATGGCTATATGGATGACCAAGAATCATTGGATACCCAGGAACATAAGTTGTCATTTTTGGCTTCTTCTAAATCTTACCTTACACTTAGGATACCGAATTAGAACTATAGGGAATATATTCTGTACAGATATTCAGGAGAAAAGTTTAATAGGGAAAGGTGTCAGAAATACATTTCAAATAAATAATAGCTACTTATTTTAAGCCCCACATGGTGAGCTGATTACAAATGCCATGTGTCCTGAAGGGACAGTAACAAGCATCATTGTCAAATGACTCAATAAGTGATCTGAAATAAAATATTTTTTCTATGTTTCAACACCAAGGCTCAAAATGATTGAATTTCAAACATTTAAACTTATAACCTGGATCACAAAAAAAAAAAAAAGAAATCGATTTTTGGAGGGTTAGATTGATTGGTGTCATGCCATGAAACATCCCTTGGAATAATGWTTCATTATTGTGATGAAGTACATTTTGATGCCTACATTCTGTTTTTCATCTTTGTTTAAAGAGATAATTACATCGAAATGCAACAATTGACAAGTATTTGTGGGATATATATATTGATCATTTCTGAAATACATTTTATTAACGCCAAAATTTGTTTTATGATGTAATCTACTGAGGAAAAGAATGACCACAATTTTCTTTAATARTTTTACTGTGACAGTTCTGTCCCTYGGAAAAAATTACAGATTGGAATATCTAGATAGGAAAAAACTAACTGTATGTGTCCTCAGTACTGTTGATTGTTTCTGGCTCATGTCAATATAGACAACACCTCAATTTTCTCATGTTTAATTACCACATATGTGTTACAACCTTCATTCACACTGCTGCTTCTGTATTGTGGGAACATAAGACCTGTATTTTAAGGGCTGCTTCTGATTTCTTATTTTYGTAGCACATTATGTCTTTTTAGAAACTATACAATGCTGATTGCTATATAATTTTTCCATCTTTCATGGCTTTCAGTAATGAAAATACATTGGAAGCTATTACAGAGGGGATTCTTCTGGAACAGCAAGTACTTGACCACTGTCTCTTGTGGAGGGACAGAATGTAAGAAAATAAAGGTAGTGCAGAAGATAGTCTCACCCCTGAGGAGTTGCAGCTGTACCAATCACCAAAGATTAGGAACAGGCCTGCCTGTGTCCAATAAGAAGAAGAGGGCTACAAAATAGTGGATTAGCTCATTGAGAAGAGAGATGGASTTTGTTGGCTGTACTGTGAAGAAGAAGGAGTCAATGCTGTGAGGAGGTACCCATGAGAAATCACTGAGAAGATATGAGAGCTTTGCAATAAGATGACAACAATCTCGATTCTAACTGACTGAGGCATGATTTTGTTAGATAAGTTTCTCTTGACTGAAGGCCATTTTTTGTGTTGAAGTTGGTTGAAATTTGGTTGTGTTTTTTGCCTTCTGAAATGTGGAAAACTAGGAATCTCAGAAAYGGGGAAATATAAACTAGACTGTGTAGACTGGCTAGAGGCTATAACTTCCRCTGAAACATAATCACTACAGCAGCATGCACTTAATTCTTCATGATTAAAYTGCATTATTCATAGAAATTTTAGGTTAAAAATTATAGTAGGAAGACCTAAGTCACTCTTTTTGTCACTGATCATGCAGCTTTACTTTGACCAGCTGGACCTTGGGAAAGAAAAATTAATTACYATTCCCTCTTGTGTGCATTCTGAAAAATGAAGGTAATATAAAAACATCTTCAAAATCACTGAGGGTCAAATAGGTGCATTCATGTGAATTTGACTTACCTGTAAGCACGCTTTAAATCAGAAGCAAGTTTTTTCTAGGACATTGCCAGGTTTTCTAAGGAGTCTATATCATTTCAAGGAAGAAAAAGTGTGATAAAGTATGGCATATGTGCATGCATCTTAGCTATGCAAGAGGATGTAAGGTAGTAACTGACTGCAAACACTGACTGTGTTCCTTCCTTGAAAATGCTCAATATAGAGTCATGTGTATTCATTTTTCCTACTTTGTAGATTTAGTTATGAAATAAGTAGAATGCTTAGGAGGACAGAACTGTTGCAAGTTTTATGATTATTTTTCCTGGTTTATACTCTGGTCTGTCCAGGCTATAAATTTYCTTGATTTATGTTTTGTTTTGACAGTCATCATTTTTAAGGGAGTATTTCTGTTCTTGTGAGTCCTGATCCTTTGGAAACTCATAATTTAAGCATTAAATTGATTTTATCTTTTTATACTTTCATGGAAACTTGCGTGCCTATGTAATTCCATGCAAGATAYATGGCAGCAACCGGGACTGCCTGCAAAAACAGCAGCTGTTTAAACATCAAGTATCATGAGAATACAAAAATTGTGTATTCAGAAGAGCTGATTGTAATGATTTGTGCAAATTCTCGTGCTTTTGTGTTTTTGTGCTCTTTGAATGTAAATGGAGACACCAGCTGAAAAAGTTAGTTAAATAGGGAGAGGGGTAAGCAGCTTTCACTCCTTAAAATAATCCTTGCTGTAATAAAATTTGTTGCCTTTAATGCTCTACCTTTTTTCCTTCCCCTTCCACAGGATGCATCACATGTTCTACATGGGTACTTTACAGATGGAATAAATTCATATAGACCATCGCAATCATAAAATTAAAAACATTTGAAATGGTCATTGTATTTTTGTACAAAAGGAATTATGGAACTCCAGTTTAGCTTGTAGAGGGTAGTCTGTAATAAGTGGTTGTTACAGACAGGAGACAAGAGAGCCCCTACAAAGAGTGTGAATAGCAATTCTGTCTTACCCTAGTGCTTCACACTATAAATGAACATGTGATTTTATTGTCAAGAGCTACAGAATATGTACACATCAAATTGGTGCTATGCCTGCTGCAGAGAAGCAAAGCAGTAGTTAAATGAGGGTTGATCAGATTTGAGGGATGGCATAGGGGTGTCTGATTTCTCATGGTGCTTCTTTTGCTATTCTGGTATTCTTCAATTTTGTTAAATCAGGTCTCCCTTTTGATTTTATTTTTCACTGCTTTCTTTTCCCATTATCCACTTTTCTGAGGTTTATGCATGTTCTGCAGAGCTCATTGAGTCAGAGGTTTTATCACCTCATGTTATCACATCTCCCACAAACAGCTAACAGTCACTTGATGTTTCCTCCTACTTGTTGCCGACTTCAGACCATTTCAGTGTGGTTTTTTATCATCACTGACTTGGATCAAAGGCAAGTATCTAAATTTTTATAGCAGGGGCAAATTTTTTTATTATTTCTTTGTCTATTTTGTCAATTTTTGTGGCTGGGTTTTGGAGGGTTCTAAAATGCTTTCTGAATAAAAATTCCCCCTTTGATTATATAAAAGAGATTGCAACTGGTGATGGCTACAAAAGATTTTAGGGAAAATCTGTCTTTATTTTAGCCTTGTGATACTGCTATAGAGGCCGTTTGACCCMTTTTAAGCACCAGAGAATAGATTGTTGACCAATTCAATATAAAGCTGAAAATATTTCTTCATTCTCTAGATAAAATTATGGTGTAGGAAAATGTTTTTTCAGAATTTCTTGCTCTTAGCTGCCCAGTGTGGATGTTCTTGTTGCTTGGCAGAGCAGGGCTTAGTTACATTTTCAGAGCCTAGGGCAGTGCAGAGTGAAATGAACAGATAAAATAATAAAAAGTGCCATGCATTTTGCAAACAGAATGGATTGATGCCCATGGGAGCCTTGCTACTTCCAGCAATATTTCAGAACAATTCACCGAATCCACATAAAGTTGAGGAAACTCTGGTGTAACCTGAAGAAATTCAATAAGCAAATGCAAGGAAATACTAAACCACAAGTTCAGAAAAACAGTCTGTGCTATTGATACTGGAAAGAATTCAGAACAGGTCTGTGAAGATCAATGGAGGACTGGAGCATCTTTCTCTGGGAAAGGCTGAAGATAGCTGGAACTGCTCATCTTAGAGAAGAGAAGGCTCCAGAGGAATCTCATCAATGTGTGCAAATGTCTGAAGAGAGGTTGCAAAGAAGGCACAGCCAAACTCTTTTCAGTGGTGTCCAGTGACAAGAAAAGAGGCAATGGGCACAAACTGAGAAATGGGAGAGTCACTTTGAACAGTGACTGTGTTGCCAGGAGAAGTTTTGCAGGTCCCCTTTTTGGAAGTGTTCAAGGCCACATTGCATGGGGCTTTGAGCAACCCAGTCTAGTGGAAGATGTTCCTGCCCAAGGCAGGGGGGTTGAAACTGGTGGTCTTTAAGATCTATTCCAACCCAGGTCATTCTGTGATTCTATGATTATCAAACACTATTTTACTGGGAGGATGACTGAGTACTGGCACAGGTTTTGCAGAGAAGTTGGCAAACCTCCCTCTTTGAGGATATTCAAAAGCTGCCTAGAAATCATCCTTAACAAGGGGTTCTAAGTACTCCTACCTGCACAGGGTGYTTGAACCCTATGATCTCCGGAGGTCTCTTGCTCAAACATTCTGTAATTTTTTGATTCTACTTCTGATTAATTTTCTATGCATCATTCATTCAGTGTCAGTATGCATACATTGTTAATATCTATGAAATCCTGTTCTTTTATTTCAGAGAGTCTCAGCAGAGGGATGATGAGCATTGATTTATCTAGCTCACAATTACTTTCAGAGATGTTTTTAATTATACAGAAAAAGAGCTGAAAAACCATACAGTAGAAACTGAGGGACTTGTACTCAGTGTATTTGTTATAGTTTTGTTCGCATGCCCTGACCCTCCATCTGTGTTGTTACCAAACAGGGATGATCTATTATCATGACTGCTTTTACTTGCAAAGTAGCAGCATAAGGGGACAACATTCTTCTCTTCAGTTCCCTTTTCTCCCTGATTCTGGTGAAATTTGCATGGGACAGATCAGTAAAAATGTTGCTATTTTATGAGCAGAGGTATTTTTAAACTATTAATTTGTTAGGTAATTTTTTTTTTACTGTCAAGGTGCTAGAGGGGGGCTACAACATTCTTCATTTCTCTTCTCCCAGGCTGGGAGATTGGGAGATATAAATAGAATTTCTGACTTTTTTCATGGCAGGTTTAGATTACATGTCCAAATGATCTTTTCTGTCATCCATTCATTCATTTTTCCCCCACTGCTTCTGAAAAGGGAACCCCCCACCCCCACCACCACCACTTTCTTCACGTACATCTGTGATGGGAGATGAAGCATTTTTAGTCGAGGTCATTACATAAGCACACTTAAAAATATTTACCTTCCCAAATTCAATGATGAGAGCAGTTTTCTTAGCTGTTGTCTGTTTCCCATATGAGTATTGGTAACTATATGGCTGACAATATTTTTGAAGTCATAGCCCTTGCAGAAGACAAAAGAGTGTCATGGGATGCATCTATAAAAAGGCAAGTCTTTGACATTTCCTTTTTGCCCCTAATTGACCAATAGCCTCTAAAAATGAGGCACAGTGATTGATGTTTATGTGATTTCTGCTGAGGCTTCAGAGCTTCTCCTCAATGAATACTTTACTTTCTGATCTTTCTGTATTTTTAGGGACGATATTCCCTTCAGATGGAATGCGAACATTTGACACGTAAAGGTGTGTCTGTCACGTAACTGCACTCATTTTTCTTCATTCTTCCCTATGAGCAAAACTGTAGAGAGCTGCAGAATCTTTCAGAATTTACTGATCATTCTYGTTGTTTTTCCAAGGTTCTTTATACATGTTACCATCAAAAAGAAAAAAGTACTTCCAGTAACTGCTTCCTTTTTTCTGAGAGGCTTCATAGAACCTCCACAAAATATTTGTTCTCTTTCTCTCAAGGGTCAGCTTTAATTTCTTCTGGCAAAGTGACTATAGCACAATGTAGTAGCATTTCAACTTCACTGTAGGGGAGGTGTGAGGAAAATTAATGTGCATTTTCTAAATTTAAGCCTGTTCTTTACATTTTTCCCTTTCCTGGGCAAGTGTAAGTTTCTGGCCTTAGTCCTTGTCTACAGGATGAAAAAATAAATCTAAGTATAATTTCATGACAAGGAGTAATTTGGGGTGTTGTTACAGTTTAAGTTTTTTACATTTTTGCCAGCAAAAAAACCATGGCATATGTACATATGTCAGTGTTAAAAAGGTGGCATGATATAGCTACAAAGACCTAGATTTTCATCAACAGAAGCTGAAAGATGCAAGCCAGACTAAAACTTTTTCAGAAGAAAAAAATTAAATTACTTTTCCTCTTATGAAAATGTAAGAATTGCAAACAGTAATACATACATCCTGTCATAAAAAAAATTGTTATTAAATTGAGTTTTTGACATATATAAGTACATTTTGAGGAAACTTATAATATTTTTTGACCTTTACTAGCTGTTAGAAAATAAATAAAAGGGGGAGTAATTTGTACTGCAAATAAAAAGGGTGCATATCACAATGTCCACAACAGAAGCAGTGGTCTTCATATTTTGTTGGAATTGGCAGTATCTATTACATTGGGCAAAATAGATGCAGTTATTCTGTTGGCTATATAGGATGTGTTTCTTATTCTTATATTCTCAGATTTATAGATATTTCTGTACCCCAGCAGGTTAACTTGGAAGTGTTGCACTTCTAGCCAGTAAAAGTTCTACAGCGAAGAGAAGAATTCACCTTCAGTGTTGCAGAGGTACACAGTGTACCAGGGGAGAGGCCTTCTAAAATTTTTAATCCATTTTTGAATAATGAATAAAATTAAGCCAAATCTTTCAAGATAACTTGAAGGAAATTAAAGAGGAAAGAGCAAAAAATACAAATGAAATAAGCCTCTTGCTTGCAAAATTGAAATATTAAACTTTGGGAAAATGAGATGTTGTAGATGGAAATCGAGACTTCTGCATTTAAGTTTAAGTAACATTTTGTCAGATCAACTGCTTAAAGAAAGTTCTCTCTTGTCAGTGGAAACTGGAAAGAGACTGACATTGGGACTTGGAGACTGTAAAGTCTTGTCTTACTCTGTTATATAAGTCCATAAATTATAGTTTATGTAATTGCCTAGGGAGGGCATATGATCCTTTAATTACTAGGGCAGGTAAGCAATTCTACAAGATTGAAGATCCCAGAATGCATGTAAAGAATTATAAAAAGCATGTAAAAAGCTAAGGTAAAGGAAGAACACTTACATCTCAAGGCATCTTCTCCAAGTCATATGCTGGATTCAGAGATAATTAATGCATTATGAAAACTCCCGCTGTAAAATGGTGAGAAAAAACATCTATTCAAACCATATTTTAACAYATTATATTTTCATTCTGTTACTATTATAATCTTTATGGAGTTCGGGGTAAAATTTCAATGTCAAGTCTTGTCCTTTTTTATAACTCTTTTATGGGTATGCGTCTGGCAAAGGCCTTCTCCCATTTCTAACTTGTGGGTTTTTCCAAACGGTGTTCTGCATTCACTGCTCTGAAAGACTCATACTCTCTTCTATCCAAGAGAGAGAGAGACTCTGCTGAATACTCAGTTAGCAACTGGGGACCATAATCTTTCTTTAAAAACTCATGATTTCATTTTCTTTTTTTTTAAGTCATAGATTTGGCCTCTACTGCCACCCAAACTGAGGGTGGGATTTATCTGCTAAATTACATTTGTTAATGCAATATAATGTAATGTACATTGTGAACACCTAATCTATTGATGTCTTTTATAAGTCACTTTCAAAAAGTCCTTTATTTGAAAGGACTTTCTGACTAGAAAGTATTCAGTTTTAATGGAGGAATTCCTTCTGTTTTTTTGCATGCATTCTATATATTTTCACTCCTGCAAATTTGCAATTTTGGCTCTTAGATATTCAGTTATATGAAAAAAAAGTCCCAAGCTGTTCTATAAATGTTGCAAACTAAAAGAGTTAATCTCTACTATCTCATCAGAGTTATGTCAAGTCTAAATCGTTCATTGTCTCTGCAATTTTAGTTTCCAGGTTTCTGTGTAGAATCCAATGTGTCTGTTTAAAACCTTGTACAATTACAATCCTCTTCACAAAGTACCTGAAGATTGAATAACAATCTCATCATTAATGCATATATGCACATAAAATACATTCATATAAACTATATACATATAAATATATATACAAATATATTTATAATTTTTTCAATCACAGTTAATGCTACAAATATAAGGTTTTACTAAGGTATATCCATTTTAATATTTAAAGGATTCTTAACATCTGTCCTTTTTTGATTCTAGAAAGATGTGGTTGTAAATATATTTTTTCAGCCCTTCAATTCTTGCAGTCTCCTATTTAATTTTCACAAGCATTGTTGCAACAACTGATGGAAAGCCTCTCAGGCATTTTTTAATAGATTTTTGTTAGCTATGCTCGTTTTTGACTGGGGCTATAAGAATGTGGCTCCAGTGAGCCTTTGTTTCTCCAGTTGTTGCATGGCAAGCTGTTTTCACTCTGAAGAAAGTGGAGCAGTTTGGTTGTCTTGGCTGTGTGTGTTTTGTCTTCCTCAAGATGATTTGCAGGACCTACTCCCTATTGCTTGGGTTCCGTTACCCTAGTCTGAAAGGATTCCTTGGTTGTTGGAATAGATGGAAGAGAAGCCTCTCTGAGCTCCTCAGAGAGAAAAATAAATGCAGGGTTTGATTTAGAGCCTTTAGAGAAGCTGAAATACATTAAGCCACACATACATGAAACAGAAGTGTAAGTTTTAGCTGTAAGTAAATACAAATATATCTTAAGTGCCTTAGGAGACTGTGTTAACTAGAAAAGGCCCTAAAGCCTAGTTTAAAGTTCAGTAGTGTTATTTTTCACAAGTTTAACTTAGCTCCAGACATAACAAAAACAGAGCAGAACTTTGCTTGCATTTCTAGAACCGATAAAAGTATATGGGTAAATAGATAGATCTAGTCATGTAAATAGATAAAATTATATATGTAAATTTTAAGTAAGAAAACAGATGGTGCATTTGCATAAATAGATAATATTATATACATAGTTTTTTGATAAGAACTGACACTACTTTTGTACTACTTTTGCACATTAGAATTCAGCTTAGATTGGTGTAGAAAGAATGTTTTAGAATCGTGCTTTTAGCTTATTGGATGATTTATGAATAAAAACCCCCTGTATTGAGGTGCAAGGGATGGAGGAAGAAGAAGAATCTGCAGGAGCTGCTGATGCTGTTCTGCTTGAAACATCAGGACTTTATGCCAGAAGGCTTTTAGCACAGGCCTTAACACTCTGAACTCCTTATCTTCGAGACTGATGTATTCATCCAATAAACAACTTTACTACAACCAACAACTGCTCTCCTCTTTGAAGACCCAAGACCCACGGAAACCTCCACACCTGGTGTTTTATTTCTGACAGCATTTCTTAATCTTCATGCTTCCTAGGTATTTCTTGTTAAAAGGATTGAGTCTCCCTTTATCTTTCTCATAATCATTGCGAGGTTGAAAAAAGAGTATTACCCGTGCTCTGGTGGGGGGAACACAAGGAGTACTCTCTTACCAACTGCCCAGCTCTGTTTTCCCCTTGCCTGGGTGATTTCTGTCCTTATGAAGAAAGTCTTAATAATGCTCCAGGTAGTAGAAAGTTCAGAAAATACTAATTTTAGTTTGGAAACGCATGACATTGGCATGGAGTAGCAATAGTGGCATTTCTTTCAATTGCCATACCACCACACTGTGCAGGTGCAATGCTGCACAGTCTATTACAAAAATCTATTAATTTGCTGCAAATCTATTGCAAAATTACACTTTCTCAAAGGGCTTAAATAACATAATTTCCTAAATGTAAAATATGATTTTGAAAATATGTGTAACAAATTTCATCATGACTTATAAAATTGAAACAATCACTGAAGAGCAGAGTTCATATTTCCATGATTACACCAACCAACACTTACTCATTAGAAATGTAGCCTACCGCTAAACATTTAGCTTGTAATTACCTCACCTATATCTGAATTTTTTTGCATCAGAGACTATTTGTATATTTAATTGCTCTGGAAAAATATTCTTACTTTTAGACATAATATCCGGCATCTATTTGATAAGAAAAAAAAAATCTCTTGCCTTTTTCTGGTGACTTACAAGGAGAAATCTTGGCTCCCAGCACTCATGCGTTTGGAAAGATCTGTGAACTTTATCATGTAGGTCTTGCTTTCAGTMGGAAAGGTAAGCCAAGTCAATAAGCATTAAATGAATCAGAAAAAGTAACGTAGGTACCCATAACAAAGAATTTTCTTCCAGTTYTAAGTCCTAGTGAAGATGAAATTGCTTGTTCTTCCAATGGTGTGATAATAGCTGAAGGAAACCACAGATCTACAATGAATTATTGAATCACAATAGAATTGCAAATTGTTCTTTATTCACTTTGTTATTGAGTATATATATAGTATTTTTGTCTTTCTTGTCATAAAATAAGCCTTGGATTCTAAAGAGACCACAGTCCCTGAAAGGAACCTCTCCTTGGACCTGAGTCTGGGGACTGCTCATTATCTTCTGTGGTGCTGAGGAAAATTCGCACTATGAAGAGAAAGAGAAATGTGTGCAGTGGAGGTGTAATTGTTAATATATCTATAAGGTTGTAATGGTTTCCTGTGTAAACCATTCTGCCACAACTTTGTATCTCTACCCACAGTAATTTGGGAGTGTTTATCTCCCAGAGTGCATTTTTGTTCAGCATGACACAAGACTGAAGGCACCATCAGAGCATCCTGAGGGTCCACGCCTGCCTCAGGGGTAAGAGCCAAGAGCCCAGCACCACAACAGCTCAGTGAGGAGCAGGGCAGCAGGGGGGTCCCAGCCTCCAGTGCTGGATGGCATCCTCCTTGAGGATGCACTGAGTTTGAGGATGGACATGGACCCCTTGCAGGGCAGGACAGGGCTGTCGGGAGCTGGAGAAGAGCACTCCTAAAATGTTGCTCAAGCAGAGGCTGACAGCCCTGGTGACTGCTATGGGTTCTTGGAATCTGGGAAGCACAGGAGAAGCATAGAGAGGACATTGTTTCATGAATTTGTAGTTTGATGTACATTTGTTCTAGTCTTTTTTTAATCAGATTGGATTAGTTTATGTCTGTCATGAGTCTAATTTGACTGTATATCTGCAAATTGAAGGGGACCAAGAGCTTAGTAAAGCTTTCTGGGGAAGGGTATGTGAGTTCTTCCATGTCTTTACAAAACCCTAAATTCTTTCTTTGATTATTTGGAATTCTTAAAGGCTTTCATGGGTTTGAGAATACAAAGATTCTAGATTAAATATGACATGATGTTTCTACAAAAATATTTGGCAATTTTAGTCTCAACTGTCTTCTCATTTCTTTCCATCTACCAGCAGCAATGAGGTTCCACTCATATCAGTGGAGAAGTGGTATTATTCATGGTATTATTCATGTCAGTGTAAAGTCTCACTGGATTTTAGTGGTAGTGCAGCTACCATAAATAATGGATATGTCTTTGTAACAGTAAACTGATGCTATGGCAAATTAAGACTAAACTTCTGTGAAATAATATGCTTATAGTCAGTAAGATACTTGTTTTACACAATTAGCAAGATATGTTATTCTCTAATTTCCTTATACTGAATCAGGTGATRGGTAATGGCCACAGCTGGACAGTAGTCTAGGTTATTGTCCAAGCCACAACTTTATGTGTGTTATAGGGGAAATCAGAGGAAATCACTTCAAATCATTGGTATCTCAGATGTTCTTTCTCTCTTATTGTTGAATGCAGTAATTTATTGTTTCTCAATGAAAACAATTCTGCAGTCATAACTAACCAACCAATCACACCCTATTGCTAGACAATCATATAGAAGATTTAAAAAGATTTTTAAAAATTTTATGTTCACTCTTCCTCTAAAATCTCAACCTTCTTATTAATTGTCCTTGTGTTCACAGAATTTTGTTAGTTCTTTCATAATTTTAAGACAGTTAAATCCTTTTGCAGTACATTAGGTACAAAGGTATTGTGCACCTAATGGCTAATTCAAAAAGAAGTGCCATGAATTGTAATAAATATGCATTAATTGTCTGCAATTCAATATAGGGAAACCCTATAAAGCAGAGAAAGCCATAGAAACATGAAATAAATGTAAAATTAGGAGGTGAGTTTACCAAACTGAAAGCATATACAAAAAATTGTAACTCTATCAGCTCTCTATTAGATGTATGCATATACATAAATATATGTATGCATTTTAAATATTTAAAAATCTATAAAATATCTTTGTAACTTTTCTATTACTTAATAAAATTTCTGTGCATTGCTTATCAGATTTATTAATAAGGGCTAGTCTTTGTCATTATAATGTCTCTGACTCCTGTTCACATGATGTTTTCATTTTGCAAGTTAAAGATTGCATGCTTAATTATTTTTCATAATAGCTATGATAAGATTTTTAAAATAATGTGCTAATGGTTATACCTTTGGCAAAATGCCATTGGGAACATTTTTACTTAAAAACCAGAAATGTGAAGTGTTTCTTCGACATGTGAAGTAAATGTGACCTGTTTTTTCCTTACTCTGTAGTGACTTCAAAGAAAATGATACAGCCTTTATACTGCCTTACCTCCAGTMTTGGGGGCAAGTGTGACTTCACAGAAGCAAAATCTTTTGGATTGGTAGCACAGAGACACATTGGTCTCAATGTTTTTTAAAAGGTGCTCTATTACTATTTAGTGGGAGTTAGTCTTATTTCTAAACAAAGCTTTTCAAGTTTTTTTTTTTTTCAMTGTAATTGCTTTTGAGTTCATATGCTTACTCAGATTCTGTGCAAATCAATCTATTTTGGGTCTATTTGTTCAAAATTTCAGGCTTCCAGGATGAAAGGATAATTCACAAACCAAAGATTATATACTTATCTGCTTTTCTTTTTATATCCTCAACAATGTGTTGAGGATATAAGCAACAGTTTCACAAATACAAATACATCTTTACCCAGTAACACTTCATTTCTTAATATCTGCTCAAATTCTTGATGTAATATTTTCCACTATTATAAATAGTGAGAAATAGAAAAGAGCAGGCRTGCAAAAGGATTTGTTCCTTATTCATGTCACTCTTGGTGTTGAAAAACTCCAATATTATTGACATTTATTTTGTGAACTGTCATCTTACTTAGGAACATATTGTCTTAGAACTTAAAATTAAATATTGATTAAAAATATTTAAGTCCTGTAAAAGTCTTTTAAGTAAATCCCTAAAATGGCCAACAGGTCAAATGTAGTTTGATAATTTATGTTAGTTTATGCTTCTCAAAGTCATCAGAGAAAGAGAAAAGTTTTAAGCTGTTTCTGAAACATAACAACATTCTAGTTTAGTTCAGGTTTTCAGAGAAATCTTCCCAAGCAAAGGGCAGTCAGAGAGAAAGCAGGAGGATTCTTCTTTGAAGCTTAAGAACTGGATAATAAGTTTGGCAAATGCAGTGAGCAAGGCAGGAGTTAGCAGCATAGCTATGAACAAGRGAGATGGGATAAAATGGGGTGTACCAGGGAGGACAGCAAATGACCAAGAGTAATGTAGCAGGTAAAGAGAAGTCAGTGGTGTAAAGCAAAAGAGCTGACATAGTCAGCAAAGTTGTGGACTGGGAAATTGATTTTTTAATCMGCATTCTGAAATAAAATTATTTGGGCAAAAGGTATGAATACAAGGGCAGCAATCCAGAAGTTCACAAAAGAGAAGATATAGGTGTTCCAATTCTATATAAATCACAATATACAGCTGTACTTAATAGAGAACTCAGCAGCATAAAACTCTTAATGTGGATCTTTAATGACTGTCCTGTATCCCATGAAGGTATAAATGAAGCGTACATGAGCAAATTMCTTTAAATAATTGCTTGTTCTCATGTACATTTTTTTCTCCTTTTTCGTGATTTTCGGAGAAATCTATGTACCTAATTAAGCCCTTCAGGTTTAAACATGTAGTACCAGMATAAAAATTCAGCATTTTGCAAATTATAAAATACTTTTGCATTTTTTTGTAACAGCAGKGCTGTAACTGACAAGCAGGCTGTACCACAGGAGAAATTGTTTTCAGYACCTGTGTGCATTGGAAAACATTGGTCCTGTATGGATGTGCATCATCAATCAACAGCTGAATGAAAATTTYAATATACCTAGGAACTTAAAGGAGATGGTAAAAGACTCAAACTACACACATTTATATTATTGGTGCATGAAACTGAGAAAGGTCTAATCTTGACTGGACAGCATTTGACAGTACTGTATGTGAAAGAAAYATCAGTGAATGAACTACTCTGATAAAAGCTATAAGCACATCTCTCTGAACATTCAGTGCAAGTGTGAAATATTTAGTGGCACAGATGATGCTTTCACACCAGAAGCTGTCAGATGAGCCCTTATATCCCATCTTGAAGCATCAATTGATAGATTTGGAGTAGTCCTAAAAGCCTCTTACAGTAAGACTTACTGAAAACTTCTCTACTCGCTCAAATTGAGAAACCATAAGTGAACAGAGTAAGTGGCACAATTTGTATCCGTGATCCTTCCCAAAAGGAAACTTTGACATTTGTATTTATTTTCATTTAGATCAACCAATTAAGCCTAGTAATACCCACTTTCCACCATGAGATATGCCATTTAGAGATTCAAATGTGTGTTTTATAACTCAGAGGTTGAAAATCATTGCTGCTAGAAGAAAAGCTATGGGTTTGTGGTATCTCAATTGCTAAAAATGTACATTAATAGTTTCATGCCAATTTTCCCACATCTGCTAATGGAAAACTTATATTAAATTGAAGATTATTCTTTCTGAAACCCTGTTTTAGTTTCCATTAATGTCAGTAAAAGACATTCCCTCCTTGAAGCTCACAAGAGTACTAGAATGCTGCTGACAATTCTGTCCCCAGCCCCCAGATACATATTTGTAGCATTTTGGGCGTGGGGATGTATTCAATTTACTCTTAAGCAGCACAGTCCCATTAAGCATCAATAGCCAAACCATCTGTTCAGGTGGGGAAAATACCTGTTGGCTTCCTGCTGAATGAGAGCTTCCAACTTCTGTTCCCTTTTTTAATTTGGGAAAACGTGTACAGTACTTTGTAACAGAAATAGAAAAAAATTTATTGACATGAAGTCTTATCATATTGTCATAAATCAATGAGAGAAACAACAAAAAAAAACTTTTGCTATTTTACTTGATAGAGTTGTCATGGCAAGATTGGATCCATTTGATTTATGGTTGAGATTGTCAGTTGCGGAATCTGGAGGACAATGACTGTATGCAAATATGACTGAAAATGAGAACAACTGTAAAGATTTCAGGTAAAAGGTATTATAGCTTTAAAAATGGTATCAAAACTGGTGTCAGTACTCTGCTTTCCTAATAGTTTCTTTGTTTCCTGTTTATTTTTTTTTCTTCTTTCTGTTCTGTTTAATTTATTCATACTTGTGTTTTGAGGTTTTTTTTTTGCCTTCTGCCAGGACCACTAAAAAGGCATTACTCAAAGCTTCAAAAGATTTGCATCTGCAAACTAAGTCTAGCATTTACATTTGAAATGAAGAATACTTTTCTCAGCTCAACTTTTGTGGCTCAGCATCAGTGAGTTTCTAATTAGCTAATAAGGTAAAGCAATCTTGCCTTAAAAGAGAGCACATTTAGGGCTAGGCCCACTTCCAGGCGGCATTTTCTTGGCAGTTGGGCTTTTCTTCTGCTTTTTTTTCTTATGTATATTTATAGAATTAAGGTCAATTTGTATTACTTGAAATCTGCTTATTGAGGATTTGGGGAAGAGTGATAATTTATTAAAATGGATAYTATTAAAATACCAAAGGATAGAGAAACCTAGAAATTATGAAGATCAAAAGCATCCAGAATTCTTTTAGGTAGGTGTAAGCATTCATGGACATGAAAAAGTACAGTAATTTACAGATTCTTCCTGAGACACATATTTATGACTATTTATCAGTCACCTCATATGGTGAAAGTTTACTAGTCACCATTTTAAGAARGTCACTCTTCTCCTTGAAACTGGAGGTTAGCCACATATACATAAAATAAAGGATGATTTAATATGTCTCATAGTCTAACAGCATGTAAAAAATAAAACCCCCTTTTGAGCACATTCAGGGAGGAAGTTTAAAAAGAATAAAATCCCACAAATTATATTATAGTCACTGGCATGGGCTTTTAAATATCAGAACATATAATTTGATTGAAAAGTAAAAGCTACATTGCTAACTACAGTGGAAGGTATAGAAGAGGAAACTGATTCCATACTTACAGTCCTTTCTTGCCAATTTTCCCACCATATGGACTCAACTGAGCACTGGAAATTGTGCCTGTCCTATACTTGTGTTTCCATTAATGACCTTGCTTCCCTGTTCTCTTGGCAAATGAAGGTCTATAGATGTATTCTTATTGCTTAACTAACTCAATTTTTTCTTATCTTTTTGAAACTTTTGAAATGAAACCTCATGAATATTTGATTTTTGCTCCATATGAGAGAACTATCAGCAAGAACCATCAACTTTCTCCTCAGCCTTAAATACCTAAGTCTACCTGTGCAAGGCTGTGTCCCTCACCTCTCAACACTGAGTGGCTGTGTACTGTGAGAGATGCTTATAGAGTAGCAGGGTGCATTTTCCCTCCATTTGTTCACTCCATTGTTTGCTTGCAGAGCTGTTCTAGACACTTTAACAGTGAGTCAGTGTCTTCTAAGGAGCAGAAGGGCTCCTGGTATTTTTTTTTAATGTTATTTTTTTTTAAATAAAATGGGAAGTTGTCTATAACACATGCTCACTGCTCTTGTGTTAAAAAGTCTATAAAAGCATTGAACCATTTTGAAAAGTGGTTGTGCAGAAGCTTTGAAGTGTTAGAGAAGCTTTGAAGTGTTAGAGTGTTCAGCCAAAACAACAGTATATTCTTCTGCTAAAAAGACTTAGAATATCTTCGTTTTTCAATCTGTTCAAAGTTGTGAAGTAGAAAATAGACATTCTTTAAAATGCTTGTGTTGGCTTTGTCCAAATTGTACAGCGGAGATATTTCAAGGACTAAGAGCAGTACTGACATAATGAATTAAAGACAGGAGATCATCCTTTGTGTGGCCAGTAATGAAAACCCATCTATTTAGAAATCTAAAGCTTCTTTAACATCCTCAAGTTATCTAATACATAGAAAATCAGTAAAACATACATCATTATCAGATGGTGATAAAATATTACCTTGATTCTGGTGGATCAGACAATTTTACAGCAAAATCACAGGTATCATCATTTAAAAAGTTTCAACAGAATGGTAATTAATGAATTTGATATGCAAAATAAAGAGTCAACTGCATCCAACTAAGCTGAAGAGCATTCCGTGTGTCTGTGAGGAAAAAAAATAATCAAAACAAAAATATTGCAGTCATAAAGATTCAACCAGGAAGAACAAAATTGTGTGTTGGAATTTAGTGCATTCATAATCTACCTTGCAACCATGAAATGAAAATTGTTTTGACTATGTATTCTACACAAATATTTATTTATTCAAACTACCTAAAATTGTCACAATGGCATATTAAAATCACCAGAGTGAACAAAATTACAAAGAACTTATGAATTTCATTATCATACAGATATTATTTGGAAGAAGGCAGGCTTTCCACACTGAAGCTAATGTTTCTCTCTAATTGCAGGGATAATGGGAGTGAAAAGCTACGAACATAGCCATTGCCAACAGATACTTTCTGTGTAGCTCAGACTCTCTCTGATACAATAGGTSCCACTGTGTCTTGATAAAAGATTAATCACATTTACATATAATTAACTGTTTGTGGAAAATATATCATACCAGATCTGATAGAATGAGAGAGGTGAGTCTGCCACAGTTCCATGTCCCCAAGGTTCACCAGTAGCAAGGCTGAAGATGTATTCCTGCACACATGCACACAGAGCATCACACATAAATAAACATGTACATGCTTGACTGGCCACAGAGATTACAGGCAGATACACAAGACACTCATGCAAACCCAGAAAACACCAATTTACTCATCKTCCTCCCCAGTTTGGCTGAGCAGGGTGGAGCTCCATTATTGAGAATATATATGTGTGTACAAATAATATGTATGTACACATATACTGTATAGATGTGCATACTGGTCTGTACTTGTCCATCCACACATGAGCTGGATAGGATTCCTCAGATCCCATAGACAACTCATAGGTGGTTCTATACATTAAGTCTATAGCCCAAAGCCTCATGAGAATACTGCATTCTGTTAAGTGGCATGATTAAATAGTGACTTGATATACAGCAAATATTTTTTAAATTATTGAAATYATTGCTGGAGACAAATGAGAAAATGCTTTCTGACAACAAAAAATTAGTTCAAAACAATTGTTCAGATTTTTTTGGTTATTTTCTCTATCCTCTGTTTAGAATGCTGAATAATGACACACATCAGACTGTAAATTTAAAAGAAATTTCCCTGAACAGTCATTCTRTCTGCATTCATGTTCCCATTATCTTGATGTGTGTTCATTACAGTTTCATACAAACTTTACTTGTAATGCTGTTGCAGCAGGTCAATGCCTTGTGACAGCTTCTGTTCCACAGCTGCAGTTTCTTATTGATGAAAATATAAACTGTTCTCGATACATAGACATCCATTTTGTTAAGCTGAAAATCAGTAAAATTCCAATTTGCCCTAAAACCTCAAATGCAGATTGTGTGTTTCATAGACAGGCACAATGGTTGCATTTTTTCAAGGGGAAAGGCTTGCAGATGGAAATTGATCACTTTTATGGTGTTTGCTTGCTCTTGACAGGGATGTAGAAGGACAGGGGGTGTACATCTTTCAGATATTGCAGCTCTGTAGGCTGGCATGTTAAGTAAGATGAAAATCYGAATCCAGAATTCCACTCTCAGTCCTTCTTCACAATTTCTTGACCAGACAAAAAGATTCTGTAGAGCTGTGTGTTGCAGAGTGAAGCACAACACTGTGTGGCTCTCTAATTGTCTTGGAACATCTGTGCAGCATCAGGATAATGGACTGGGGACTCAGCAATTTTAGACYGAAGAAAGAACTAAAGTGACTGGTTCTCTCTCACTTCTCCTCAGATGTTGCCTGACAGGATATGTGAGTTCTTAAATCCTGTGACACAATTTTAACCAATCAACCAGCCTARCCTTTCTGCTTTTACCTCTTTTCAGGTCCTACCTTTTTAATTCTTTTGTTGGCACAGTTCATGCAAGTTGCCATCGAGCTCTTGAAGTCAGAACTTGAACTCCTTCTGTTTGAAAACTCCTTGTTCCTGAAATAATCACAAAGCTAACATGCAATGAAAGCTAACATGCTATGAGAATCAGAATGAGTAGGACCAATAATATGGACAAGTCCCTTTGTGCAGGAAGTGTGCATGGAACAGATCTTCCAGTCTCTTGGTTTTCATCAGAGATTGAMTATGTGCAGGCAAGATCTTCAATGCTGCATTTCTGTCTGTTTGACAGAAGTCAGACAAATTATCCTGTCATTCTGCATATTGCCTACAACTAAGAGCAGATGTGAAAGAACATCATGCAAATGAAGYGCAGTGTATATTATATTTGCATTGTCATAAAACTGCAAGTGCAGTCTTGTTTTYATATGAAAACTGTGAGGGTATGCAGTCCTGTAAAACCAGATATTTAATATCTGTGAGTGCATTTGGTCCTTTAATGTTACTGGGAAGCTACTACAGATGATTTGCAATGTTGTGTTCCTATGGAGGGAATTTAACAATAAAAATAGAAGTAACCCTGGAACAAACAGAAAACATGCTCTGCCTACATTCAAGTCCCAAGCACTGGTGAATGTTGGAGATTACCATGCTTTCATGCAGACCTAAATTTTTCTTTACCTGCATGAAGATCATAATTTCCTTTGTGAACATGCTGTACTGATCAAAAATAATGAATACAAAGTGAAAGACAGACCACTTGCTAAGGAAGGAAAGAGAAATATTGCCACCTAAAAACTAATCTTTTAAAGATGACTAAGAAAAGAAGTTGACTTTATTGTTGTATAAACACAACAAGATTTCCATTATCAYAGAAATAATAGGATAAGGGAAACTCCTACTTTTCCTTCACTATCTCTTGATTGTAGTTGCCATGGTTTAATAGACTCTTTACAACACAAAGTGCAAGGTAGATGAAAATTTTGGGAAGTTCAATTACTATACTGGAACTACTTTAGCAATTTTTATTTATTTTTAYTTTTTAAYTCTTTTTAAYTCTGGGAACTTRAAAGCTATGACAATTAAGATTCTGAGAATAGACAGAAAACAGAAGTCAGCATGTGGAAGTTTTTCCACACAGAGTTCTCTGACCAATTGTCAGGAAAAGAAAATTAAAAAATGGAAAGCCAGGTACCTCATAATGAATGTATCGTTATATACAAATTAGTTAAATTAAATTTTCATTAAATTTAACWGTGTAAGAGAGCTGCAACTATAAGATAAAGATAATTTCAATCCCTCTAGGCATCCTTTAAGCAAATGTTTGCAGTGGCTCAGAATTTTTAATTTTGTAAATTTGCTCTACCTCCAAAACAAAGGAATTTGCTGTATTTTTCACATGATTATACATGTCTATTCAGAAAAAGAAGAACCTTTTTCCATAGGCCAAAATAAATGTCCTAACTGTTCATGCCTCAACTTAAGTCATATTGAGATGATTATGCAGTGCTACAAAAATGAAGCAAAATTGGATACTCAAACTGTATGCATGTGTGCACAGGAACATCAGCATGATAAAATAGCTTGTGTTTGCAATTAGAATGCTGCCTGTTAATTGAAGTAGCATCATTGCTTTGCTCTGCTGAGCAGATAAGAGGATTTGCCACTAATCTACCAATCCCTGCCCTGCTTCCCTATCTACTCACTTGTTACTATAAAATACTTTTACCTGCTGGGATAATGCACGGGCTAAGAAGCAAAAGAAGTATGTTCTGCAGGAYGCAGTCTTTCCATGCATCTCACTGATATAGCATCCCTTCTGTTGAAAATTACCCTTAGATTTCCCTCAGACACCTGTATCTGGCTGGAAAATATCTGGCTTAGAAACTAAGGAAAATGTCTGTACTGCCTAGTGTACGGCTGAATGCCGGGGAGGAAAAGTGAACTAGATCATTCTGACAGCATGGTAAATGCATTAAGCAGCATATCTTCAAACTCTCCGTAGTGATGACATGCAATAAGGATTCCACTGAAGAAAGTAAAAAATATGAAGGGCTTTCTCCCCTTCATCTTTTGATTAAAAATTTATTCAAAAGACTGCATGCACCACATTTTTGGAAGCTCCTAGCTCTCCTCAAGACTTGCAATATCAGCACCTTAAGGTAATTTTAAGGAACAAAAAGGAGCTGTGCTAATCATCAGAGGTGTTTCTGTTCAAAACCAGCAGGTATTAATCAGTTGGATTTGCTTAACAGGTGAATCTCATTAACATAGCATGTGGAACAATTTCATCTACTGATATTTTCTGCAGCAGGAATTTAGCTAGAAAGGCCATTTTAGGTTTTYAATTATTTATGCATAGCATGCAGACAATCTACATGCTGCTGCTACAGCCCATAATATAGGAGTACACTTTCTAATGTATTATGGTTTTCCTTTTAAAACTCTTGCCTTTTAATAAGGAAATAACAGCATCAAGAACTTCTTTTTAAAAGTTAGTATTATGTGTTTCCAGTGTGACTGGTTCGATAAACAATTGAAATACAACATATAAGAAAGGGAACATTTTGTTTGTTTGTTTTCAATGCAGAGAAGTCTGGTATGGCCTGAGAACTGAACTTGAAGCCATTCTAATAAGGTAATTCAAGGAAATATCAATAAATGGCTACAGTAAATTTAAAGGTCTGMTAATTTAATTTTATGTTTCTTTGTATTTTGAATTCATTACATAAAATAAAATGTAGCTGGGAAGAGAACTGAGAATATATTCCTCTTTTAGCTCTTTTGAAACCTGAAGAGTTTTATTTGTTGGCTCATCTTTTGACATAGATTCCATTTAATGTGCACTTACAAAATGAAGCAGTGGTTTTGCTTTATGMTCTTTAGAAAAATTATAAGTGCTATCTTCCCACTCTTTAAAAATGTGAAAGAACTGAATGGTACCCCACAGACACTCTGGGAAGACGAACAAAACCACAGAACGATACAAATGCTTTAGTGGTAGAGACTAAAGCACGAGAAATGTTCTGCTTGAAGAACCAAATCAAAGGCAAATCTTATTTTCATTAAATAATTTCTGAAAGGTGAAAAAACCACAAGAAGCTGGGAATAAAAACTGGAAATTTAAAACCACATATTTCAGCAGTAAATAGTAAAATTAAATTGTTTCTTCCATGTTCAAGTTTGTGGCATTCTTAGATGTAGGTGTTGATTAGTATTGTCTATTCGGACTAGAAGATTTTGAAAATTTAAACTGGATTAAGCTGATTAGTATAAAATGTAAAATCAGGTTCTTTTGGATTAATAAAAGTAAAGTCTGTGGTAAACAAGTTTATTTGGTGACTATGGTTTATTTCATCTATCAAGGTCAACCTAAGTGACCATATTTGCTATACAAAATTTAAAAGASAAAATATCTAGTTAAATTAAACATCACAAGTGGAGTAAGTCAGGTCAGGTGAAAATTGTTTGCACATAAACTTTTACTCTGGAAATGGAAATAAGAGTGATTTTCTTGTTGGATAGTTGTTGTTTGAGATAGTACTCAGAGCTATTAAAGGGCTTTATCTTTTGTTCACCTTCTTATCCTACTATTAAACAAAAAGTCTTACAGGTGAGTGGGACCTCTGGTTCTGTTGAGTTGTAATAGATATAAACATATAAATACAGAGGACTATATAAATACTTGACAGGAAACYCTTGAAAGAGTAGATTGTCTTAGCMGTGAAAGTAATCATCATTTTCAGGTCCTGATAACATCTATGTCTGTGTAAACTCTATCCCACATAAAACCAGCACAATTTCTTCTGCAAAAATTGTTTTATAAGTAGATCTTTTTTTTTGGTAGCATCAGAATTATATATGCAATGTTTAAATATACATGATTTCATGCACTATATATTGCACTAGATATTAATACTTTGCATACTATATAGATGCAATATGTATACAATATGTATTACAATACAGGTAATGTGCACATATATATATATATATGTATATATATATAGTATACATACACATATAAGTATCTTGATTGAGATATGTATTTTAGAGTGCATTGACATTCTCTAAATTTAGGTGTCTCAGAAAAGGCTGTCTCACCCAATTGTAATAACCTGTGAGCAGTAGTGCCAGCCTTGGCACTGACAAGTGTGACTTAGAGCCAAGAGTGTTTTAGAAATATAATTGTAAATAAATGGTCAGCTGTACAAGAGGATCAGTAATTTTTAAAAACTGATTTAATTTTGGTCTCATCTGCAGTTGCACTTAGGTTTTCTGAAGACTCTATGCGTCCAAACCTTTTAGCTAGCTCTAWGGGAATAATTTTAAAATACCTGACAAAACACACCAATATGAAAATGTCCTCTGCTTTCTTTCCCTAATAATTACTTGTTTAAATGCAAAGTAACTGATTGCTGTTTCTGCTGCAATGCAAGTCTTGAATTTCTGGGCAAAACCTTGTTTCATTAAATGCAGTGCTTTCAGTGTGAATGTTATTAACTATTTCTTAGTTATCAGAGAYGTAAATTTAATACCAAAGAACTAAATCAGAAATAATGTGAAGAAGGGCAGGATTTTGTATGCATTGTTACACATTATGTATGTGCTATAAAGCTTTCTGTCACAGTGACCTTCACACTGTAATACAAAAGGAATTATTCCACATTAGGCAATGGAATTTCTTTCCRAGTTCCCTCCTAAATGTTGCATTCAGAACACTTTTCCAAACTTCTTGATTAKGAGTCATATTATTTTGAATATTTGCGTAAATCTTTGAAGTTACCACGTCAGTATCTAAAGCCCCCTTTAAGCCTCCCTTTCAGCTGGACAGGGCTRGTATTCTTGTGATCACTTAGAGCCTGTAGCATAAATTCTTATATAATGCTTATAAAACATTTTTCCTCAAACATCTTATGTGAGAAGGTGCTCCTTGCATTAATGTTCCTGGGGAAAGATTCACCAAAATTGGTTCTTTTTTTATTTTTTTTTTTCCTGCAAACTGTATAATTTAAGGAAACCATTTCTATTTTCCAGGCACTGTGAAGCTGCAAGAAATTTAYATTTTGAGCCTAGGATTTGAAAAAAACATAGAGTTAATCTTCTGGGTTTACTGTTTAGAATATGAGTTCTAAGACTGAAAGAAATGTCATATYGTATGAACCAAGTAGAGTTTGAGAAGAAAACCTGCAAAACTCCAGCCAGTGTTAAATATATTCTACACCTGCATATTGTGCTGGGAAAAGCCTTCTGTACATCACAATTTGTTTTCTGCAGTTCACAGAACTGTTTGCCTAGACGGGCATCTGGAAATTTTGTATGCTTACAGCTGTGTAGATAAAATCATTGTTTAGCCTTTTACTGAGTCCTCTGAAATATGGATCCTTAACATGACTTTTAACCTAATCTCTTATGCCTATGTCCTTAAAGCTATTTTGGCAGAAAATGCTGAAATAAAATAATACTTAAATTCCTTTATTTTAGAAGRCAGTAAAAGACCTGTGCCTTCTCTGCCTTTGGACCCATCTAGAAAATGAACATCATTGTGTTACTTCATCTCAGAAAAGCAGTCAGTTGGAAGTGAAGTTTTGGGAGTTTTTTTGAGCTTGATTCAACAGCGTAGAGAGTAAAAAGTTCTCAGACTTGCAAACTAAAAAAAGAGAAAAATCAGTAAAGTCACTGTTAACTGAGCACTAGCCTTTTGATGTACAGGACTGCTGTGGTTGTGGAATTAAGTTTGCATYCTAATACTTGCGTAGAAAGGAATGAGATCAAGACAGTACTCTTTCTGAGTAGTTAATTTAAAAACTGGTTTCTCTGAAGTATTATGGCATGGAAGAATATATATATATATATCATAACTGTACAGTTATGAAGAAATATGTGCACTTGGATCGAGCTTTTTTTGTACTTATACTTGTCACTGCTTGCTTGACATAACTATGTGAGGAACAAGAGGAATATTATCTAGACAGCTAAAATTACTGCGGTGGACAGCTTACCTGCARTTGACAAACGTAGCTTTTGTGGATTTGAATTCCTGAGAAATGAAATGGATAAGCCTTATGTGAAGCCACAGAATCGATTATATATATATATTTTTAAATCTTTGTTGCCATTATATTTTTGAATATGCAGAAATAGTTTTTGTTAAGTAATAGAAAAGACAAACATTTGGCAGTTATGATGAGTGTTTGTAAAGTTCWTTAATAAAGATACTCTGCTTTTCAYATAGCTAAGGATAAAATGCATTAAGTGAAAATATCCTTGACAATAAAATGAACACTTTGTTTTTAGTTGCAATTAATCTTTTTAACCCAATATGAATTATGGAACTTTCTGACTTCTTTTAATTACATTCCTCAGGTAAGTATTTCTTAAGTGTATRTGTAATGGATATCGTGATCACAACACATATTGAGTAAACTAGATAAGAAACATTTATAGATATTAATGGTTTTGGTTTGGTTTTATGTTCCATTTTTGGTAATATGTTGCCAAAACCCCTAAAAATGAATATATCAAAGGACCAGATGTGATAGGGCCCTGAGCAACCTGTTMTAGTGAAAGGYGTCCCTGCTCAAGGCTGGGATGTTGGAAATGGATGATCTTTAGGGTCACTTCTACCCAAGCAATCATATGGCTCTATGATTCTTTTTACATGTGTTTCTCCCCATTTAGCTATAAGAAGTAATTGTCYGCAACTTCATGTAAGGTCATGGAGTATTAATGCACATTCAACTCCCTCTTGAAAAAGGCAAAATAATCTAGGTCTTTTACTGTGGATATGAATGTCCTTTAAAATATAACTCTGTTAAAAAATTGAAACACCTCACCCTAAAATGCAATTCACTATAAAGAACTGTATCTTCTGCAAAACTTATTATAAAACAAAGTCCTTGAGGATATTTATTGGATTTTGAAAACTTAGTGCAAGTAAGGACATCAGTCTCTTTTCTGTCTGTTTTCAAGACCTGAGACTTAGGCTAACTCCCATCTAATCCCATTTTCATGGAGCTTCATATTCTAAATGATTTTCTTCTTTGATATCAAAAAGGTAAATGTTGACTTTTTAAAGTTTATTGCTATTCATGTCTTAATTCTGAGTTTGAGTTCCAGAAATAGAAAAAATTAAAATTATATTAAATTATACTGAAAGAACATAAAAGACGAAATATTATCATCATGGATTCCTAAATGCATAACCCTGACTCTAGGCTTACCTATTCTTCTGGCAGCCATGGTATCGAAAGTGTCTTTGACAGTATAGAAGGTGCCAGCAGGATGGAGACTATGAAATGTCTAATACTTTTTTTGACAGTGGGATCCAAGAATTTCCAGAGCTTGGAGGGGGTTCTGCCTTTTTTCCTCTGTATTTTCTTTAAGAAAATGGGAATTTTTTTTGGCCAGCGTAATTTTTATCAGCATATWCACTATAACCACCAGTATCTTAAAATAAATAAATTATATGGTTTAGGTAGGAAAAAAACGTGTAAAAACAAATCTCCTCCACCTGCCCACTCTCTCTCAGAGTGAAGCCTTTCTTCTGAGTTTGATCACACTCTAAGTTTTTCCAACTTGGCAACCCCCCCGCTATATGAAATTATTTTTGATAATATTAGTTTTATGAAAGCAGTCAACACTGGTGCCATGTGCAGACAGYTTGAAGGTAGCCCTAACACTGATTGGGACCACGAGCAATGGTACATTTGCAGCTGAGGCCCCTCTGACTGACCATATGGATTTAATGGAGCTCAGCAAGGAACGAGCTTGTCCTGTTTGGCACAGCTGTATCGGCTCGCTGTAGATGCGAGCAGGGACAATTTAAAGCAGTCCTGCCAGTRCCATCAGTTACCTCTAATGAGCCAAGCCAATCCTAATCACATAAAACTTAAACTTTCTCTGTCCTTTTATTGATTCTATAAAAACTTTAAAAATTAATCATCCGATTCTATCTTTACTCAGTTTCTAATATACAATTGGTAATTGAGGGCTTAATGACTAATTTGATCTCTTTCCTTAAGAAAACTTAATTCTCCTGGGATTATAACAAAGGAGAAATAGTTCTGCTGTAGTAATCTTTTGTTTATATCTTTTAACACTTTTCTAGAGGTAATTCAGACAGTTCCAACTTTCCCCATTGTAAAATCCCCACTTTCTTTTTAACTCCTCCACAAAAAATTCTCAGAAAAATTAGCATACTAGTAAATTACATACTTAGCAAAACAGTATTTATGTAAACTTGACTTTCATCATTCTTCTCTATAGAATAATGACGCTCAGGAAAATTTCCTATCTTTTCTACACTTTGACAGATACAAAAAGAAAATCAGGTAAACATTTWTATAGCAAAAATTTGTGACTTCTTAGGCCAGAGGATTCTGAATTTTACCTTTATAGTATACTTTCTTGAACATATTAAAAATATATTAAAATATAAATCTTATTTGCTCACATGCAAACATCTAGAAGTTGATCAAATAATATTTAGCATAAGATTGAAAAGGCACTGTTTTTGTCTGTATAAAATATTCTCTTCTGGCTTTTTGGAGTATGACTGTTAATACATGTCTGGGTACTCAAACTGGGACAGCAGCTTCGGCAGAAAAAGATAAAACTTGTCTTACTACAAAAGAAATAAAAAACAGAACAAAAAAGTACACTGGAGACAAGCAAAAACAAAACATTTTAGTTCTGGATACTATTAAAATGGGTCTTGACCTTTGGAAAAAGCATGTAGAAGTAGCTTAGTCTACCATTTTCCCTTTTTTTAAACAGCAGGTGTTGCAGAGAGAAGAGCTCTTACCTGCAAAATATAGGTTTTATAAGAACAGTAAAAGACATGAGTAATGCTTTGAAGAAGCTCACCTTTAAGTACCTATGAAAAGAAAGCTCAAGGTGAAGCAGAAAAGGAATAGATTTTGTACATAAGTCTTTCCAAGCAGGTTCTTCTTTTGTGTATGATTACTGTGAGGGTGGTGAGGCACCAGAGCAGGTTGCCAGAGAAGCTGCAGGCACTCATCCCTGGCAGGGTGCAAGGCCAGGCTGGATGAGGCTTTGASCAACCTGGTCTAGTGGAGGGTGTCCCTGCCCATGGCAGGGGGGTTGGAAATAAATGGTCTTTAAGGTCCTTTCCAACCCAAACCATTCTATGTTTGTTCTCACAAGTTTATTCCCAGTTTTACTGAATTCTGAATTGTAGCAAATTTCAGTTTCTTCTATCCCAAATAACTTTTTCTCTCCACYTGCTTCTTTGCTGTGCACGGGAAGACTTCCCAAGAGGGCAAGTGACCACAAGAGGAAGGARGATGCTTTATGGAGAGTGCTCCTTGACATGTTATGGAAAACTGGTTGCCATTTATTCAATCTAACATGAATCTAAATAAAATAGTAAAATTGTTACTGTTTACCACAAGGTTAAACTGAAAACCTAGCTATTTTCTTTTAAATATTTAGAAATATTTTCCCTGGGAAAAGAAAAAATCCTCATGATTTCTACTCAAATTTGCGTCTATTTGCAAGGAATTTAACTAATAACAGCAAAGATAAAGATCCAATCATTAGAAATGTAGTACTTATAGCTAACTTTGAAGCTCTAGAGAAATTCAAATTTAAATTTCCTGTTTCCACCCTTTTGCTGYACTACCTTCAGTACAATCAAAACTTGCAGAGGAAATCTATGTGTAAGTAATTTATATCAAATGCTATTAGGTGATTGTTGGTTTGGAAGATTTTTGTTTTGGTTGGGTTTTGATGCCTATTTTGGGTTTGGTTTTTTTTGGTTTTTTTTTTTTTTTTAAGGTTGATTATTAACATATTAAGGAATATTTTTAAATTTTAATATGAGATTGCTGATATGATTAGTTTACCTCAGCTCCTATTGCTGCTAGAACTTGACTGTTCTCTGTGGAATGWTGCCAAAGATGATGATACCAATTTGAGTGACCTAATATATCTAGTTCTGTAAAATAGCTTGACAGTCTGTTCTTCTTGTATTAGTTTTTCATCTGTAAACCCTTGCAAGAGAAAACAAGGACACCTGGAAACATCCTTGAAGAGGGGATTTCTTSCCACAAAGTGTGAAATTTAGATTTRATTTTGAAAAGGGATAGGGCTAACTAAACAGAAGAACCTTAGCTGTCATTGATCCTACCACAAACCTGAAAATGTAGGCATTTTTTCTCAAGTTCATTGAAAATCCAATCACACTAACCACTTTACAGTACCCTTTTATCTAATAATTTCTCCCTTTGGGTGACACACAGAAAAGACAATTATAAATCATAGCCATACATTTYGGAGCCTCAAAATTATACTCACCTTAGAGTTCTCTTTATTGCTTATCTATCCAAGCATGATGAATCTCCAAGACATAAGTTTAAACACAGCTTTGGTTTTAGATATTCTGAAAATAAATGATTCTGCAAATAATTAGGTGTTTAGAAGCCACTGACAAAGTAATTATGCTGTGTTGTAAAATAAAATAAGACACATAGATCATACTACTCTGGAGTGTTTGGAAAGGATGATTGCTCCCTATTTTCATAAAAATATGGCAAAGGACATTTTTCAATCTGTAAGCTTTTTGTGAGAAAACCCAAGTAATATCTCATTTACAATCCCTTTCCATTACAAGTTCTTGGGCTCCCTCTCTACCTGGCAGCCTGCAGCACGCCAATTAAAAGAACCCTTTAAAACATATTACATATTAWTAGAAAATAAAATTTTTATTTTTATTTTGATAAAAATAACTTGTTTCAAAACTGGAGGCTTTTGACAAATTTCACACAAAATTTGTAACTTTCACCCTTTTGTGTATTGCATATTCTCATATCACATACTCTGAAATGCTGAAAGCCTCAACTCATGTATTTTTATGCTTCCTTATTAGACAAAACATGATATATAGTGTTTTTAAATTGGTTATGTATTCTACAGAAGATTATCTGTTTGAAACAACTACTAATTCTAAAGTAAACTTTTAAACACCCTGAACTGTCTAGATTTCCTCCTGGAGGTTACTTAAAACTAATGTCATTCTGCAGGTCTTTCCCTAAAATGGTTATACTTCACAGAGAGAAACACTTCTCTTGATTATTACAAAACCCACCATTGAAATCCTACTGATTCCTTTTCTTCTGTATTAAAATGCGTTAGACTAAAGAATCTAAGAATTGTACCTTCAACAAAGTTCCCGTTGAACTTGGATTTTCATTTCCTGTTGTTCATGTTGATCAGCTATTATGAGAATGAATAGGTAAACTTAAAAGCCTTTGCTAAAATTGTTCCCCCCCTTAGTCTACCCATACAGAACAAAAGCAGGAATGAAGGAAGGGGATTATTATGACCATCAAGTTAGCAGCTTCTAGTCTGGCCTTTCCTGATTGTAATCAAGCTCCTTATGCTGACAGGAGGGAAAAAAAACCAAAACCACAAAAACTGTGTACTTTCAAAGAAACTGATTTTATGGCCTTCTTATGCACAATTTATTGATATGAAATAAAACGTTATGATTTTGTGTTAATAATGTTACATACTTTAGCCCTTTACTAGCTGAGTTGTGTTCTGACTTACTGCAAGTCCCAGTCCAAATCTAACAGATTGTTTTAGGGATTCCATAGAGATCACACAGGCAAAATAGTTTTGTTGCTTCGGAAATGCTCTTCTCAAGAAATAGGGTTAAATGGGAAGTAGGAAGAGATTAAWGAATTAGTGAGGACATGATCTCATATTCTTTGATGAATCTTGATCACCATTTAATCATTTGACAAGCACAATTTCACTGTCCAGATAGCAGCTTTCCMAGCTCATTCAGCTTAGCTTTCCCCTGTAAAGGCAAAGCAATAGCAAATAGCATCCCTCACTTTCTTCAGCCATTGAACTGATAACATTTAGTATTGAAGATCTCAGCCTTCAGGGTCAGCCAACTCTGTGACTTTTGTAAAACATTTCTCAAGAACAGATGATAGCAACAGATACTGTATTTGTAGACTTTTGAAATTATTTTAAATATGATACCTGAGTCATTAATTTGGGTTATTCTGCAGTCTTGTCTCTAAATTGCAAGATCTGGCAGTCATTTATAGAAATAAAAATTAACTCTTCCTCACTGATGTAAGTAAAGTGCGGATAAAAGAGGGAGAAAAACACAATACTAGCATKAAAATAAATAACTTGCAGTTTCAAATTTTGAGCAAATCCTCCCCAACTCAGGACAAAMTAGAAGCTTAGACTATGAGGCAAAGTAGTCAATACAGCCAGTTGCATAGTCACAGAGGTCAAAGTCATGAAAGTAAACATACAGTTCTCCTAATCAATCACTGTAAATAGTAAATTCTTGTGTAACAAATTGTGTCTATTTAATAAGTATGTGATATTCTTCAAATTCTGTTTCATTAGTGAGAAAGACTTGTTAGACTGTGACTGTCTGTGACTGTGACATTTGGAAGAAATGGCAGGGTAATACCCTGAYTGTCATGTACATAATGTAAGTCAATGCAGAGTCACTGTAAAACAGCATGTGGTAGAATTTCCAGGAGTTCAAATTCAAAAAGTAAAACATATGCATTCATAATTTTAAATTAAATTCCTTTCACCCTTTCTTTTGTAATGCCAGCAGTGATTAGATTGTTTGCCTAGTACCTGAGATATTAGATAATGTTTGATTACCTGTGAATGAAATGAGGTGTGAACAAAAAGGGCAGGTTACTTCTCTCAGTTTTTGAGAAGGGGTGGCCATATTCCCTGTAATGAAAAAAAGCAACAGACAACCTCACAAGAACTGCCTTGACATGAATATTTCTTAGAAATTGTTTGTTAGGCAGGAATTTTTAGTGCTAGATTTAATCTTAGATCCCCATTCATCTTCTAATATTACTATAAATGCARCTCTTGTAACTGCTACTTGACCATCTTGGGTAAGATTCTACAGATATACACATGAACAGTTATTTGTCTCTTTGAGGTTTTTGTTTTATAGCCTTTGTTTTTCTGGCCATGAACCAGCCAAAATGTACTTATTACTACAATATAGTAATAAGTAATAGCATTTTATGATTTTTTATACACATGATCCATTTATATAAAAAAAAATTCCAATTTTTTTGTTAGTAATGTTACATACCTGAGAACTTATAACATGTAGAGCTGCCATAAACTATATTATCTTTTGTTCTAAATGATCAATGTTCCTTGAGTGCGGATTAGCTCTATTTCAGTACATTGGGTTTTCTTTTACTTTTTGTTTATATTTTGTACAATAAGTGAAAAAGTGTTACATTCTTGCTTGAACTTGATATTAATGAAARAATATATATTCAATTTGACCAAAACCATTAGAAAAACACACTATGAAAAAGGTGTCTGAAAATACCAAAACCAAAAATACTCAAAAGTTTTCACTTTTCAGGAAAACAAACAATGTTTTGGAACTGGGTTTCATACTGTTAACAATTGATATCTGTTAATATCTCATTCTTACTTGTAAGATATTAAGATGTCTTGCTTTTCCTTTTCTGTTTCTCTTTTCTTTTCCTCCTGTAAATGTCTTTGCACTTAGCACCCTTAGGATTCAGAGAATAAACTACAGAGCTAGCAAAGTTTATCCTCCACCTGTTTTTAAAGTCATTCTGCTAGGAATATGTAGACATAAGATCAAGGATATCAATTCTATCCTTGATGCATGAGCATAAATCCTGTAAAGTATATAGGAATTGTGTGCATAATAAGTGAAAACTRCCTCTGTGGGGTAATAAAAAAAGAGTCTGGTAAGATCAATGGAGAGAGAGAAATGTCAGTGCCATACATTTAAAGGGTTCTGAAATGTCTGGAAAAAAAATATTAAACTTCCTATAGAATATTGTGAATTCCCACATTATCAAAGCCCATGTTTTTCTCCTTTAGGAAGGATTTCATCATAATGGTTTTTCTCTGCAACTTCTCCAAGGGARGTAATCTGTATTTTGAGTTTACATCCAGATTTCTATATCACATAAAACGACGTCATGAATCGTCAAGAGACATCAATTTAATGTTTATTCTACTTTTGTGGGAGACTGTCACTTTCCTATCTACAGTAAGTTACTTACCAGTATAGCAGATGTAATAAAAATAAGAGGGTTTTATTGYATCTTTTAGTTCTATTCATATCATATACCATCTTTTGCCCTCATGTTGCTTTCTGAAGGYAAGCTATTTCACAGAAAAGTTCAGCTTTACCATTTGTCAGAGCTGAAGGTTTCATTAAAGAAAACTYCAACTAAAACTTGGAGATGACTGCTAATAAATAGAAAGGTAGGTATCTTCTGGGTCATATGTTGGTTTTCAGTAGAAATATATAATTGGTTTCTTTTATTTAAGGTTTTTTTTCCTTTTTTTTTTCTTTCAGTTGTCTACTGAAAAATAGCTTATAGTATTTTATGTGACACTACTTTTCAAGAAAATTATTTTATTTTGGCATTCTAGCCTCATTCTACATTATTATTGTCTCTTTTGGGCATTTCTTTTGCATAATTCAACAGTACAGTCTGCAGTGGGTAAACTGTATTTCAAGAAAAGAGAACATCCAAATCCCTCTGCTCAGGGATGCTTTACAAGAATTAGACTGCAGGCTGTGTCCTACAAGCTAATATCAGGGAATGCAGAGCAATGAGTAATGGTGATCATGAAACATATCTAAATTAGTCTTCCCTGCTCTGAGTCAGAGCCTCGTGCAGTCAATGTTGTCCACACTGGACAACTGCACAGTTTATGTGACAGAACTTCTACACGTGTATGGCTTTCCCAAGGTTCTCAGGCTGAAACTTCCTCRTAGCCAACAGCTCCCACATAGCCATCATGGTCCAACAAAGTCACAGGAGATGAATTGGAGATGTTAGGCTGCAGGATAACTATGCTGCTGATGCTGCYGATTTGGGAGATGCGCTGAGGGGTATTTCTAATATTTCAGTACGTGCCAAGACCTTTTTCCTTTTACACAAACTGGGTAACATTTTGTAGTGCACCTACTATTGAAGAGGTAACAAGAAAGGACACCTAACAGCAATTTGAGTTTCTTAWGCTAGTGACCTTTGGAAAGGGATAAGTATGTACCTCTCTGGAAGAGAACCAGAGAGAACAGAGAAATTAAATAATGTTCTTGTGAGTTTTTATCTGTCCTAAGCTAATATTTCCATAGTATTTGCTTAGTTTAATAAGAACAAACCACACAGATTTGAAAGATGATTCCTCAAGGGCACAATCAAGCTAAGACTCAATCCTCCTGTGTCCGAGGACACAGCAGAATTCCGCCAAGCTGCATCAAGGGCAGACTGCTCCAGAGATCAAGGTCAGCCAACAGCTGAGGATGAAAATGAGGCAGGCAAGGATGGAGACATGACTGCCAAACTCCTCACAGTCCCCTCACCTGCTCATGGTGAGCAGAGCAGGTCTGGTGTGAGCAGGAGATGAGARTACCACACAGATCTGTAGCAGAGAAGTGCCAGCACTGCTTTGGCACAGCTTGGCCAGGTAAGAGGCAAGAACTACAAAGCAGGGCAGGACAGACCTTTCTTCTCATGGCTCATTCTGCACAGCTCATTCTGCRCCAAAATCTAGGCTTAAACCTAGGCAGCAAACCCCTTGGGGTTTGAAGGAAGAAGAAATTACCCTCATGGCTTAAAGACATTTGGCTTTTAAAAGTTACAAAAGGATTCAATTTCGGTCCTGTTGGTAGATACTGAAAACTGAACTCAAAAAATATATCATTGCCTTCAGTTTTTATGTAAATAACCCAAATCAACCTGAAGGTGTGGGCAATTTTAGATAGTTTGTTGTGCTTGTTACCAAGAGATGGCAATTGATGGTCCGAGGGGGAAGACATRCAGTTCTATTGTGTAAATAATAGAGGAAGAACATTTCTGTAAAGTCAGCTCTGCAAGTCAAGCCTGAAAATTTTTACACATATTTCTAAGTTACTAATTATAGAACTTATCTACTATGAGGATATCTACCTTGTCAATTTGCATCATTAGGAGACAAAGATACATTGGTTTTGCATATTCTTAATGCTTCAAATTAATAGGTACAATGCAATCAAGTGAAAACTGCTGAAAACTTTGTGATCAAACTMAGGTTCAGACTGGGATATTTGGCACAGTATATATGAAATATAAACTTAGATAGGATTCACTGGCTCAAGGAAATAAGATGATCTCTTCAGGGCTGCATACCATTTTAAAGTGTGACACTATTTTTTTCAGCTCTGAGAAAGATGAGAACTTTTATGTATTCTCTTTGCAAATCAAAAGATATATTTAAAAAAAAGTGGAGGGGAGGGGAAATTATGCCAGAGCTATTCTAAGAGATTGTTGAAATCCAAGTAATCTGCATACCTGTATAAAAGGAACAGCTGATATCATTGAAAGTGTTTTTCAACTCATCTGCTTCAACGGATGAGACTGATTCCAGCCAGCTTCAGCCATGGACTTAGCTATGCACCACATGCAAATTCCCAAACAGAGGATTCAAGAACATTCATACAATATGAACCTGTTTTTCACAGTCCAGTGTGTTTACTGCTGAATAACAGATGTTAAAATGAAATTTAGGCACTGRGGGCCAGGACTGGATTATCAGCTCCTAAAACCGGCCTGTGCAGCCATGTTCCTGCCAAGCCAGTGAGTGTATGATATGCATTTGGCTTGTATTCAAGTCTTACTGTGTGAAAGCTAACAATCTGTGTCAATCAAAAGACTGATGGATTGCAAAATGGTGTGCAATCTTAATTTGATGAGAAGTTGGATATGAATTTTGATGTCTGAAGTATACACTTACTGTTTTAAGGCAATCTAACACTGAAGATGAGAACATTAGAAAGAAAAATAGGAATGTGTTCAGGTATACTAAGATAATTGGTGAGTCTGTACTTCTATTAATTTCTTTATAAGCAATAATTAAATGTGGTAAATGCAAAAATATATTCATACTCAGACTGGAAGGGAAGACTGTCACAAACAATAGAGCCACMACCACTATGTTTCCCATCATCAATATTTTAATAGCAGGCACCAAGTCTTGTTTAGAGATTGTTACATTTGAAAATTATTGCTAAAGTTTGTTACTTCAGGTGGTAAATTCTGTTACCTGTATTCAATGACCATTTTTGTTGTACCTTTGTTCTAGAAAGGTAGAAAGAAATTTGCCTCTGCTGGCACACCTTTCTCTTACAATTTTTCTTCTTGCTGTTCTTCAGATTCCTCCTCTAGGRTTTATTGACCAGAGATCCTGCTTGGGAATATGCTTTATAGGCTGTCTTAGCTACTTTCATTAGTGATCTGGGGTCATAATGTAGAACAATGAGAACAATAACCCAAAATCTCTATGTACTGTCACTTTACACTAAGAAAAGTTTACTTTTTTTGAGATTTTCAGACAAAGGCCATTTAAAGTTCAATATTTCCATTTCTGGTTAGGCATAAAGTCTTAAATATGAATTTTTGGATCTTTTAGCTTAATTTTTATAGCATAAAAAGTGCTAACAGGTGACCATGTATTGCAGCTAGTAGCTTTTTTAGGGGGGAGGTGTGGATGGAGGCAGATGGTTATGTTCCGGAAGGTGTAGAGAAAAGAAGAAATCCATTAGGTAATTTGCTATTCCAATTCTTTTGCAATTATTGTAATGAGAAAAAAAATCCAAATTGCTTTATGCTTTTGCAAATGTTTCCTCATAAAAAAGTTCAATGTTAACTATACAAGTAGTAATGCCACTCCAAATATTTGATAAACTGTTTAACAGCAGTTTTGGAAAGACAGTAAGTCTTTCTTGGCTTGGATTTTCCTTTCTGCTCATTCAGCAACAAATSAGCCAAATAATCATAGCTCTGTTAATTCACACATCCAAATACTCAAGAGTATATAGGCAAAAAAAAATTTAGAATGGCTCCAGAATAATTTAACTATACTCACCTAAGGAGTACTGTATTTGCATTTTTCAAATGCCTACTTTAGTACAGGCAACAAATAATTAAAGCCATTGATTACACTGTAATCTGTTGTAGTGATTTTTAACAGCCTCAGCTAAAATGTACTGATGTCCTAAAGGCATTATTTTTGATAAAATGATTGCTCTTAACATATTTTAGGTGAAAACCTAAAAGAATAGTTTAAGTTGTCTGCAGCCTTTGTATAAGTTAAGAAAATTTAGATATTTGCTTAGTTTGGAACTAAAGCCCAGTTAGAGTTAGAACTCAGGTGTGAGGGTGTGAATTACAGGTGACTGATGTTACAGCCTTAGAAAGGACAATAATTGAGATACCTTAAACCCAATCTCCTGTATTTTAAGGCTAAAATCCAGTCAATTGTATATGGTTTTCTGGCTAATTATGGAGATTGAGTAGAGTATTTAAAATACAGAATACAGAAAAAAATTTCTAATGAAATTCGTAAAAATACTAATAAAATCTCATTCAAGAAACCAAACCAAACTGAACAGAGTCTTAACATGTTCTAAATGATGTAGTTCAGCCTCTTATAAATACCGGAGAAACCCCAAGCAAACTAATTTATTTAAAATTTCCTTTCCTTTATAACACCATTCTCCTTGACTTTATATCATCATTTTCTATRTGCATGTATTCATGAAAAGAGAAACCAAAATTTTTACATTCTGTGTAGGTACTTTTTTACTAGTCTTCATATGCCAACTTCATATGCAACAGTTTTCATAATTTCAAACTCTGTATAGATAAGTTCTGTAAAATTATTTCTCCAAACACTCTACAAAGGATTTAGATAAAAGCCTGAGTAGTCTGTTTAAAGTTCTGTTTAAAGAAAGACTCTTCAATGTAAGCTCTCTATGTATTGATTAAAAGATGTCCATCTGGGAGAGGAATTGTATCCTACAATTCTAAGAGGATTTTACTTTTGTAGCAAAGGCAAAGAATGTTTTAGGCAGGCCCTGAGCATGTTTTTTTTAAGAGATATAATGCTATTGGATGAAAATGCCTCAGAACAGTTCCTCACTCAGCTAAATTCCAAAATGGAAAAAGTTATACTGCACTCAGAAGGACATGTCTTATTGACTTTTATCTGCTTGGGATAAAAATATTGTTATCAAATAGTAAAAAAAATTAACAAAACCTAAAACATACCACTAATGAATTTACTCAGTGTAGAAACTATAAAGTTCCATATCCTTTTTAAAATTAAATTTTAAATTTTGATTTCTTGAAAGGAACCCATACTAATTTTAGGTACTTTGAAATTAACATTATGTTACTCTAGAAACTAATATTTAGCTGTAAACACATTATGAGCTACAGTGAGCACTTTTATTGGAGAACTATGCCCAGTATGTACTGAGGTACATTGAAGATACTCTAAGAAAGAGAACAATAGCAGCTATTAAGTTTTGGTAATGAACATGTTTTTTTTGAAGGTTCCGCATGTGAATTTTAGAAAGAAACGAAATTCCCTTTTTGGTTAGTTCAGTATATGACTCAACATTAGAACTCAACATTTTTTAATATGATTTTATTGAGACTTTTTCATTGGTTTTCATTGCAGTGGGATTATTCAACTAATCTTCAGGTTATTAACCTCYATTTACCTTTGTAAACTTCTGCATTGGAACTCACGACTCGGAGCTATTGATGTTATCTCTCTCTAATCACTTTGTATCAGTGGATGAGCTATTATATGACAAATGTTAAGTGTAAAGATWTAATGACTTAAATTTAGAGCTATTTCATCAGAAACAATAATACTAAGACAACTTTTCAAAGAAGTGTGCCCAGGGTTATGAAAAGGAGCTGMTTTTTGAAAGAATTACTTCTTAATGCACAATCCTGAAACTAAAAAAGTAGCAAAGGCAGAAGTTTTCTATCAGTCTRCATCATATCAATGGCGCTATAGAAAGCCAAATCAGGTGTCAACATTTACAAATTAAGGGCCAAATTCACTAATCTAAATATGGTCCCCTGTGTGCCACTCAGCTGATCACAAGTGGGTAAGGTGCAGAGAAAAACTTTAAGCAAAGATCCCTGACATAAGGCAAACTAACTAGTTTGCCAGGACACYAGAAAAGGTGGGGTGGTGTAGGGTGTGTATGTGGGGTGAGATGCTGCAGTGTTTCTCAACCCTTCTTTGCCCTGGAAAAGCTGGCAATCAGCTGATTAGGGGTCCATTAAGGATCCTGCAATGCTCTATGAGAAAAGCTACTAAATAAGTGCTCTAAATCGTGCCTAATCACAGTAGCAAAAGTTGCTTCTGGATTTCCCACTGAGCCCTGGGCACAGGCAAATATCATGTTTCAATTTGGTAGTTACTGTTCTTTGTGGTTTAACCGTACTGGACATTGCATTACTCTCTCAGCATGAATTCCATTTGCACAGCTGCTAATGTTTATTCTTGACACTTCAGTAGAATATAAAGTGCCTGAAAACATCTTAAATATAGTGTATTACCCTTTTCTTGAAACAGTGTAACACTACTTCCTTTTCTTTTTTATCTTTTTTTCTTTTTTTTTTTTTTTTTTTTTTTTTTTTTTTTTTTTTTTTTTTTGGATATAGCTGCATATGCTTTCTGCCCTTCCTGAAATGGACCCATGTGGATCTCTTGGTGGTATTGCTGAGCAGCTAAAATCTTTTTAGAGCTTCCCAGTATCTGAGGGAGTGTATTAACCTAGCTTTTTCTGTGCTTTTGAATGCTTTTCCCTATCCTGTGAAGGAAGGAGGAATGGCAGAAGACAGATTCTGCTACTTGAGTGCTATGAGAACTAGGGATGATTCTCTCCTTGTACAGGCTCCCTTACACCACCCTGCTGAGAAGGCAGCAGACGCTGGTATCAAAGATGATGTTGTTACAGCTTCAATTATTTCTCCCTTGTTTTTTTCTGATTGCCTGTGGCTGCAAATCTTGTAGATGATTTGATTTCATCTCACAGCTCTGAAACACTGTAAGAGGGTTGCTCTGAGTTTCAAGCATCTTTATTTGCATTTGAAAGTCATGTAGGTTTGACAAGAAGACATTTTAAAATAATTTTGYTCAAAACCTCTAAAAAAACCCTGTTGATATTTAGGAAAGATTTCCAATATTGGTTTAAACTAAAAATTAAACTAATTCATATTGATATGRCGTAGATATAGATTGAATCACAATRTCCATGCAAGGTTTTGTTGTGGTTTAACAATTCATTACTAAGCTAATATAAAAAGTAAATTTGCTTAGTTTTGATCATAGAAGAAAGATGGTTTAAAACCATATAAGGTCTGAAATTTAAATTAGGTGCCTTGATTCTCTATTGGTTTTTAGCTCACGCTTTCCTCAGTCAATATATCAGCACATCCTTTAAATAGTCTACTTTACAAATTASCATTGACTAAATACTTTACTATGAGTTCTTAGAAATAATTACAGGCAAAGAGGTGATATACAAAGGAAGCCATAGGGTCAGAATCCTGGGGAACATGATAAGAATGTTAAGAAAGTCTTTTTTTTTTCCAAACAAATTATTTCATAAAACTCTGTAGCTGGAAAACTAGGTCCTTTTTGCATTTTTTCTATTACAGAGAATTATTTTAATTCTACAGAAAAATCATCAGCTAGCTGAAATTGCTTCTATTAAAGAAAAAATATCTTAATTATTCTTATCTTAATGTTTAACACTTAGTGAAGAATTAGCAGCACTATTTATCTAACAGCACCTCTATGTCATTTACAGTTCCARCAGCTGTTGTATTAATTTGCTTTGTTTCTCAGTGTTATCTCTAGCTTCCATTTAAAATCAGAAACTTCATTTTATGTATTTTTACTTTGAACTATTCTTGTTCTAAATTCAGTCATCCATGAAGACTGAAGCAAATGGCTGAGCAAACGCCCCTCAAATAAACATATTTTAATGACTATGCATTAACATAAAAATAAAATCACAATAAATTTACATGTCAAGAAATCTTTGTGAACATGACTCCCTATAAGTGTTTTATAAAAACCAGTATAGATTCAGTTCCATAGACTGAACTTCACCAAGAGCTCCTCATGTGGAGAAAGGAGCAYCAATGTTGCTGGCAGAGGGGATAAGAATGTATAATGTGAAACCAGTGAAGTGACAGCTTCAGTTTATTCCCAGTAATTTCATGTAGCTTCCTGGCTGAGGCTGTTGGGGTCCATAATTCCTGGAAAGTCATACAAAGGTTACAGATGGTGGCTTTTCAACATGCCTGCACTGCCTTGGAAAAAAATCCACCAGAGCCTTGAAGGCCAAAACTAAAGCCTTGAGGTGAATTTTCTGCATCTGCAGGTTTCCTGACGCACACCTGGGTGCCAGGTCTGTAGGGCTTGGACTTTTAAACCCTCCACTCTGAGTAAGGAAAGTCCTTCTGGTAAGACTGCCAAAGCTTTTTAGATGGTGATTACAAATCTAGAAGATGATGGCTTTTGGAGAAGTCCCTATATTAGGATAGCTCCAAAGGTGGAAGCAGCTTGTCAGGAAGCTTCCTTTTGCTGCAGGAGATTTCAATCCTCTGTTTCTCAGTGCTGTGTGATACAAAACCTGTTCTTTTAGGCTCTCAGGTTACAAAACAAATTTGTTAATAAATGATTTTCCCTTTCAGCTGATTTTCTCTTTCCTAAATTCCCAGCCCAACCTGAACAAATAATTTTAATGCAAAAAATGAATACATGACATTCTTACCAGAAGATAGAATTAAACTTGAGACCTGAATCAGGAATAAAATCTTGCAGGCAGGCTGTAATCAGAAAAGAATAGCTGCATTCCTGTGATGCAATGTTATTTAATCACTGGCTGTTGCATCACCATTTCCTTGGCTGAGGAACTGAGTTCTTCCTTACCTGAGGAACTGAGAAGGGCATGGGTATGTAAATGCAGAATCCTATTTTATCTTCCAAGACCTAGTGAGGCTGTGGGGAGCATGGAGCGCTGTGGGGAATATCACACCCTTTCAGTCAGACCATGAAAGTAAGAARGGCTTTTTTACTGCATGGAGGCTGGGTGAGCAGGAAAAGATTATCTCACTTGGAAAATTACTGTTACTATTTCACTATGAGGATGTAGCCACCTCCAGAAAAGTATTATTGTCATAGTAGTCTATATTAAAATAATACCTGATTCAGAGTGAATTGCTGYCATTTATGATGATTCTGAGAATCTAGAAAGTAGTAAAGTCAAAAATCCTATACAATAACTTTTGGAATGGTCAGCTATGATCTGTATAATGGCTGTTATCTAATCAAACACATAATTTGTTTGAATAAATTAGGCCATTGCAAATTCACTAGGTTGATTATAGCTGCCTCTATTCTAGCTGACCTATAGCTTGACTCTCAATTTAACCATGTTGTATTGTGTAATATAAATCTACTGTGCTAAATAAATAGCCATTTGAAATAAAGTCTCTAAAACTAGAATAAGTGAAAGTGAACATATTTCTGCTGTTGGATATTACTTAATCTTACTTCTAGACATTTCAAAATATCTCTTGTTTAATGATATCTCTCTTCTTTTCATTCCAAAATTTCATCATATTTGGTGTTGATCCAACTAATTCACCAATATTTCAATCTGGGAAAAGATGAGTTTTCTACCTAAATCTTTCCTGTAGTCTCAGCTGCATGCAGCATTAAGTAGAAACTTCCTTTCCATACTAATGGGTGATGATCTTTTMATTTAAACTTCTTTCTTTGAACTTTAACCATGTGCTAGTATGGGTAAACTAATTTTTCTCAAGACAATGCGTTTTAACAGTTAAAGAAAATACCAGCAAGCAATATCATCTTGGTAGTTAAGTGTCTCCCTGAATTTCCCCTGCTGAAGAACTGCTACACATCTGAAAAAACATCTTGAAAGTTTTCTACCCTTTTAATATTTTTTGTGTAATTCTCTTTAGTATGCCCTATTTTTCAAGGGATAACCACGCAACAGTAACAGCTCATTTTCAMAGGTTGATGCTAATTATAATTGCAACTAAACCTATTGGTTATCTAAAAGAAGAGAAATCTCTACAAATAAGAAAAAAACACACAACTGCAGCCCTGTGAGAAGGCAAAGTTTGTGCTGCAGTAGGTTGGAAAGTGAAAATTATGAAGTGTGTAAGTAAAAGGAGTTGATGGAGGGTATCAAAGAAACTACTCTCTTTGTCAGTGTGAATCGAATACACATGAAACAAAATGTACTTTGTACATTCTTATCATGACTTACCACTGAGTAATCTACACTATGCTAAATTCTGGGTATTCTGCATACAACATAACTTACTGATAGTAAAGTTTAGCTAAACTTTAGCTGCAATCAAAGCTATATGAGGCTTTCACATTTTCCCAGTCACTTCATTTGACTACGAATTYGTAATCTCTTTTTCTGGTAGCAGTCTAACCACCTTTCTTTGCAGTCACTCTTTAGATGAAACATTACTGACATTTCACATCTTCTTTTCTTCCCTTTCTGAGTTCAAGTTGTTCAAGAGGAACTCTTCTAATAGCAGTCCTCTTTTCCTAATATGGCTATATGGAACCAAACTTAGTATCTGCTTTGTGCTTTATACTGATGACAAATGAACTCGTGTCTGAATGCCACCATCTGTACTTGTTTCTGCCTGGTTTGGTCAGGATCATAAAAAAGAATTTAAATTGCAAATTTGTTCGTGATTTCCTGTCCCAAATATCCTGTATGTGTTCAATAATGTCTTTGTAAAATACTGAGAAGTAAGCAAATCACCCTTAAATCCTTATAAAACATTGGCAAAACATACATCTCCTATATGAAGTTTCCCAGTGATTTCAGGGTGTTGGAATGGCACTTTTCTCCTTTTTTTTTTTCAATAGATTCAMCAGACATATTTGTGTCATATAGAAGCACATTCAATTTATGTTGTGACTACATTTCTTTGCTATTTTTATTAAACGATTTGTTATATTATCAACACTGCTGTCATCTTATTGCACTTTATTGACTTCCTCTCACAGTTTAGAAGTTGTTCAATAAAACTTGTCACTCTCTAAAACTTATATTCTTCCAAGTACAGCACTTCATTGAACCAGACAAAGTGAAAGGACAGCTCTATTTTTGAAAGTACAGTAAATACATTGCATAAGACTGAATAAAGTGTCCAAGAAATGAAATAATGGTCTCTTTTAGTAGTCTTTTAAAACTACCCTTCAGTTTACCAAAAGAAAATATTCATATCTGTTCCTGTGCAAGCAGAGAGGTGAAGAAACAATTAAAACCACTTAACAGTGGTTCTGTGTTTTACTTAATCAGCCTGAAAGACACTGACAAAAAGAAGAAATTAAAAGCTGTCATAAATAGCGTTTGAATTCTTAATTTAAAAAAAATAATCAATGAGATTTATTAGCAAAAAATTTARAAAGTAAAATTCTTAACAATCCCATTTTATTTTCGGGAGGCATTGGTCACATTTATGCCTGTCCCCAGGCATGATATCCTGCCAGCACTTCAGTGAGAACCACTTGCAGCTCAGTGGCCTACAYACAGCACATATAGTGCTGTGATATRTATTATTGCTAAGCAATTTAAATGTATATAAGCAAGCAGAAGAGGGAAGCGACTAATTTTTGGGTGATGTGACACCCTTCCTCCTTCAGCAGAAGTCTGGAACTTGAAGATGTCTTCAATAACTTTGAATCCCCCTTGCAAAGAACTGACTTATCCATTGAAAAAGAAAATTCTTTTGAGTACTTTACAGCAAAGAAAAAGCCTTACCTGTATGTGAAAACTGARTGCAGACACCTCTTTCCCTTCCCACCTCCCCATCAAGAAACGTATTGGTTCAACAAGAGCTGACTCAGTGCACTTAAATCACTGCTTGAACATATATCCTACATGCTAGGCTAAAAGAAATCCAGGTCTGAGAATGAGACTATGAGCCATCTGCTCTTATTTGAAATACCCACCATAAAAYGATCATATAAACTGTCTTTATACTCAGTGGAACAAAATGAGCACCCTAAGAGGGCTATTATTTCTGAAATATTTTTAAAACTATTCTTGATGATGCCAGCCTCTTCCTTCAAGTTTCTATTAATTTCCCTGGTGAGACCAATGTGCTTTTCATCAGAAAATACATCCTTTCTCCTCATGTTGCCTGTGCAGGACATACTGTCATTAGACCRTGGAGCACAAACTCAATTGCAGGCTCCCTTTAGGTACTGGAAGCTGCTATTGGGTCACCTCAAAGTCTTCTCCAGGCTGAACAAACCCAATTCTCTCAGCCTTTCTTTGTAGGAGAGGTGCTCCATCCCCCTGATTGTCTTTGTGACCTCCTCTGGACTCGCTCTGGCAGACCAACATCCTTTCCATCCTTCCTGTGCTGGGGACCCCAGAGCTGGATGCAGCCCTGCAGTGGGGTCCCACCAGAGTGAAACAGACTGGCAGAATCCCCTCCCTYGCCCTGGCCACGTTGCTTTGGATGCAGCCCATGGTACAATTGGCTTTCTGGACTGAGCCCACATTGACAGATCATGTCCAGCCTCTCATCCCCCAGCACCCCCAAGTCTTTCTCAGCAGGGCTGCTCTCAATCTGCTCATCCTCAGCCTGAGCTGATATTGTTGTCCCAACTCAGGTGCARCACCAGCACTTGGCYTTGTTAAAMCYCATGGGATTCCCACGGTCCCACTCCCTGAACTTGTCCAGGTCCATCTGGATGGCATCCCATCCTATAGGAGTGTCAGCTGCACCACTCAGCTTGGTGTTATCTGAATATTTGCTGAGGGTGCACTTGATCCTTTCATCTATGTCATTAATCAAGSTATTAAATAACACTGGTCCCAATACAGACTCCTGAGGGACTACTTGTCACATTCTTAAAAATTAATCAGAAAAATGTCATCTTCTTCCCTTTTTTTATGAATAGCCAAAAGATACCAGATTTTTAGGGAGACTGAAATTTCCAAGTAATTTGAATGGTCAGTAGTGACTGTTTCAGGCCTCTAAAAATGTCATTATTTAAAAATTACCTTGAATAACTTAAGGTGGAACTGTGAAGTCAAACAWGGTCTTTTAYCTCAGGTATCAGTGAAGTCAACTGCTAAGAAATAAAGAATTTTGYCATGCCCTTCTCTTTCTYTCTTTTCWGATAAATATTTTKCCATGTATTAAATAATTTTGGCAARATGATTGGTATAAAGAAGGATTCTATATCCTTGTGGCTGGTAAATGCAAGAGGGTAGAAATAGGTTATCACCTTTGCRTAAGGGATTATCTAATTATTTATACAGAATGCATCAAGGTGAAGAGGAGACTGARAGCACCCACACCAGTTCCAGAGTATCCAGTATGACTCTTGAACTCATGATAAGTATACACCAGTGTTCACATGCTCATAAGAAAGGGAAAAATGCACAAAGATTTTCTAACTGCAGGTTTGATSCCCATCCAGGGCATTCWCTTAAGAGCTGGACTCAGTGATCCTTGTGGGTCCCTTCAAACACAGAATATTCCATCCTTGTGTATGCAAGGCTGAAAACTAACTCCAGTTTTGTAATACACATGTCCACTTCTATACAGGTACTACCACACATGGAACTCTCAAATGGAAGAAAAGCATTCAGGTATTGGGAAATATTTCTGATCCTGATAAAAAGAAATTGGTAAAAAAATACAAAATTCACAATCTTGTGATTGCTAAAGCAATGATTTTCAACAAACCTATGATTCAGCTTCTCTGAAATTAACCTACTTGTATTAATAAATCTTGTAAGGAATACCAGGCCACTCACAGGAATCTCAATTTCTCTTAAGTTGATTGCAACAGAAGTAGACTTTAAATAATACAATTTTCWTCGAAAATATGTAGTATTATATCATAGAAAATGTATAAATAATGACGTTAGCTGCAAAAAAATATTATTTTAAATTATTGGTTTATATTTAAGCATTAAGATTTTAATAAGTTATTCAAGAAATTTTATTTTAGTGGCCTTCCAAACATATAATTTAAAGTTATTTTATTCCAGTGAAAAATATTATGTGAAAATATGTGAAAGATAAACAGGATTTTGTAAGGTGAGCACATGATAACATTATAAATAAAGTTTCAGTGTCTCAGGTACATTTAGCATCAACAAAGATTTWACATCTTGGTAGACCATCTAATGTTTGATAATGATATTTGTTGGGTAAATCCTTGAAATACTAATGTTGCTTGTATGCAGACTATACATACTACTCATGTGTAATATTTTTTCAATTGATGTAAATGGGAATGTTTACAGGTTGCTTGCAATAAACTACAAATTTGTGGAAAATTTATTTCAGATTTATGTTTCTGGAGACTTTAAAATAATTTATGTTTGAATAATAATAAGTTTTTTCTAAGTTACTTCATTAAATAATACAGAATACATATTTAAATATTAGCAACCCTTACTGTTAGAGGGACCATGATATTTTTATATGAACTCAAGATGTTTTTAAATGGGAAGTTTACTGGGATCACTGAATGTGTATCTCTGAAAAAATAGGAGAGGCTGGCTATTTCCAAGCAAAGGTTGGTGGCATCCCTAGTATAATGCCAAGGAGATCTGTCACAGAAATACTCAAAAGAGTGGGCATTCTGCCTCTGAGAGAGGGAACAACCAATAGAGATTTCTGTAAATGTCCTGTTTTCTGTATCTGAGTTTTGATGAATGTTCTTCCCAGATTTTGCCAGGTCTGACTGCTGTTTCTGTGTTGTACCATCCTTGGATGAGCTAGAGACTTTYAGGGAACCGTATCTGGAAAAAAAGAAAAGCAGCATGTTCAACTGAACTTGTGCCAAGCATTTTCATTCAAGATTCCTGAGAATTTTTATTCTTTACTAAATCTCTCCCTGTGCTTTCTATTTGTCATAAAATATCAACATTTTGTAAAATGAGCTGGAAAATTTGGTAAAATCCTACAGAGAACTTATTACCTTGAGATTTGTAATGAACTATTGTAGTCAATTATTAGATCATTATTTAAAAMAAAACCAAAATGAAACMAACATAAAAATAAAAAGAAGGAAAGGGACGTCAAATAATCCCCATATAACCATTTCAATTGTCCATCTTGGAAAAGAATTACGGGTAAGCAGCAGTCCATGAAGTGATTTTAATTATTAACTGTCAAAAAAATATCCTCTGATCATTCAAAAATCAGTAGATCCAGATCTCCYGTTTGATCTCCTGTGTGCAATTTCATTCATAAAGTGAGAATGCAAGTAATGCAAGTATTGCCTTAAGCAATTTTAGTGAAGCTAATGTAAAGATGATAACTATATCAGAATGTGTTAACTGCTTTACTTATCATTAGAAGATAARGACTTATACATGATGTGGTAAATATAAGGGATCATATTAGGTATAGTAAACTGTATTATGCTTAGTGATTAATCCATTCAGTGTTGATCTATGCTGTTGAAATGAAGAATTAAAACAAGGACACTGTTTCTATCTGTCTCCTACATCACTAAGTTTTAAAGAMTTCTCTTTAAAAATCTTCTTTTATATTGTTCATAATTCTGACAATGCAGCAGTCACAAGATAACAATTTCTCTCCTTCTTTGTTTAACACTGAGCAGAGTAGTCCTTCAAAGGTTGAAGATGGATGGCAGTGTACAAATTGCATTTCTTCCATTCCTTGGCTCCATAATTCTAAAATGAAGACCATAACCAAATGCCTCCCATTTTGTATCCCATAAATACATAAAATAAAACTTAAATTAAAATTTATAAGCAAATAACACTATAAAAATATTAATTTGCAACTAGAGTGCATGAGATTTGAAGATTGAACTGTTGCAGTTGTCTCCATACTTTCTCTTTGCTTACTCATTAATCTGCTGCTATCATCCAAGATTTTTGTTTGTTTCTTGATATAAAGAAATTAATCACATTGTGACAGCAGTGATAAATACATTTGACCATGTATTATGATAGCTTAAGGCAGTATAGTTGTCATTCTCCATAAGATAGCTTTTCATGTTTAAAAATCAACAATTTATTTATATACACTTTGGAAGTTATTACATCAATGTATTTACCTTTCTTTTTATCAGAAAAATTTCCTAAACTCTGACTCCCTTACTGTTTCTGTGTGACTTYTTTTCCATCATTTTGCTTAGTGAAGAAAAACTTTTCTAGTTTTGTTAGTAATAATATACTATCACAACTGTGCCTTACTAGATCATCAGTCTTTGATCTAGCAAATAAGTAACAATCTAGATATTTTTCCATAGCAACTCTTTCATGCAAAACATGAAGAACATGCAACATTTTACAGTGGAAGCTATTCAGTAGGTTGCCTGGTCATAGGCCAGTTTTCAGTCACAACTTTCATCTATTGTACTTTTCCATACTAAATTTAAGGGGTTTTTTTATAGTATTTTATTCAAAAGATTTTTTTATAGCAGGTAAAGTAGTGTATTTTCCACAAAATAATTTTTAGTTCCTAATGCCAAATCACTACTTCCCCTTTTAAAAAACAAGTTATTCTGGAACAGAATTATATGAGGTGACTCACTGCTAAATTTTATCCTCTCTAAGGTGGAATGCTTTCAAAAAGAAGAAGCTGAGAAGGTGTAATTACACATATTTTATTTTTAACCCATTTTCTTCTAATTCTTTGCCCACACTTCTCTGCTTTGAATAAGCGCTGTTACTTCCATACTATCTATAGCTTTAATCGCTTTAATATCTTAGAGTTAGAATATTTGACACAGGGACTTGTGAAAAATTTCTTAAATAAGAGTTATGTGAACAGTTTTGGTGAATGCTATGTTKTATTGCCCAAATGCCAACTTTCTATCCACCTGTTTGATTCAAATATCACCCTTGGTCTTGAGCTTTATTTATATGTTTGTCCCAATATTTTTGAGACATCACTAAAAAGAGAAATTAAGACTTACATGGAAAATTATATATGGTCAGTCTTTAAATATAATTCCAGGATTTCGGGGATGTSAAATATTCTTTTGCTGGTTGATAATTTCTTTCATATGCATCTTTTTGCCATCAATTTTGCCCTTCCATTTTCACTAATTTGAAGAGCTCCAGTGGTTTCCAAAGGCTGCTAAAGCCTATATCTGTACACAGGTAAAAATGCAAATTTTTAACCTAAAATGAATGAATCTGCCTAAGGGTAGTGTTTATTGCTGTTTTTTATGACTATGGTTGATTTAAACTTGGCTGACAGAGGAGCTGACATTGACAAATAAGAGGATTCCTCTGAATAAACCATGTAGCAGAATCTTACCAACTGCTGTTATACATCAGTAACAATATGGGAAATATTTGCAGGTCCTTGCATAGAAAATGCTTCTATTACTCCAAGGATCTGGTAGGACAATAACTACCTCTAAAGACAAATAGTGACGTTTCAATGAGTCAATTTCTGTCTTGATATTTAATCTTTTAAGATTGAGCCACAAGATAATAGCAGAAGGGTAACTTCATAATTTTCTGGTTCTTTCTGCCTTATCTTTCAGCTTCCTAAATCTGTACAATAAATTTGCTTGTGTTAATTATGGAGCGGTGCTTTCAAAGAATTGCCCACACCYTTCAATGCAGCATTGTTCCCAATAGAGAAGCAATTCCTAACATGTGTGAGTCAAGAGGTGCTTTCTGACTCATCTTTCTGTTATTCCAGCCTATCATTTAATTTAAAAAAAAATATATATACCTCTTAAGAATTTCTCAGATGAGGCCCAAAGTCTAATGGTCATCCAAAATGCTATGTGCTTTTAGCTGTTAACTATTTGATTACAGCTGCTGAAATAGTTAACTAGGCCACACTCTCAATGAAAGATGTCTTAACTGTTACCTAAACTTCAACAGTTATAACAAATAAACCTTGGAATTTTGCTGGATTTATAAATAAAGTAATAAACAATCTGCCTTTCTGATTCCAAATTTGTGCTKGAGAAAAATTTTGTTGCAGAAGATGTAAATTCCGCATAAATTTTCCTACTTTAGCTTGCAATMTTGAAGCCTTTGGGTACCTGCACAAATGAGCCCCATTACTCGAAATTAATTTTATTTTAGTGTCTTCATATTATTTTATTTTTAGGTTTTCTTCATACATGTGCATATCAGTCTTATAACTGAATCTTGGAATTTCAGAGTCAGAATGTACATGGAGCAATGGGACAGGAGTTTTTCTCCATTCTTTTGGTAAGGCACAGTCTTTTAATATTTAGTATTTCATATTTCATGCTTGTTATCATAAATATAGTATTTATTTCATATTTCATGCTTGTTATCATAAATATAGACTGCAGGCAGTTGTATAATAGTCACCATGTCTTTGGTGATGGTGTTTCCAAAGTTTGTCCCCATTTTGTGTTAATCTTGTTCTCAGTAGTTCTCTGGTTCGGTTTCTTTGYTGTTGTTGGGGTGTTTTATATTTTATTTTATTGTTTTATTTCAGTAAGTTTTCTGATATGTTTAAATAGCAATGTGTGGGTAGAAGATTTGGAGGCAATTGCTCCTCAACCATCCCAATAATTTGAAGAGTGGTGCTTGTATTGACACGTCTGACTCCTTAGGTCCAAGGAGTCATCTCTAATTCACTCCTCACACCCTTCACAAATAGTTAGAAATACTCCCTTGGAAAATATGCTGGTTTTCCCCTCCATACAGCATTTCTAGTTTTCCTATTCTATTTCCCTCCCTTCTGACCATAAGACTTTACTGTTTTCCCATGTCCAGCTTGAATTCCTCCATTGTGCCCTTTTGGAATTTGAAATAGCTTTATTTYACTACTATGCAAACTACTACTATACTTTTATACTGCAAACTGCCATGCAGTGGGAGGCTATGCTATATAAATAACTCCCTATATATTGTACATTGAATAAAGGAAACATGTTGTTTGTCTTTTTAATTCCTTGGTACTGGCTCTAAAACCTACCAAGTATTACCTTAAATGTCTCCTAAGTGGTTATGATTTCAAAGTTGAAATTCTGCATAATTTTGTGAYCTACTGAACTCTGCTTCCCCACCTTTCTATCTGCTTAAACGCTCCTGACGTGTTCCCATCAATACTTCCAGTCTCTCCTGGCCAGCCTTGYTGCTTGTCTCTTGCATTTCTTCTGCATCTGTCACAGCATTTCCTTCTCTAATTTTCTGCATTGGTGAGCTGCCCRTTTCTGCCTCACTAGTACCAAAAAAAACCAACTCAAGTGACTGTCYTTTTTGTCCTATGTACCTACACAGAGAAGAGTGTGATAAAGTATTTCCTTTTAAGTAAATAGAATAGTGGGTTATTTGAACTGATTTTTATGCACTGACTAAATTATCTGYGCATGTGAGTGACCCAAGTACCTGCCAAGTGTCTTAATTCCTCTTGGGGCATGGTTGTKTGTTTTTTTGTCAATGTTTTATAACTTGCGAAGAATAGATGAACAAAATTTTAAAACCTGCAGCTTCAATTGATGTTTTTATATCACAGTTACTTGACAAAATAATGTTTTATTCAATAGAAGTTATTTTTCATATTTTCTCTCACTTATAGAGTTTATTTACTTGGAATTTTTTTACCCATTGCTTATGGGACATAGTTCCTATTTCGGTTTTATGCRTGTAAACCTTCAGGGCACAGAAAGACAAGGGTACATATTAAAAATAAAATAAATTTACATGCCATGCTTTCTCGGTTAAAGCTTCTGTTCCAGAGGAAGAAATTGTACATTCAACTTCCCCAGTATTCTGGGTTCTCTTTAGTTTGGAAGGTTAAGTGCAAGAATGAAAATGTACAAGAGTGCTTCTTCTTTGGAGGAGTTATTTTTGTCATCTTTTTCAGTTGAGAGCAGTATGATTTAATGGCTTAAATTTGAATTAGGGAAATGGGAGTTTCAGCTGATAGCTAATGACTTGTGAAACTGACTTGAACAAATCTTTTATAATGTCCCCATGACAACTCTTGGCTTTAACTATGAGTAACATTAACAAGTGCTTTGGAAAGATGTCATCARACTACTGACTGCAACTCTGAATGGAATTGTTAGACTTCAATTTACAGGTCTTTCTCTACTTTTTGACTGCTGGCGGAAGTCTGGCTCAGAATCCAAGACAAATAAAGCCATAAGGTGGTGGTCGAGAAAAAAATAGTTCTACCTTTGAATAATTCCTGTGGACTTACAGTCACCAAAGCTGCTACAGAGACAAAATGCACCCCTGGTTTGAACTGTGAAGCTCGCAGACATGCCTTCCCATCACTTGCAGAGTACTGCGGCTGAGGGATGTGACCTACAGCCCTCTGTGATTGCCTCCATTTTTCACTGAAAAATCAGTACATAAAGATGTGTGTTTTCTGTTCGAGCTCTTAATTTGTGGAGAGAAATGTCACTGAAATAGAACTCTGGTGTCAGACCAATAATGATCATTGTCCTTTTGATCTGCATTTCATGTTCCTGTGTTATAAATAATCAATTTTTCACTTGAAAGTGTTCATATAAAAGGCAGTGCAAACCTTCCTTAATTTTACATTTTTGTCTCGCCCTGCAGCTGTACTGAAAAATCACTACCTTGCAATTAAAACTATTTTCCTTGGTGGCACACTTCAAGAGTCTGGTTCTTTTGCTGGCAAAAGTTTCTTGTATGTGAACATGTAATCCTAGGTGAGTCATTAATCAGTTGAATGAAGTTCACAATTATGTGGAATATCCAGTGACACAGCTCTTTGAGAATAAYATTACTGGAAATGCATTAAGTATTTTGCTCTCAGCCAACATGACATAGAACTTTACTGGTTTGCAGTCTAAAGCTTGGGTTTTAATTTCAGCTATGGCATAACTGAGATTATACCATATATAATGATTAGGTTAAAGATTCACTTATTAAGATTCACTAAGAATATTCTAAAACTATTACTATATTGGAGGGAAGGAATCTTATTGCGACAAAATGTGGTTAATACAAAACATAGTCTTGTATTTTTCAAAATGCAAATGTGAAGATAAGAAATGAACAATTTTTACTAAAGTGACTTAGGTTGCACCTATTGGGGCTGGTAAGTCATGCAGTACATATAAAAAATTATGTTCTACTTCTACTGAGTACAAACTGCTGCAAGAGTTCAGGTGTTTCTATGACTGCTGGGGAAGAGTTCTCCGAATGCCCAGGTGGAACTGGGGAATGTTTGAATGGAAGAATGGCTTGTACCTTCTTTTTTCTTTCTCCAGTAATTTGTTAAGGAAGACTTAAGTCAGCATTTATATTTCACCCCRGCCAAATACACAATAAAACAGTTAGAAAGCCAAAGTTTATTAACTTTATTCAGTTCCAAAGTTATTCACTTTATTCAGTTCCTTAGTGTTAAGAGAAGAGTTTCAGTGAAGTCTATAGCAACCCAAACWAAGACCAGGCTGGTTTGCCTTGGAGTGATGAAGAGGCTTGTGTTGAGTCTAGGTATAGCCTCAACTGTCTGAAGAAAGGCTATGTCCTTTAGACAAGAAGAAATGCCAAGGCTATAAATGGTGCTTCTGAGACAGTCTGACACTTTCAAAGACTGCATTTAAAAGCACATTTAAGGATTCCACAGTAGAAAAAAAAGGCAATGGGAAATAATTAATTCTTTTGAAARTGTGCAACCTATGCTAGCAATGAAGTTGGTTATAATTTGCCACTGTAATAACTTTTATCATATTTTTCTCAACTATTATATGCAAAGAGAGGAATTCTTTCTGGATTACAAGAAGAAATAATTGAAATAACTCAGGYATATTTTTAGCTGAAATACTAAAAGTGCAAGATTTTTCACTGCAGGTAACTGTCAATTTAGCTTAAAGCAGTCACCATTTTTAAAATTGGGCTTTATAACTGATAGTATGGAATGAATTATGGCAGAAAATCTGAAAACTGAGTAAGAAATTATGCAGAGTTCTTTTTATGCAAACCCTTACCTAYATGCAACACTGTATGTTCAGTGTTTTCAGGCCCTGGCTTTTGAAATCACAGATCTGGAAATGTGATAGTGACCTTTCTCCCTAAGACTGTTAGAWATTCCATGCATTTCTGATATTGTTGAAAAATCTCTTTCTATAGAAATAGATTTATAAATATTCCAGCTGTCTCCTGACTTAGTTCCTGGGCATAAATTCACGAAGAAAAGAACARCACCTGTTCTGTTTCTTCTAACAGTGATGAATTTATATGGTAGGACAGGATGTCTGTTTTAGTCCTGTAGTTCAGTACCACTTTTGTAGCTGACTCCTGCTCTTTCTGCCCCTGTTAATTTCATACAAAAATTACCTCTGACCTATGAAAATGAATTTTATCGGCAAAATTCTGTTTAGACACAGTATTTTGTAGCTGTTGTCATTCTAGACTTTTCTAAACAATAGTTTTGCAAAGSGTCTTACACTTAATGTCTAACATGTTATTTTTTATTTGCTTAAMACTAGAATGTGTGATACTTAGTATTTTTGATGCACCTTAAGGGTAAACCTGAAGGAACCAAYATAAAATCTTTAATTGAAGACACACAGGAACACACCTAGAGAAGACTGGAAGTGGAATTTTACAACAAATAGTTTTAAATAAACTTCAAGTCTTTCTGAGAAGCTTGACTCTATGTGCTATTGAAAACCAATAATACTGTTGAACCAGGCTTTTCAGTGTCCTTAGGACATTGCCTAAAATTTGTGAACAGAATGCTCTACTTCTGWCTAAATCTCATTTTAGTAAGGCATTTTGAGAAAGTGATACATTTTGAGAAAGGTATACTTGGAAGGACTTTTGCTTGTTTAGACTCAGTGGATAGTGAAAATAAAGCAACTGAGGATGATCCTCCTGTCTTTACCAAGACACACAGGAACTATCAGCTGAKAACCTCTGTGTCCCCAGAGTGAAGAGGCTTGAAAGAAAATGAGGAATCCTGGAAATCTGAGTTCTAAAAGGAAGGTAAGAAAATTGATGCAATCTGAAAAAGGAGATGGAAAAATACAAAGATGTGAAAAGAAAAAGAAAAGGATCTTCTGAAGAATATGACTGTAAAATTGAGCCTGCAAACCTGGAAGTGTTTAGGRATGGGTAGTCTCCTTTTCCCATTCTCCAGGGAAAAACCCAACTGAAAAAATAGAAGTTACTTAATTTTTCATCTCAACTTACTATTGCAGGTTAGACCAGGAGCACATATTCTTTCCCCATCTTAATCTGAGACTATGTATTTTTTTTTAATTACAAAGATCTGGAAWCCATGTAATCTATATATTGGGTTCATATAGGGGTTTATGAACCACAGAGGTGAGCTGACAGGAAAAAAATATATGCCCTTTCTTCTGATGGAGGATTKTTTGAAAAGGAGTTATCACTCTAAAAAGTTCTGGATCTGAAAAATCATCATCTTTTCACCTTCCAAGTTTCTAAGGTGACRTGCTTTTCAGCATGGCTGGGCAAAAGCTTATGCCTCTGCATGATGCTTTTTCCTTGTGTTAAGTGCAATCAACAATGAGCTTTTAAAAATGCCTGTTGACAGAAGTGTGAAGGGAAYATATCAATCAGTTTCTGAATATAATGGCTCTATGTTGCAAGAAATTAAGTAYAGTAAATCTCAAAATCATTTACATTATCTTGATTCTTATTGGTTCTTAATACCAGGTTAAATCATCAGTACAATACAAACAACATACAAACTACAATGAAAAAAAAATTTCTATTTAATATATTTTTTTTCTCTAGAATTTCCACTGACAGCTATTAAGAAAAAAAGTTGTTTTTTAAACAAGCAGTGTTCTRGAAATATCAAGATGACATCCACAGATGCCTGCAGGAATTATACTCAAATTTTTTGTATGTAGCTGGTTCTAAGAAGCCTTTCAGGTTCCATGTACCTTGTGGTTCTTGTGGAAGAGTAGGCATTTTGGTTGTGGTTTGCATCAGGAGGTGTTGGTTCCTTATGATGCAAGAAAAGACTCTGCAAAGTATCATTCAAAATGGTGGAGTTTTGAGCTAACRCTACAAAGAAAAGTATGGCTAATTTTACATCTTTGATACTGAGAACCCTGAATAATGCATCATTGAGTGCTTTAACTATCAGGGCACAGCCCACCATGCAGACCCCATCCTTAAAAAGCTTTATCCAATTTTGGTAATTTGACCTRTTGCTGGATTTTCTTACAAGAAAGTAGTTCATCACTGCTACTGTCAAGCAGAAAGGGTGTTCCTATAAGAACTTCTTGCTGYACTTTTAGATAAAAGCAAGGATACCAAGGTGGTATAGTCTTTTCTACCATGCGGGAGCAACCTGCAGGCTCCTTTTGTAAAGACTGGCCAAGCGCATCCTGAAGACAGGGGCTGTGGGCTGCCCAACACAGGCTGAGGGCCACAGGCARTGCAGCCAGAGGGTCTCCCAGTGACTGCTGGGTGGATCATTACCTCCTTGATGTAGAAGGGTTGCCCAGTTGCAACATTTTAGAGAGAATCACCACACCCAAAGAGAAGATGTCACGGGAATGGAATAGAGAGATTAGTGTACATGACAAAAATTCAGCTGTGGTGAAGAATTACAGGAATTGGGTATTTTTTTGTGGTTCCTCAATGAATTGCCTAGTGGTTAGAATATAATTTATCAGGAAGGAACTCAAATAAAAAAGAAATTAAAGATWTGTTTCACTCTAATATCTGTATGTGAAATCATCTGAAAGTACAAGACGTGCCAGCGTTTCTCTGTCCTAAAGTCTTGGTGATTCTGTTGCTCTTTATTATGAAAATATCCATTGTATTACTAATACAGTGTGGAATAAAAAGAGAGTGGGAGTACCAGAGCATCRAGAATGCCAAAACTTGTAAGGAAYCACTCTAACTTAATCTTAGGCTATYTTTGTAGTCAGAAGGGGATCAGTCAGGGCGTAAACATGGGGATGGATGGCTTCATAGCCTAATAGTCTTCTGTATCTGAGAGGTACTGTCTGATAATAAAGCTCTGAAGAATAAACATGCTTTCCTGAAACTTTGCTAAGATTGTATGGCTTTGGAAAGCCTTGTTTTATTCTGTGTTCCTTTTCACAGTCTGATTGGGAGCCATGGTGTTAGCTTTCTCCAGCAGAGTTTCCTCCTACTATAGTCTCTAAAAGTCAAGTTCTGTGACCACTCTAAATGTTAAAACTTCTTGAAAGCAGTTTCTTAATCACTTGTACAAATCCTGATTAAGGTGTAAAATGCACTTTGAAACTAAAATTGCAATAAATAYGCAATAAATTGACTTATTGAATGAACAAATGTCTAAATAATTATTGAAATATAAATATTTTGAAACTTACTCCCCCCCGAAAAAAAAACAAACTCCGTTTTTGTTCTATTTCCTATTAGATTTAATTAAAATGTGATCGTTTCCTTCTGAACAGCTTAACCCTAAGGAAAACAGCAAAAACAGCTGTGAGCAGTAATTTGTAAACTCYACAACCATGCAATCAACTAAGAAACTATCAAATTACTTCTGGAATTAAAATCCCATCTATAGAATTTCAAGTAAACCAAATAAGACTTAATGTTTATCATCTGTCAGACATTATTTTTAAAATAGTGACAGGTAATTTGTGAGGGAAYTTTTGACAGAAATTGTAAAAYAATTAATATTTCATTGCCCAACTAACTGCTGAGGGGAGCAGGGCACAATAGGGATGAGTTTAAATAAACAGTAAGCATCTTCAATTAATCTTTTCTGATATAATCACGTATAGTTTTGGAAGTGAGATCTCTGTTGCTACACTGGGTCTGAGCAAATAACTTTTAAACTACAAAAACAGCCAAGTGGATAGAAAAAAAATGAAAGAGGGGCATTAAGAAAGAAAGTTATTGTGAACACTTGAGTTACACATATCTCAGGAGATGCATGCAATTCAGAATATAATTCTGTCCATGTGAGATTTCCTAGAGAATATCAGTGCAGAGAAAACTTCTTCWGCTTCATCAGGAACTTTCCTGCRATGCTTTTTATGACTGMTAAAGAAAAGATCAGATATCAATTRCAGTAAAATTAATCCTGAGTAATAAAAATTTATCTTCATTTTATTTATGGAAAACTGTATTTTGTATGGGGTTTTTGCTGCTGTTTCTAAAAGCACCTACAYTTCTTGCATAACAAGACATCTGAGAACAAAAAGCCTAGGAGAAAATTCAGCAAAAATTATGCTAAATCTATAACTGAGAAACGAGTTCAGATATGATGGCATGAGAGATTACATCTATATTTAATAATAATACCTAGAAGATTTTCTATCTTAAACTATATAATAATTTGATAGAAGAATGTATTCAGTCATCGTTTCTTTAAATATAGTATCTAATCCATAACTTACAACATAGTCTGCATTTGTAAACTTCYAGACTTTTTGGACAGAGAGGAATACAAACATTAGAACAAAGAAGAAAACATGGATTTAGTGCAGTAGCTGGAGTAAACAAGGATGCAAACAATGCAAAATGGAAGAACAAGCAAAAGGCCTGTTTTCAGAAGTGTTCTTTCCTATTGCAGAAGCAATCTGAGGAATAAATATCCATTTWCCACCAGGAAGGTGATCTTTTGGTAATTTGTATGTGCAATAATAAGGAGTCATATTCAAGGGATAGAACAACTAGAGTATAATAATGCTTTTTTTTTTTGGAAGAAGGCAAGAATTGGAAATGCTGGGAATCAATTAATATGAATAYCGTAAATCCAGCTGAAATGAGAGACGACAGAGGACAGGCAAGCTTATGTTCAGAATATTATCCATGCTTTGTCCTGGGTGGTAAGATAAAGACCCTCAAAAAGTACTTCAAGAAATATATAAGTCCTCAAACATTCAAGTTTAAACTTGTAACTTCAATATTTAATTATTATACGGATGAGGGTATTGAGTCTATCATTAGTAATTTGCAGATGACACTAAGCTGAGAGCMTGTGTTGATCTGTTGGAAGGTAGGAGAGCTCTGCAAAGAGACCTGGAATGGTTGGATGGACGGGCAGAGTCCAATAAGACAAAGTTAAATAGGTCCAAGTACCGAGTCCTGCATCTTGGCCACAAAACCCTCGCAGTGCTCCAGGCTGGGGACAGTGTGGCGGGACAGTGCCCAGCCAGAAAGGGACCTGGGGGTAATGGTTGACAGCCAACTGAACATGAGCCAGCAGTGTGCCCAGGTGGCCAAGAAGGCCAATAGCATCRTGGCCTGTATCGGGAATGGCGCGGCCAGCAGGAKSAGGGAGGTCATTCTTCCCCTGTACTCGGCACTGGTGAGGCCGCATCTTGAGTGCTGTGTCCAGTTCTGGGCCCTCAGTTTGGGAAGAACATTGAGAGGCTTGAGCATGTCCAGAGGAGGGCAATGAGGCTGGTGAGGGGCTTGGAACCCAGCCCTGTGAGGAATGACTGAGGGAGCTGGGGGTGTTCAGCCTGGAGAAAAGGAGACTCAGAGATGACCCTATCAGAGATGACTCTCTACAACTCCCTGAAGGGGGCTGTAGTCAGGTGGGGTTGGTCTCTTTCTCAAGGCAGCAACTGACAGAATGAGAGGATACAGTCTTAAGCTGCACCAAGGGAAATATAGGTTGGAGATAAGGAAAAWTTTTTTTATTGAAAGAGTGATAAATTACTGAAATTGTCTGCACAGGAAGAGGAGGGAGTGATGGAGTCACCATCCCTGGATGTCTTTATAGAAAGACTGGATGTGACACTCAGTGCCATGGTTTAGTTGAGGTGTTAGGGCACGGGTTGAACTTGRTGATCTTGAACCCTAAAATCTTAACAGTATAGATGATCAAGTCCCAGAGACAGGGAATGTTCTCTGCAATTCTAATATACTGATCTAAGCAAAGCTTTAGAATTTGACTGCAGGTGTACTGGAGGGAACAAYTCCATAAGACAGCCCACTCTCTTATCCAGTAAATTGAGGGGCTGACTTCTGATTTCAAAGTGTTAGAAGGGGGGATGTAGTTAAATGAACATGAGAAGGGACAGTGCCAGAAGTCATAGTGGGTGTGAAAAGCACACTGTACCAAAGGGCAATGTATTGGTCTCCATCATACTGCTCATCTTCCAGCTCTGCTAGAATCAGGACAAGGAAGAGGTTAAGGATYTCCTATGAGACATTTACCTTTATGGAAGTTCTCATATGTAAATCAAACACAATCTCTATCCCAGAGATACAATATGTGTATTGTTGATTTGTTTATTTTATTTAAATGAAAAGATCTGATACTTYGGATAACAAAGGACTGAGCTGGCTTTTATTTTTATTCTCTTTTCTGTTTTGCTTTATATATATGATGTTTCTTCATTTCCTATTTGGTTTTGACACAAAATATGCTTTTTGGGACAGATTCCTTTATGCATGAGGTGTGTACTATTTCAAGATCCTGATTCTGAGGGAGATTTTAAGACACCTAGGTAGTTGCTAAATAATGCAGTGTGGATGATGACCCAAAGAATGGAGATTTGCATMATAAAAATCCATATTTGTCAAAAAAAATGGATGACAAATGATATTCAGAATCATACTTAGTTATTCAGTGATGGCACTTGCCCTACCRTGAAGTCTTCAGCCTGTTGATCCAAATCATGCTATAGTGTGACCCTTGCTGTGTGGGGGAAGAACTCTCATACTACTGAGCAAGAAATGTATAAGTAGATCTAGTTATGCATATATACCTACAAATATGTATCCTACAGCATTCAATCCTTTCTTTTATGCAATGRTCATTTACAGAAAAGAATAAAACAGCACTAGATACATTAATGTATCACATAGAGTGGGATTTTTAAATTTTGTTCCTTTCCACTTTCTTTGCACAGTGTAATCTACAGGAAAATAAAATGTCTCCGGTTCCACCCATGCATACTTTCCCTTGCAAGAGTTGGACRTTTTCAATGGCTCAGTTCCCATAAGTGACTCCAAATACTTGTGGGCAGCCATTTCTTTGCTCTGTAAAAGCCACGGGCTGATTCATTTCCTTGGTTGTGTAACTACTGATTGGCATTTTCAGTAAAACCCTTTTAGCTTAGCCTTTTCCCTCTGATTTGTGATTTGGCCCAAAGACTAAGTGTCCTAGTTTAGTTCTGACCTACTTATAGTTAAATTGACAGCTTGATCTTTGCATAGGTTTCTTTATTAAAATCAAAGAGTGCCCTTAAGCCACCAAGTTTTGAGGCAAACCCTAAAGCTGTCGTAATTTCATTGATGGAATTACAGGGTAATTTCAGATATGTACCATTTCTGAAATATTTTACAGGAGAGCAAATCCAAAACTRCAGCCAATTCAAAACGCCAATATGCATATCATAAATATTAATACAGGAGCTATTATCAATAGAAGGATATTCTTTGTAAGAACATCAATATGTTGTAATCTTTCTTTCAAATGCAAAGTTCTCAAATATCCTTAATTAACCTGGGTGATTTTTTTCCTAGTGACCATGACTTTGAGAGTTTTATTGTAGTTTTCCATAWTCCAAGTTAGTAGGGGTTTTTAAATCTAAGTTTTGGTATCTCCTTTCTTAAAAAAAAAAAATCAAATATTATGATTGTCATATTTTAATTGTTTTCTTCTATGGTTTTTAATTTTCTATTGAGAGAAAAAATAAAAAATATTCCTCCCATGTAGTTATTATTTTTCTTGTATGGTAGTAATGCTTTATTTTTTGTTTCCTTTCTTTTTCATTTATTTTTTCTTTTCAGCATCTTCTCTACATGAAGTTTTATCACAAAAAAAATAAAGTAGTGTATAATGACCAGGTGTTTCCATGTAAGCATATTTTTCTTGTATGTGAGAATTTTGCACTGCATAATTCAGAGGATTTTTGAATGCAGAGTGATTGGCATGATATTTCCTTTAGTGAGCTCAGCCTATTTATTATTTTTATCCTATAATTCACTGTTAACAGCTGCATATTCCTTCTGTCAAAGAGCAAGGGAAAAAAAACATTTTCTCTATGGGGTTTTTTTTTCAACTCACTGCCTCAGCCGAAGTTGAATATTGAGGTGTCTCAGTTACTAGGTGGAGAGAAACCATCACCTTTTTTGGATCACATGTTGTGCTCAGCATCGGAATTTGCAGCTTTTGATATGACACAAAAAGGGTAAAAGTGTTTTATTTCATATATTTTGAGTTCTTTTAAATTTTAGTCACTTATTGATGACATTAGTATAGGCTGCATGCCAGGTGCCTAACCAAAGCTCTATCACTCCCCTCTGCAAATAGACAGGAGAAAAATATGAAAGGCTCATAAGTTGAGAGAAGAACAGAGAGAGATCACTGGGCAATTACTACCATGGGAAAAACAGACTTGACTTGAGGCTATTAATTGATTTTTTTACCAACCAAGATTAGAGCAGGATAATAAGTAAGCTGAATCCTAAAAACACCCTCCACCCAGTGTCCCCTTCCTGCCAGGTTCTACCTCCTCCCTTTCAGTGTGCAGGGAGACAGGGAATTGTCAGTTCATTACAGGTTGTTTCGGCTGCCACTCTGGGAGAGAAGTTGTTGTTCCCCTCCTCCAGCGTGGGGCCTCTCCCACAGRAGACAGTCCTGTACAAACTTCTCTGGTGTGAATCCATCCTATTGACAGAAGTTCTTTACCAACAGCTCCAAAGTGGGTCACTTTTCCATAGGGTACAATCCTTCAAGAACAGTCTTCTCCAGTGTTGATCCTCTGGAAGGTCACAAGTCCTGCTAGGAAACCTGCTCCAGGGAGGGCTCCTCTCTCCATAGTTCTGCAGGGCCCTGCCAGGACCCTGCTCCAGCATGGGCTTCCCACCAGTCACAACCTTCTCTGAAACATCCATCTGCTCTGGTGTGGATATCCTCTCTCCACAGGCTGCAGGTTGGTGTCTGCATCCCTGTGGTCCTCCATGGGCTGCAGGGGCACAACTGCCTCACCATGGTCTGYGCCATTTGCTGCAGGGGCATCTCTGCTCCACWGCCTGAAGCACCTCCTGTCCCTCCTTCTCCAGTGAGCTTGGTGTCTCTTCACAGTTGTTCCTCTCACATATTCTCACCCCACTGTTCTCTGGGTGTAATTACTTCAGTGCAACAAATTTTCTTCCTTGAATTTTATCACAGGGGCGCTACTACCATCACTGATGGGCATGGTCTTGGCGAGCAGCAGATCCATCCTGGAGCTGGTTGACATTGGCTCTGACAGACATGGGAGAAGTTTCTGGCAGCTTCTTACAGAGGTCACCCCTATAGCACACCTGGTACCAAAACTGGGCCGCACAAACTGAACACATAGTGCCAGAAGCCAGGAAACATATTGCTGCTACTGTACTTGTTATGTACTAAAATAAAAACAGCTTCAGAAATATTTCTAGCATCAGTTTTGGTTTTCCTAAAGAATTCCACTTCCTCCAAGTTTTGAGAGTAAGGAAATGGTTCTATCTTGATTGTGCCATCTGTTCATGGCAAGGGATGGAAAGGACTTGAGAGCGCTGAGCTTTTGTTTTAAGCGTCAACCTAATGCTACCTTGGGGAAAAATATTTTGAAACTACCCTTGAAGTTACCTTGATGGATTAGAATTGTAACAAGAAGAAAGTTACATGAGAGAACTGACAGGCTGCTGACCTGCTTTGCTGAAATAACAATGATCAGAAAAGCTATTTTCAGTCGTTAATTTAATTTTCTGACAAGTATGAATAARTATAGATGTTGAAGGTCAAATTTTGCTAAGAAGTCCTGATACATTGCTTGTGTCCAAAGACTCACCAGCAATTAGAGATCAAACTCATGTCTTCCTCTCTAATTGACAACAGTCTCATACTAAAAATTTCCACTTATTTTCTAAGCTTTGCAGATATGGACTTTGAACTTATGGAACCGGTCATCTCTCTAAGTGGATGCAGAAGTTTGCTGCATTATACAGTTACAATATCTCTAAAGTGTTGTCGTGTCCCTGGAAAATAAATAAATCTTATATTTATAGTGCTTAACAGCTCCACTAATCAAAAACTGTTAAAAATCTGTCTCCTTTTTTTTTTTGATTCCTTCAGAAATTCACTTTCATAACCACTTTTTCCTCTGAAAGGGGTTAGAAGACTTCCCATTTACACTTGTGAGGGTTAGGGGATTTTTATTTTATTTTTTTATACCACACTTTCACCTTTACATGTSATCCTTGCCATCAGATTGGCTTTATGAACACTCAAGATTTCTCTAGTCTTTRCTTTCATCTTTCCTGTCCTCTGTTCTCCTGTCCAGTTCTAGCTCTGACTATGTATCCTCTCTTATCTCAAAATTTATTTATCAAAATAAAACTAAAACTTCAGATTATTTTACTGAAATATTTTAATTTAGGATTTTTAATGTTAATTTTGGAAGGAGGTGATGGKGGTGTCACCCCACATTTAAAAAACATGTCCTTTGTTGAAGATAAAAAGTATATTTGAGAAAATCAAAATCTTTGTCATCCATCAGCACATCTACAGTTAYGCTGAATTCAATTTTCTCACTATTTTTCCATGGGTTTCATTTATAAGAAAACATTGTGATCTAAACCTTATAAACTTTTTGTGCTGTATCTCTGTTTTTAATTCTTTGTTAAGTTATGCTAGTTTTCACTTTCACTGCAGTATGAACTAAATCCAGGTGTTATTTAAGAGGGGTCATATTTGATAGGATAACTGTGCGTTACAAGGTAGCTGAACTTAGGAAAATCTGGGTTTTTTTTTCCATTTGCTGTTTTTTAGCTTGTTGCAAGACCTTGACCAGTTTTGTAAAACTGCTTGAAGACCAGCAAACRACATCTAATTTTATTCATCTTAAAACCTAAGCTCAAGAGATGCTGCTCAGGTTTCCAAGAGAATTCTCATAATTAAAAAAAATAAAATTAAAGTTTTCATGGGAAATAGGTTGTTTTTTGAATAATGCAAAAGCATAGAAGCAGACTTTTCTGTATTGCTTCATGTCCAGGTCTTTTAGTATACCTCCATATATACATTTATTTATATTAATTTGTCACAGTGTATGTTTAAGTTTTCTTCCTTCTGTCATCATTTCCTCAGCCTCAGGTAAAAGAGAGATAGAACTCATGCTTAGTAGGTGGGAAAAAGAAAATCTATTGAGCATCCTGTTTCTGATAAGTATTTTTTTTCTGAAATACAAGCTTTAGGGATGGATGTCAAAGGAGCTTAGGTTTTTTGTCCTTTCCCCTTGTTTCCTGGATTTGGACTCAAACTTTAATTTTCATCTTAAGGCTGCAAAGATACTTACAAATGAATGCCCAGAGATATGTTATTAACACTCCAGTCTTCACCTTAYGTGTTACATGAGGATTATTGAGTATATATTGAATCAGTACTGAACATTCAGAGAAAGCCAAAATTGGTAAGCTGCTCCAAGCCTGATCAAAGGTGAAAATAAATTTGATTTTAAATACAATTATTTGTTCTAGGCAACAAACAACTACCTCTAAGGCTTTGCTTYTGAGGATGATTTTACCTTTTTATGCTGGTTCATCTCTGTCAAGCCAAGTAAGCTTCTTTTYTCTTGGAAGGAAGATTGTGCTGCAGGGTTCAATTACAGAACATCTTTGAGTCTCTAATTAAATTGTCTCCATTGCAATTACATGGCTTTTAAAAATAAATCTTACAAATGTCTTTGAACATCTGTYAGAAGTTCAACATTTTATTAGGAGTTTAGTTGCGAATTATTGGAGATCCTTAACAGTAGGAATGGCTTATAAGAGAGTAGGTTCAATGAGTAGTGCTGTGCTATCCTTAATACAGACCCAGTAAGATATAAGTAAGACTTCAGGATGTATTTTTCTTTCTCATTCTTTCTATTGCCAAGATAGTTCATTTCAGGGATGACTTTGTTGCAGTTTGTCATATAGACAGAAGGTTACTCTTGGGACTCAATAATAGAAGAGAAGCAGGCATACTTCATCTGCAGTAATGATCTGTGACTAATATTTTTAAAGTAGGATAAAATTCCTGAAATAGCAAAAAASAAAGGGTGCAAACAAGACCTATCTAGTTTACAGTCCTGCTTCTGCCCCAGTCTACACCCAATGTATTTCGAAAAATCCTGTGAGCATGAGCAGAACTTTTGCACTCTCTGGTAATTTGGGCTGAAGTGCTTCATCAACAAAGAATCCTTTGTGTCTGGTTTTTAAATTTAGTCTGGTTGAATGTTTTAACATGTGTGCATTATATTTCAACACATTTGGGTATGGACTGTGACCCATTATCCACTTTGCAGTCCTTCTGTTSCAAAGCATTTTGAGTATGAATTTTACATGCCATAAGCACTATATYGTCTTCTGAACTGGTCAAAAACTCTTTACTGAATATCTTCCAGACCTAGAGATTTGCTACTGATCATTTTCTAAATTTCCTTTAAAGACTTTTCTACTTACATTTCAATCTGATAAAGATCTGTTCAGCATCTTACCTGGAAATAAAAGCTTCTGGTATGGAAATACCTCGAAATTACTGCAGAGCAAAAAAGGAAAATAAATTTCACTTCATATTCTAGTGTATTTTACATCTTCTGAGTATTTTCTTTATACTTTTACTCTCTAGACTCTGCTCTGCTAGACATTTTTCCAATGCATTCGAAAAGGATTTATCATTCATGTTTTCCTTGACTTTCTTAGAGGCTGTTCCCCTCAGTCCTCTTTTGTATGTTTTCTTTTTTTCAAATATTATCCTATCTTACTTATTTTTATATATAAAGTCCCAATATCTGATGCTCTTTTCCTTGTTCAGGCGAGGGAGGGGGAAAAATATGTCTATTTTCTATGTACACATGTATATTCTATACATATGTGTGTTTAGCTATATATGTGRGGGTGGTGAGACATTGGAACAGGTTGCCCAGAGCAGCTGTGCGTGCAGGCCAGGCTGGRTGGGGCTCTGGGCATCCTGGTCTAGCAGAAGGAGTCTCTGMCATGGCAGGGGAGTTGGAACTAGATGCCCTTTAAGGTCACTTCCAAAACAAATCATTCTGTGATTCTATGAAAGTATTTTAGCCCACGTATGCGTCATGATTTCTAACAGGCTTCCTTATCTTGCTCATCAGTGATAGTGACAGTTTTTATATAAAGTCTTTTTCTGAGATGTGCAGTGATTCYAACATCTGGGCATTCATTAGTAAATTTCTTTGGGGAATCCAGTGAAAAAGAAACATCATTGAGCAAACAATYAGAAACAATCAGAAATCCTGCAAAGTAGTAACAATTCTTTGCCTGATTTTTCAAAGAATAAAAAGTATTAAAAATTCCTGACACTGAAAAGATGAATGTTTCTATGTAATATTATTGATTTATTTATTTCATTTATAGTTTATTAGATAAGCACAGCTTAAAAGCTTGAGTAAAATACAATAGATTTAAAGCTTTATGTCAAGACAGAAAGAAGTTTATTCTTCTTTACTGGTATTTAATGGATGCTATTTAATCAGAATAAGGAAGAACCAGTTGAATAATATGTATAGCAGAGAGTTCATAGTATTATTCAATGCATAACAAATGCTAAATACTTCATAAATAATACCATTAACTTAGCCAGTGAATGGTACTGAATTACATTCTAATATGGGCTCTCTAATACAATTGCTTTTCTGCTATTAATGGTCTCTAAATTAATTATGATTAAATTAATATCAATTAGCTATGCCACAGTGACAGTCTACTGAGTGGTTCTTTTTCTGTTATCTAGTGCCCCTTAAATTGCAGTTTGCCTAAAGACTCACTTCCACAAGTATTTCTACACTGCAATATGTCACATATAATTGTTGCTAAAATTCACTTTTATCAATATATTACAAATATAATTCAAATCTTWAAAAAATGCCTTTTTTAATGCATCTGACATGCTTATTTATAAAACCACTTTTTTAATACAGGGTTTTGCTGATTTTTTTTCTGCATGTATTTTATTTTCTGATAAAGCACAATTTAGAAATAATGTGTTATTTATGAGAAGTCAACATTTGTTGCCAAAGGTGTGAAACAAAACAATGTTCTTGCAGSAACAAGCTTACTTTCTTGTTTTCCTATTTTGCCTTCAATTTCAGGTATTGCCATTTGGTAAAAGTTTACCTTTGCAAAGAGAAAGATAATCTCAATAATCAGAATGTATGTAACACTTCTAATTTGCTAAGTATACCTGAAAAAAAAAAAGTAAAACATTCCTGGCTGAGTTTTCCACAGTGGAAAGAGCAATATTGCTTTTTGCTGTGATGTATTCCTGGCTTAATGTAGTTTTTTCACAAAGATAATGAAATCACTCAAATTTAATTAATGCAGAAGACCAGCCAGGAAGTGTACCATTAAATACCCCATTAAATGTAACTGTGTTCTTATTCTTCTCTACAATTTTTCTATGTACAATGCAATGAGTYCATCAGCCTAGAGAATTCTGGTTTGAGCTGTCCGTGTTTTGATCAATCACTTATTGGCATTTTTGAATATTGTCTGGTTTTCTCTGGAGTTTGTGAGGAAAAGAATTATGCTTGCAATGACTGGASTGGACTCTTCCTCAAGTCATATCTTAGGTGGTTTCAGAATGAACTGGACAAGAGGAAGGAAAAATTCACCAAAACTTGTTTAGCACAAAGTCATTGCATAATTTATGTGCTGATGGATACACATCACTGGATGCAGAAGGGGAGTATTGCTCATCTGTATTTTACACTTCTATCTACATATCTGCTATTTGTGACTAGAGACACAAGAGTTTATTTGCTAAACCTTTTCTCTTCTATTATCATTTCTACATTTAATTGTGGATAGCAATTATTTAGACACTTTTGTGTGGTTTTGAATTCCTATTGWCTGGTTTATCTTTGAAGTGAACATCTGCGTCTTCACTTCTCTTGAGTTTTAGTTTAGCTTTGTGAAAATTTAAAAAATAGGCATAGAAACTAAACACAGCTTRAAGTAGCAAATTCTGGCTTTTCTCGTCTCAGATTCCTCTGTTGATGTAACACAGGAATATTTTATTTTTAAGAGGAAAAAATTTTTAGTCAAAAAATCAGAAATATTTMTATTATTGAAAGTGCAGTCATCCCATTTTTTTCCCTCTTCAGCATGGTAAGGCACTTCCTGTCTTGTATACGATTGACTTTATATTTTCTTTGATTTTCTGCTATCTCTAGTATTTATTTGATTTTGACTAGAACTGAAGGGGTAAATTCATTTGTGTTCCTGAGTTATTTAAATACAAATCCCATGCCTAATTCCAGATTTCTAATGCAGGTTCAGAGTTGATGCAAAATATTTTAAAAATTCTTGTCCATTATCTCTTCCCTTGTTGATTCACATGTACCAGGTCCTACAGGTCCTAGACATGTAGGAACATACTTGGAGTTTTTATATCTCTAGGAAATTTTCAAGAACTGCTTTTTTTTTTAAAGATTCCCTATGGAGAATGAGAATAATCTTGGGGGGGGTGGGAAAGAGTTTAGTCTTTTTCTTTTTTTAATATATGTACTTATTTTCTGCTACAGATGATACTTAAAAAGAGGCCTCTGTCCTAGAAAGGGTAGTTGAAAATTTGAGAGCATAAAAAAAATCAATATGAGGAACAGGACAGGGAGAATTTAGGGCCTRAATTGCTTTGTTTCTTTCCTGTTTATCACCAAAGAAAATAATTATTTTCCTTTGTRATTCATAAAGATACACATTCTGTTGTTACATTTACTCTTATTTGGTCTTTTCCTCCTTGATTATTTTGAAATAGACAGTATTTTTGAAAAAGAAAAAACAAACAATTATCTCACATTAAAAAAGTGCTCCTACAGAAAAGCTCTTCTGAACTTCCACTAATTTTCATTCCTGTTTTGTACATTTTTCTTTTCTGGGATTACAAAATTACATCAAATAGCCGACTCAATTACTTAGTTTAGTCACAAATTTTTTTGAAAGCTCAGGACTGCTTTATATTCAAAGACATGTCAAATTACATTCTTACTCATATCTGTACAAATGTCTATGGAAAATATCTGCCTATTTGCTATTATCCATGGGGAAAAAATTGATGTACTGGTTCAATTCTTAACTTTAATTGACTTGGTTTAACATCCTACTGGCTGTTATAATTTGAAGCACCTGCTGCTCCAATCTTCCCCTGAAACTGAACTGCCACAGCAGTTGACAAAATTTTATCAATTTCATGCCCTGCTCTAACTGATAAAATGATCCACTCATTCTGATGCAGATGAACTGCATGAAGTATAAACTCTCTCCAGTATACCTCAAGAATTTGTGTCAACATCTGGCTTGGAACCGTGGCAGGATTTTCAGCGCTGGCAAAGAATGTCAGGAACCCCCAAAGTACTAAAATTCTTCACAAATGTATCTTTATTAATATTTCATGTCTTAATCAGCAGTGAGGCACTGAATATGGTACAATTAAAAGCAACAAAAATGAAGCTTTGAAAACCTTAGCTCCAGTTGAGACTTCATAATCTAAACTGAATGACTCTTTGCAATTACTCAAAATCAAATCATCCCCTGAAATATAAAAATATTATCCTGTTTACTGTTTATATAGGATGTGAAACACCTTGCTTATGCGCCTGATACTGTTTGTTAGGTTTTTCTATACAGTACTTAAGCTTGGAGTCTGCATCTGTGAAGTAATGTAYATAAAATTATATTTCTTACACCACCTGGTATCATACAAATAGCTCTGCTAAGTGCTTAGGCTGTATTTTGAACAAAATTGTGATAGGTATTCCACAGCACTCTGGTCCAATGTTTTTTGCCATACACTGAGCAAAAAAATAAAAAATATATGTAATGGAAAGCAGATCATGCCCCATTTGAGTCAGGACTTCAGAAATATTTTAATGTGGAAATGGAAAAAAAGATACATTAGGCAGGCAATCTCAYAGCCATACTCTTAGTGGCTTTGGCCAATGACACCATTGACAATTGTCAATGTTTATTATATGATGTTCAAGTAGGTCAGATCTGCGTGCGCATAAATTACTTGTGCAGGGTGCATGCTGCTTGCTCCAGCAGAGTAATGTTGAACATCAGGGCAGAGTCACTTTGTGATAGCCTGTTGCACAACAGATGCAGAAATGTTAAGTAGCAAGYAAGCTCTGCCTCAGGACAGTGGTGTTGATGTTGATAATATTGGTGTGCCCGAAGGAATTAGCATGCTTTCTTAGACTCTGGTCCAACACATTTTTATTCATGTGAGCAAAATTTCCTCACTGGAATATTCCTATGGTAATCAGCAAAGCTCATGGCAGTAAAAAGATAACAAACCCACCCAGTTATTAGCCATAAAGAAATCATTCCTGTTAAAATTCCCACAGTCAAGAGATGTTTTTAAACATGTCTCCCTAATGAGAGGGAGCTAAGGCTTACGCAATTGTGCTTTTTCTTCCAGTCTTTGTCTCTAGGTGTCTTTTTCCTTACAGTTTTGAGTCCATTCACTCTGATGGTTGAAATTAGCAACAAAGGTAGCAAGAGGTCCCTGAGTATTACAAGTTTATGGCTATAATCAGCCCAGTAGAAAATATATGAATCAGTCTGAGCTTATATCAAAACCTTCACTTCAATAAACACCAACTCTACATGGGCAGGACACCAAGAATAAAATATCTTGCTTGGTACCTGCTTTGCAGTCAGGTACAATCTACAAGAAAAGTATTCCTAATATGGAAAAACAATAATCATTATTTCTCTTGCACACTGAAATACTCTGTTTTAAAAATGGGCACTTTGCATGTTTCTAACTGCAAATATACTGAAAGAAATAGTATGTGTTTCAGTTTTATCAAAATTGCAAATATTCTCTACAATCTTGCTTTCCTGGACTTCATTTGGGAAAAAAAAATTGAAATAATGAGTAGTTGCCAGCAGGTTATAAGGAACTTCCACATGTCCCAGGGGAGAACAGGACCCAAAACCAAAAATCAAAAAAGGACAGATTATCTTTAAACTCRTATAAATCAGTCAGATTTTGTATGTGAACTGCAGCTCCAGGGCCCTGTAAAGTTATGGAAAAGGGAAAAAAAGAATTAAGCAAAAGTGCTCTATTCCTCCTGGAGATGTGGGACTATCTTGTGATCTTAGTTATATACGGAACACATGTCTCTGTTTTGTGATTTTATCCTGCCATAGAGTTCAGTAGGTACTACAGTAGAATAACTGGGCAATTTTTTCATTCTCATCAAATTTAAAATATTGGGTACACTTTTATATTTATATATATACTGGTTTAGTTTATTTTATTATTAATCTAATTCCAAATTTTCTTTTTCTGGATTTCTTAAATTCCTTTGGCACTTAAGTCCTCCTGAACTGTTTCTGAAATTGGCAATTTCAGAAGAAGATTCTTGGGGGACCTCTTGTATCATGCTTGCCATAACATTTGCTCTAAAAGGTTTGGATCTTGAAAATACATAATGCCATTTTTTCCTCATTTCTCTACCTACTGTTTTCTACTGAGTATAAAAATCAGTAGACAATATTTGCAAAATCCGAAATTCTTCTTTGTCTTTCTAACATTTTTGTATAGAGCAGACAGCCAAAAACCACAGTTATTGGTAATTATTTTCTCTTGTGTTTCTACTGTGACTTGGGAGCTTGATTTTGTCCTTTAGGATGAGGTTTACTCAAACTGGCCAGTTCTTTGTGGTTTTCCTTTTTAATTTTTTTTCTCCAATTCTACTAAATTTCACTTAGTTCTTCTATGTTAAGCTACATTATGCTTATGCAGTACAGCAAGCGATCATTTACTTGGAACTATCTGAAACTGGTTCTTACACCTGATTTAATGATTTTTAATTCTTTTTGTGTGGAATAGGAGTCTGAATGTATCTTTGAATTGCTCTTATAGCAATTAACATTTTCTTGAGAGGCTGAAACAATGACTTTTTGAAGTGAAATTAGCAGCTACTGGAATTCTTTTGTTTTGGCCCATTATGCTGTTCATTCTAAAAAGTGTTTCATGTCACTGATGCSCAGTGATTCATTATACCCAAGAAGACCCGTTTTTTGTCCGTATTTCGCAGCATTTGGATTTCACAAATACTTAATTTTGCTTTAATCCTTCTTTCCAAAAGATTTGGCAGACAAAAACAAAGAACACAGCTCCTTCTTTGCAGGGATCTTAGGAAAAATATGCAGATACTTAATCTGTGAAGAAAAGATTCTATTCAGCCTTCCAGTTTGATTTCCTTTCTCTCAAAAAAGAAAAACTATTTAAAAAAAGGAGGGAGAGGGGAAAGCATAATTATTACACTAGAATAATTTGAAAAAGACTTTGAGAAGAACATTTCTCGCTTCAAGAACTTCTTGTGGCCTGTTTCATTTCATGATGTATATGTTTACTATCTCCTTCTATTCCTTCATTTCTAACAATGCTGCCAGGACCYTGGCTTGTTGTCCATCTCCCTAAATATGCAGGACGTTTTATCTCACCTGATAAATAATTTATATGAAGCATAAGAAAATCTTTTCTTATGCATGTGACTCACTGCCTGTTTTACCATTTCATTTCCTCATTGCCTGAACAGGAGTATAATCATGGGCAATTTCTCTGACTTGGAATTTTGGGAATTTCTTTATTTTGCTGTTGTTTTTTTTATTGTCAGGGGTTTTCTTTCTTGAATTTCAATTTTCTATTCTACTACTCCAYCTTCATTCTTCTCACTACAGGTGTTCCTTTTACTATTGCTCATTTTGTCCTTTTCCATTATTGCTGTAGCACTTCACAGTCTGAAGCTGTTGTTTTGGAGCTCTTTCTCAATCTAAATTTGCATATCCCAGAATTCATTCCATCTTAGATTGAAATCTATGTCTCACAATGAGTTTCATAATTACAGATAAGACTCGGGAATTTTAGATAATTATAAACTTCAGCAAAAAAACACCTCTGTTGCAACATTAGATTATGTCAGTCTTTCAGAAGTTTTGCGGTTTTGGAAAAAATATACTTTGCTGACTCAGCAAGGCTTAGTTTCACACTGTTATAATTGCTTCATATATAATAATAACAACTCAGTGGTTGATCTCTCTGGTCTTTTTTTTTTAATTCCACTGCATCCATGATTGAAGGTGTGAAGTGTGTCCAGTGAATTTTTCCTGTCAAATGGCTTTACATGCTCCTGCTTTCTCACCACCAGCATTATCTTCCCCAAACCTCACTTTTTATGTRATTCCTGTCCTAATTATTTCTTTGGATACCACTTCTTACAGAACAGGATTTTAGCTAGCCCTCTGGTAAGAAGAGATTTATTAGCACTGCAATTGTGGATTCAGTCACGGGTTGCAGCTTCCAGCAGATTCCCAGCATCCCTAGGAGAGGCCCTAGTCATTTCTGCTAAGATCATACTGTATTCTTTAAAATTTCATRGGCTGATCATAAGCCCCTCAAATTGGGATAGTCTCTTTCTTGAAGGACACATCAATCCAGAAGCCACATATGAATTTTAAGTGCTATATGCTTTACTGTCATGTCATGTAGCTATTCCAGAAGAGCAGAATGGCTTAACTAGAAAACTATATATAATGCAGGAGAGATTTTCTTTTACAGTAAGACCTTCAGCATTTATAAGGCATATACAATTAATGCAAACTAAACATTCAGCTGATTATCTTAATTTTTTTCCCTTAAAGTCTGTCAGAATTTTGCGTGAGTTTTCTTTTCTTATTCCTTATTCTTTTCAATATTCTTATTCCTGCTTATAATGATACATAAGAAAAAATAATTGTGCATGTTTAAAAWAGGAGTTTTTTGGGGKTTTTTTGCAGACATAAGTAATTTTGTTTATCCCAACTTGATTTGACAGATCATTGCTGAAGTTATGTTTCTTATAATTGCAAACCTCTCTTAGATTGCACATTTTAAATTGAGGCTGTGGTGTTTTCCATCCTCTGCAGTCACGCACTGTGCTAGGGAGAAGAAGAGAGCTATTATCCTTCATTTCTTGCTAGAGAAAGTGTAAAGAAACTAATAGTCACGGTTTAGAAACATAGTTTGTAACAGGATAGGCACTCTTTTGCTTGTCTTCTGTTTCTCAGTGTTTCATGCGCAGCAAGAATATCTTCATCTTTGATGCCTGACAAGCACAAGATATAGAAAAGGAACAATTATGGAAGGGGCTGGTGAACAGCTGTAAGAAGGTCTCGGAGAGAAGTGAAGTGACTGCTGGTCTCAGAGCATTCCTGTAAGTTGTACCTGTTTGGCTTTGTCTGAGGACAGAGAATTCATCATTCCCAGTAAAGAACCAGTTATTTAGGTGCAAAGATGGAGAATGAGGACTGAGATAGCATCAGTCTCTATAAGCATACCTTGTACAATAGGCATTGTTTAAAATCAGTACAATAGGCGTCAAGTTCCAAGAAGACAGAGAACACAGAAATTATTTTTGAGGCCTAAGGTAGTGTCTTGCATCTTCCACTGTTTCCACTGGTTATGTGTTATGGCATACCAGGTAGTCCTGTAACTGACAATATTTCTGTCCCCTCTTCCTCACCCCCAGAAAAGAGGATCTACAACTCCTTTAGACTGCAAACTAGACAGAGTGCTGCTAATGAATAGATATTTCATAGTTCCTACATCTCTYCTCTTGTTTTTTCTCTTTCCCCCGTTTTTTTCCTATTTTATTAGTGGATGAAAAAGCTGTCTGTAAAACAACATTATTAAATCTGTCTGTATGGATCATTACTCTCATATCTAAGCATTTCAAAACCATTATTTATCTTTATTATCTCATCTCACAGGGGGCTTTTATTGTGTGATTTATAACAGGAGAAGTGAATCAGTGTGAGAAATGTTTGATATATTTATGATTTTCAGTGCTGTACACTGTTACTGATATAATCTGCAAAATGAACATGTTATCTAGTACTTTATATATTCTAGCACTGCTTCTGTTAAATGGTATTGCAGGCAGTACTSTAGTCCTCAGCAGTTGTGCTGATTGGGTATTTGAGACTTGTATTGGGCAGGAAAAAGTGTGGAATGCAAAACAGACAAAGATAAAAAGACCAACAGTATTTTTAGTAAGTTTTATATACTGTTTTATGTTTGCTTTCAAGATATGAAAAGAAAAAGAAAGTTAAAATGAAACTAAAGTTGACATTGAATTGAATTGGCAATGACATTTTCAAAATGCAGTACTTTCCATGAGACTATCAAGACTGCTTTTCATACCGATGAGGCCTTTTTAATCTTCAAAATGAAAAATGTATTTTTTTCAGAAAAGTATTTCAATTGAGCCATTTTTCTTATAGTTTCCATCATTTCAAAAAGACCAAAAAATTCCATACCTCACAGTAACATAAACCCCCAAAACAGATTCTAGACATTAATTAGGGGTAGTGAGTTTTTCACAGAGAAATCAATYTCTGACTTAAATGCAGAAGCAGCTTTTAAAGTTATACTTTGAACTTTTATGAAAACAAAAGATGGGAAGTGGAAATATGTCCTCAGAGTTGAGCAGTGGATGTTAATAAATTTCAGTTTGCCCACACCTACAGGAATCTTTCAGTTGTAAGGGAGACTTTGACAAGGCACAGGGATGCTGGGTGGTGGGACTCTACACAGCTSTGAGGGGTCTTCCAGTTTCCTGTGAGAGGATGACAGGTTAGGAAGGAAGGTCGTGGAGAGTTCCCTTTGATCATATTGTGGGGACAATCCTGCTGCTTAAAGGAGCATGACATGGCACATGCTGGGGTTATTGTCTTTTCTTAGATTTAGGACAMTGTACTAGTACAAAGCTTCAACACTCTCCATCTGACTGGCAGAAGGGGAGATCCTGAGAATGCCATGAGCTGCTCACATAGCTGATGCTGTCACTTACGGGAGGAGAACCAGCAACCAGAGCTGATCTCTCTGTCACCGCAAGCAAATCTTACCTCACTGTGCAGACTCTCTCACCCTCAGGCCAAGGATGCCCATCCAAATCTCTCAGACAAGCATGAAATACCCATGCTGGGCTAACCACTCACCCCTCTGTGACACAGGAACCTCAGGTGCTCTACCAGCTGTGTTAAGGCCGCAGCATGACCTAGGTTTGTGCCCACAGCTCTTGTGGGGCCCAGCCCCATGAGGGATCTCTCTTTGCCAGTGGCTGTAGGGAACTTCTAGTCCCTTGCCAGATAGTGAGGCACAGGGCTGTTTTATCTGTCTTTGGAGCCTTGTCCTCCATCACTATGCGTTTTGAGGAGGTAGAAGGCAGGAGGATACTTTGAGCTGGTCACGCCCCTGTCCAGGCATCTCACTGTAACACACAGAACAGGGAACCAAAGAGGAGCAGCCTGCCTCACTGGTCACTTCTCTGTGCCTTTATTCACATTCGTATCAACCTGTCCACCTTGGCTGTTCAGCCCTTTTTATACCCAGCTTGGGCAATCTCTCTCACTAGCTCCTCTGTAACATGGCCATCACGAGTATTCTTCTCTTCATAGTATGTTCTAAGCATCACCAAGGGTAATATCAGGAGTTGGTGACATCACTCTGTGACCATGGAACATCAGGAAACTGCTTTACTGTGAGGGTGACTGAGCCCTGGCACAGGTTTAAGCAAGAGKTTGTGAGTTCTCCATCCTTGGATATATCCAAAAAACGTCTGGATATGGCCCTGGACAACATGCTCCAGGTGGCTTGAGCAGGAGCAGGGCTGAACCCAAAGACTGCAGACGTCCCTTCCAGTCTCAAACATTGCGTGGCTGCGTGAAAATCTAGAAAATAGTTAATTTCTCTCTACACTGCTAATGTTGGCCCTGGAAAAAGTAATTTTTAAGATTTAACACAATAATTTTCTTGCAGAATCAGACATTATGGTGTCTGGATGTTCAAAATGCTTAAGCAGAAGAGAAGTCTCTTTTTTTCTGTAGTTGGTTGGGTTTTTTTCCCATATTGTTTTTCCCCCCCCAAAATTTATCAATCTTGCCTGCTTATTTGACTTTTTAATCTGAGGACTCAAATGAAGTTTCTCAGACAACAACATTTGTTATAAAGGACTTTGATTCATGTTCTAAGGACAGTCCATGTCACACAATGAATTTGATCTTGTAGAGATATGTGGCCACTTCATCTAAAAGCTCATTTTCTTTACTAAAGTACCTACTCAGTGCTGTTGGAATGTAGTATTTGAGCATAATGCAGATTCTTGGCTTTAAGGAAAACTAACTGGACAAAAAAGACAGTACATGTAACCTTGYGATGTACTGATACACAGATGGATCCTGAGCATGGATTGATGATTTTTCATCCACTACTAAGTCTTCTCTCACCTCAAGTGCCAGAGTAGTGACTAGTAGTATGGGTAATCATTCTCTGATACACCAATATTAGCAAAAATTGCATACTTACGTTGGACAGCAAAAGCTACTACTAGATGGAGAATGATGGGGATTGTGGCCGGGAAAACCACTGTTGCTGTTGAGGTCTCCTACCTCTCGATCACAAAATACTTCTGTAAGATTTTTGCTGCACCCTTCCTTTCTATCTCTCCTAAAAAAAGCTTTCTAGACTAGTCTTTGCTCTTCACCTCTTCTTATCTCACTTCATCAACTGTAATCTCCAAACTGACAGTGTAAATCTCTGTCCCAACCCCTTCCTAACACCAAAGTTGTTTCTGAGTAAATCTCTCTAGCTTCTTRCCTAAGCTATGCTCTCTCTCCTTTGCTCTTCATTGGCTATGTGCATTTTCTCTGGCTTCCCATTCAGTTATTACTTTTCTGGTGTCAGTCTCTTAATTATATAGGTGACCCCAGTTTTTCCTGTACAGTTCTTTTCCTTACCTCATCTAAAATGCCCTCTCTTTCATCATCTCCCACCCCAGTTTTTAATCWGATTTTTTTATTTCTTTCTTCTCAATCTCATTCTTAAGGTGTTAGTGCAAATTGACCCACCTATGGCACTGTGTCAGTCCGCCTTGCAATTTAATTGGGKTTTTTTGCGTTAATTCTTAAAAGTAAGGACCTTTATAAGGACAAGTGGAAAGTGGTTTTTGGTCTTGATTTTTTTCATTTTTTAAGACACAGTTAAGAAACTTTTCAAAGCAACTCAAAGTTTTCCACTCTAACCCTGTAATAAATAATTTAAACCCAGAGATTTAAAAATGTGCAATTYGGTGAAAACAAGACAGGTCAAGAGGTTTGAAAATCCTTATTGAGAATACAGTTTTCTGACTTTTTTTTTCTGTCACATTATAGCAGGTTTGCATTGATTATGTGTGAAATTGGATTCCCCCAGACCCCACACAGCTAGGTTTGGTCAGATTGATAAATGGAACTTTGTTTAAARGGATTGATCCACAGTTCCGTAATTTAAAACACAAAACTCCTTGATCATTTTGAACTAAATTAGTTCAGATTTGTTTTATTCACAGAAGGTGGACAGAGGTAATTGAAAAGCAGGATATAAGGAACATGACTGCTATCCAGYCTTACTTACAGGTGACTCCAGTAACCTCTTTTACGATAATGGGAAGCACACAAATTTATCTATATTAAAATAATCTTTTATAAACAGATTCAAGCTGGCTTAGGTGATCATCTCAGGCTGGCCAGAGGTGAGATAACTCCTGCCTGAAATATGTATAACCTCTTGAGCAGGACACTACCCTGACTGGTTACTCAGCCTGAGCCATTTAATACATGATGAGATGGCTATTCCTACATCACAGAAGCTGTGTGTTCCTGGACAGCTTGGGGTAAGGGCAAAGCAAGCTGGGGTCTTTTAAGAGAGGGTGGTTCAACTTCACAAGGACTGTGGCAGTGATATAATAAAAAACACAACTTGTTCTGGAGAGCCAGTGCTATGGGTAAGTGAGGATCCAAGTGCAAGAAGCAATTAAGACATGCTCTCAACTCAAGTGCTGGTTTACAGTCTTAGAAGAGGTTGGGGTTTTTTAAAGTCAAATGCCAGCACTTACCCRGGTGGTCTCAAAGCAAATGAAGTGTAGGCCATTTTAGGAAGCTTAAAATCAGTTTTTCCACACTGCAGGCTGCTTAATCATGCACTTAGCAGTGAGCATGTGCCATTGCTGAAATGTAGCATTTGCTGAGTGACTTCCTTTAAAATAAATCTAAAATATAAGTATGCATCTAGGGAAACAGAACTTGGAGTTAAAATATGAGTAGCTAAACATGAATTTTATTGTTTCCACAGATCTTCATATTCACTTATGAAATGAAAAATGTCTTTTGCATTTGCAGCCATGCCTGCTAACTCATTACCTCTATCTTGCAATTAACTGCAGTGGGTAAAAGCTGGCTTTCCTATTAAGATAATATGCACAAATCTTCTTTCACTTTGTTGTATCAGTGCAGGATTTTTGTCCATGATCTTGAAGGAAGCAGATACATTTCTGRATCTCTGAAAATACCTTTTTTGATGCCCTTGGAATACTCCAAGTACTTTTTAGAACTGAACTGTACAATTGAATTCTTTGACAAATCTCTCTTGGCCTTTTTGAGAGCTACTTTAAGTTTTATGGTGTTGCATATGGAAGCACCTGCTTAGCCCTACTGGGGGACACTGTGTACCTTTCTTATTTGGCCTGTCTTGACGTGTGATCGATATCCTCACTCACCAGCACGCACACCACTGATACCTTTGAACTTTTGATTTTTCTCAGCCTGAAGATCAAAGAGGATTACTGCCTCAAACTGAACCATGTCAGTACATATCAATATCTGCTAATTGTTAGCTAATTAGCTAATGCTGTTTCCTTCTATATACACAGCTATCTTTATGCTTTTTGTTGCAATAGTTATCCAATTGATAAAGGAAAGATCAGGTCATCCAGGAGAGTAAAAAAAAAACACGGTGGAAGTAAAATGTGAATGTATTTAATATTTATTACTGAAATTCTCAAATGGATTACTTCTGCTATGTGACCTGCAGTCTCTTTAAATGTATAAATAGGSCAATATCTTTATATTCCAAAAAAAGAAATCACATACTAACTAAAGCAACAAAAATAATAAATGCTCAGTGGAAAATGTTTTTCCATGTTGATATTCTAAACATGTATTATGAAATTAATTGTTCYTATATGCAGTTGTTTAGAATTTAAATTCTTCCTCTTGTCTCTCTATGATGTTACCATTTTTGGACTCTATATATTAYTTGTTTTGCCAGGAAAGTGTGGAAAGTTACTTTGGAACAACTCTGTTGTAGTAGAAGAACACAGTAAAAGTAGAAATGTTTTGAGGAAAGAACGTGACCAAGAAAACTAATTTTGCTCTGTATACCATACTTCTCCCCGCCTTCTTCTGATGTGGAGGAGTGTTGTGTCAGAAAAACTCATGGCAAAGAAATAGGGAATACTGGAAGAGAAAAGGAAAAATAACAGTGTATGATGGTCTCYTGAGAAAGCATCATTTTTCCAAAGATTGTCTCTGTCATTTATGATTGTTTAAAAGGAAAAGAGGTACTGGTTTCGGATAGGGTCGCTAGAGCATTGGTGATTTTCAAAAGCCCTTTGAATCCAGGAGTTATTCCAAGTTAATTCTGGGGAACAGCAAACAAAATAGCTTTTCAGTCRTGATTTATTTTGTTCCTTAAGCACTACAAATTTCTCTCCTAAGAAACACACTGGTATTTTATTTGATTTAAATGAGAGACATTGGCACTGTTGGTGAGCCTACAGAGCATTTGAGCAAATTAGCAAAGGGGTTACTGCATCCATATGTGTATTGCTTCAGGGATTAGATGAATCTATTCAGTGAGTCAAATGCCTAGATTTAAATATCCCACAGATTCGAGATTTGTGGGAGCTGTCTRTATTCAGAAAGGACATTTACCAAAGGAATAAAAAACTGTGATAACCCAGTGCTTTTTAAATCTGAATGCTTGTTTCAACGCAATGTGATTCAACTTCAAACAGTAACAATCGGGCAAACTAAGATGTCATTTTCAGAAAGAGTAACTTCATAAATACACCCTGAAGTCCTGAGTCAAATCCTGCTAGGTGTCTGTGGACCTCAGCATGGATGAACTTAAAGTTYTGGGCACATTGGTGGTTTGGTGTAAAGGGATAGCATTGTTAATGGTACTCACTGAACGAAAATCAATGAAACAGGTGGTTCTGTATTCTCTGCATTATAACAACATTTAGGTTACCAGAAACTARCAGAAATTTCATATTTTCCCTTGACTTCCTTTTTTGTTTTGATTTTTAAATTATACTTTGATRCTTCTCTTTCCATATGATTTTTTGGTAGTATTTCAATTGTTTCAAATTTCAAACCAAAACAATTCTTATGAAATTTTCAAGTTTTGTCTATGACCCTTCCAAAAACTAAATTAAAGTMTTTTCATTTGTTTTACTCTCTTCAGGACTTTGACTAGGTTTTGACTGGAAGAGCTCTTTAAAATATCTCTAGGTAACACGAGCTCTCTAACATCCTTTACAATAATGTTAGAGAACCGTATGTTACTGAAGYAAATTAAAAATTGAAAGTGTTAATGTGAAATGGGTCAGCCCATTAACAAAAAATCAAATTCTGAATTTTAAGATTTGTGGGTAGAATCATAGGATGTAAATCAGTGCTAGTGGCAATGCAATTACACAATTTGAGATTCTGTTAACAATCAGTCCAACAGAGCCTAAGGTGGTACATTGAATTAGTTTGGGCTGGGGCAGTTAATTTTCTTCACAGTAGCTGGTCTGGGTCTGTCCTTTGAGCTTGTGCTGGAAATATTGTTGATAACATAGGGGCATTCTTGTCATTGATGGGCAGGGCTTGCCAAGAGCCAGGGCCTTTTCTTCTCCTCAAACCATCCCACCAGTGAGTGGGCTGGGAATGCACAAGGAGTTGGGAGGGGACAGGTGGGACAGCTGACCCAGCTGACCACAGGGATACACCACAGCATTTGGCATCACGCTCAGCACATAGAGCTGGGAGGAGAAAMGGGGAGGGAGGCAACACTGAGAGTGATCTCATTTGTCTTTCCAAGTCACCTTTACATGTGATGGAGCACTCCTTTCCTGGGCATGTCTGAACACATGCCTGCCCTTGGGGTTTTCTAACTTTTACACTTCTGATTCTCTTCACCATCCYACTGGTGGAGGAGTGAGTGGGACCTTGACTTAAATTCATGATAATTTCAAGCATTTGCATCTGAAATTCTGTAACTAATTCGTCTCATTTTATTGATTTCTTGTTCTGAAATGGAATAGTTGCTACTGCTTGTATGCTTATATGATTTTAATCTGCACAGGCTTCAAATATTTAATTTTTAAAAAGTTGTAAATGTTCCAAACCCTCAGTGCAAGAAAGAGGACAGAGTGTTCTTCAAATACATATGCATGTCAACAAGGGAGCTCTTACAGCAAGGTCACTGTCAGTTGATTTAATGCTCAGACTCCAGTAGAAAGTACTTAGAAGTCCAGCCATTATTGTATGACTCACTTGACACTGCAGATAAAGTGAACTTCTGCAGATGTGCACATTAGAACTCTGGTTGTCACTAACTTGTGACTGATAGTGTAAGATGGCTAAATGATTAAGTTGATGTTTGCATGCCTTGAAAACAGATAATAGATCTATGAAATCTGGCAGTATATTCAAGGCAACACACATAAAATACACTAATGTGGCATTTAAATTGATAAAAACTGTCAGCATTATAAGGGAATTCTCTTCCATGTCTTCTACATCCTGACACAACTAAAAGTTTCAAGGTCTTATTTTTCACTGTGTGACCAAAGATGATGAACTTTCATGGCACCCAACTCATGTGCTTAAGCCTTTCYGGTGAAAACCCTATGGCAAACTGAGAATCATTTTCTGAAAAAGATTAAAATTTCCTCAGTTCTCTGCACAGTGTTAGTGCTATCAACATCACAATTTGTTTAACAAAAAACAGTTTCAGTTTCAAACATAATTTCTGACCATCATTCTACAGGAGACTGCTCTAGCGGCAGAAGGATTTAAATAATTTTTCCTGTATATCTGCACTCTCGCACAAATCTAAAAAGCAGATGCGATATCGATAGTAAGATTGACACTTGCCAGTTTCTCTTTGATCTGAAACTGCAATTACAGGAAAAAGGCATAAGCTTATGGCAGGAATTGAACAGGACCAAAATATGTACCAAAAGTTTTTGATATAGTTAGGGTTTTCAAACATTCTTACATCATGGGGGAAAAGTGATGCTAAGAATTCTCAGGATTTTAGAGTGGTTTTGGTAAATGAGAATGGGGTTCTAATTGCTCATGGCTGGAGTCAGTTATCATGTGGCAAAAGCTGCAAGGTTGTCTTTTGAYAGATTATGAGTAACTGGTGTGGAAAAAAAAAAGAAGTTCAATAAAGTTAAATAAAAATGCACCTAAAATGTAATTTTAAATCTCTCTATGATTTGAATTTTTATGGGAGGAGTAATCAGTGCTATGAAAGGACACCTAGAATTGCTCCTCAAAAACCTTTTGTTCAAACCAGGTGAATGGCTCTTATTAGTGCCTGTTTGATAAAGTATCTTTAGGCAAAGGACACTAAATAAACCCATCAGCATCAACTTCTCCTSTCTTCCCTTCTACTTACTGACATAATTTCAGTGCTTGTGGAGGAGACAAAGCCATTTAATTTCTCAGCTCTTTAAAAACTGCCTATCAAGAAATGTTCAGGAACCCAACTTCCTGCCAATATGTTTTAATAAAAAAAAGTGTAAAGAAATTGTAGGCTTTTTGGAAGGACTCAAGAGAATTCTGAAATAAAACAAAATAAAGTTGCATAACAGTGTGGTTTTAACAAACCACATTTACTTAGATTTAGTTAGATTGCATGGTTCTTAGTATTCACATGAAACATTTGGAAGGCTTCTGCTGACAGCATCTTTTCCTCTGAACTGACATCGACATAGAAGGAAGATCTGAGGTACTGAATGCTCTCCACTTGCGGCAAAAAGGARACAGAAGAGATTTAGTTGGGAGAATTTTGCTTTGCCCACCATTTCTGCAATGTTACTTTGAAAGAAACTTCAACTCCAGGTGATCTAAAAATCTCAAGCTGTGAAACTGAAATCAAGAAAAGTGTAAACTCTGTGTCAAGAGCKGTATGATTTACATGATGCACTTTCTGGTGATGTTAAGCACACAAATAAGACATCACAACAAAAGAACTTCACTGAAGGATACCATGTTCTGGGCCTCATATATAAACATTAACTAAAGCTGAAATTAATATCCCTCATAAGGTGGCAGAGCCAAGGAGTAGAATCAGAGTGTTTCTCAGGGAGGTGAAGAGTCCCAGCTCACTGTTGGGAAATATTCTTGGACAATACCACAAAACATTGCAATTACACAGGTGGTGGTCAAGACAGCCCAGATATTATCAAATAGGAAAGCTTTCGTGTTTGTTTTGGGTTTTTTGTTGTATTTCCCTATATAAATCTCTGAGAGAGTGGCAATGCTCTCTTTTAACATTTACAGGTTATCCCTTTTTCTYTTCTCTCTAGATTAAAAAATAAAAAACCCAAAACACAAAAAAGCCCCACTGGTTAATGRCCATATTTGTAAATTCTTTAATATCATTTACAAAAATATCTCAGCATCTGAGAGATGTAAAATTTCTGCAACTTGTTTTTAAAAAAGATTATAGTTTTTTTCTATCTGAACCCTGTTATTAATGATAGTATCTGCCAGGGAGATTGAACCTTCCTTCTGTGTTCACATATCAAAGGACTAGATTTTCACATCTTCCTGAAGAACTAATTAAGACCTTGATTTTTTTTAAATGGTAATTATGTTTTAAAGTATTAAGGGCTAGCCTGTCTGTGATCTTGTATAGAGATGGAAATTATCAGACACCTTCAAAAACTGTTCTGCCATGGCAATACTAAACTTTTCAGAAGAGGAAAATGCTGTTTTTTAAAGATTTAACTATGTTTGTACATTGCATTTGCAGTGATTATAACCACACTATGAGACATTAGTGGAAATTTGAATGCTGGGTTTTGGTTTAATTTGGTTTGGTTTAACTTGATTATGTTTTTTAGAGACCTTCCTTATTCTATTAAGTGTTCCTTGTTTGCCTGTTCATTTGTGTTTAAAAGTGAAATTCTTCAAGGTAAGACTTGTTTGAATTTTTTTTTTCGGGTTTTCAAATGGAAAGAACATAGCAAATTCTGATGAATTTGAAATCCATGAACCATAGTAGAAAATAACGGCACTCCCTACGACTTGAAATCCATGCAATTTATTTTAAAAAATAATGTTACTCTCTGAGACAAAAACAAATGGTAAGATTTAGYATAGAGTGCCCTTGGAGTATTTAACCTAACAATATTTTTATATAATGTAAGTGTCCCCATGTAAGAAACAATGTCTCAGTTAGTTTCAAAGGCATTATACTGAAGATTAATGTTATTCTTTATCAAAGTGGATTCAATATCCTTTACAATTCCATATCATATATTGTGCTAAATTCAATGATTTTTTTCCTCATCTATAAATTTAAGAAACCTTTCTTTTTCGGATTTTCTTCGTGGCTGATAAAAGCTTCAGTATTGCATATACATACAATGAAACTATTGCCAATTTAAAAAAATATACTATGGGTTTATGCAACTGTTATTTCACTCTTTTATTTTGTTAAGCCATTGAAATGCCTTAAAACAGGAAGACTCTTCCARTTGAAGTCTGTTTTCTGCATTTATTCTTTTTTTTTGGCAAAATGGAATTATCAGTCATTATCTCAAAGCACTGAAAGATCACCTCCAGTCACACTATTCCTTGGTGAGGGATGTGTGTGTTACTTACTTTCTTTTAGTTTCTGACAATACTGGCATGACTTGATTATGGTAATAAGTGGTTTTAGTCTACCTACTGCTCGCTTTTGGTGTCCAGGGAACATTCAAAGTTTTGAAAGTTACTTTTTGTTTTAATCTCTACATATTTCATCGCTAACTCTCCTTTCAAGTCTCTCAGTTCACGCCATGATTTGGATTTTCAAAGAAATCTGAATGCCTCTAAAGGTTCAKCATCTAGTTCCTTCTAACATTGTCTGGAAGTCTCTGTCTGAATCTGGTTTTGTCATCAGGAAACCTTGATTAAACATGGGACTTTTCACTCTTTTGTTAGGTATCCAACTATCCATAAACAGTTGCATTTTAAGGCAACTTGCCCAGAGATACCTTCATTCTAATCCTCCCTCACTTTGCTTGGGTGTTTCACACCTCACTCCTCTGATAAACTCCTCTGTATAGTTTTTCCCTCCTCCTTATTTTTCCCCCTCCCTCTGTGGTGTCTTCAGGAGTTTGTCATAAAGTTCATTTGATATTATTTACAAGAATGATACAATTATAAATGTGGGTTTATGGAAATGAAATTTCTMTAGCTAGTGTTGGTATTTAGAATTAGGCAAATGAAGCATCTTCCATTTTTATTCTGAAAAATTATATATTTGAACTTGTGATTTTTTTCAAGGTAGACATATTTTTACTTGTGTCTAAATTAGAAATACAGCCCTAGTCTTCTCCAAGATGTGCACAGCACAACTTCCAAGGATGAAAAAGTTACTGAGAGCTTTYTTGTATCTGTTAGCACTCAGAGATAAGTCAGCGTTGGTTTGTGTTTGCCAACAACCTCAGCTGCCAAACTCAACAAGTGAGGCTGCCTTATTCCTGTTCTTGCTAACTACTGAAACTTTTTCTGTGCTGCACTCTGAGCTAGAGCAATGTAAAAATGACAAGAACATGTCTCAAGTGGCTTCTCATGTGGAAGTCCTTCCTTGCCCTTCAGCTGGCTCCACTTACCATAGGCTTTGTTCCATCTTCAAACTGAAGAAAATACCTTAATTTAATAATTTTATTTTGTTAAGAAATGCCTGCATTAGTACATAATTTTAATTTTTCCATCTGGCTAAGGCTTTTTAATGGCTATGCATAATTGGATATCCTGCTCAGGTGATGTCTGGGTGAGGAGTGGTGGAGCGGCATCTGCTCAGGTTTTAGCAGTTTCTTAGAAATTCATTAATTTATTCTCCAACAGTATGGAAAGACGATATTTCTGCAAAGACACAACCATAAACATCCAAGAGGCAGAGGCATCTCTCCATCTCTGTGGAGAGAGTAGGTATGATGCTGAGGCAGAGCATCAGCAGCTCCCAATGTCCTTGGGAAGCTGCCATGRCTTGACAACTTCTTCCTTTGTCTGCAGGAGGACTTTGGCTATGTCCCTGTAGGCTGAAGGTTGGTTAGGTAAAGCTGACACATGGGGAAATAATCACAAGGGTGACTAAAGACCTGCCAGGAAAAGTAGTCAAGATTAATAGATATAGGCACTTAGGTCTGCCTGCAATAGTTAAGCATTTCTGGTCTACTTTAGGCATCTTTCTTGAGGAAAATTCTTTTGAATTTTTACAACAGAAAAACAGATATATTATCTCCAGGTAAAGCTTTCTGAATACCACTCTTGAAATACACCCTAAATAAAATTCTAGTTGCATGCTTTTATTTACTCATTAATCTTTCTTTGGGCTTCAGTGCCACCAACACAGGGTTTACTTTTCTTCTCATCCATTTTGATGGCTTTCATATATTTTCTCTACTATATGAAATCCTACACTTATCCTATCTAGCTTTGATTTTCTTGCTGCCTTCAAGCTTCTATTAGATAACACAGCAAATAAATATGAAGAAATAAGATTGATTGATACTGAACATAACATACCACCTCTGTTCTCTAGCATGGAAACTGAGCAATGCAAACACTACAAACAGGCATTCAGCAAAGGCACTCTGGGCAGGGATGCTAACTTTGTTACAAATTTGTTAAATGCAATATCACTAAAACAACATATCAGTGTCATTTYCAGCAGTCTTCAAGATTCTGATTTTGTGCGTTATAGACCTGTGTGCCTGACTGAAAAAAAAATCAAATAATACTCTGGAGTATATATTTAATAAATAGGAAATGAAGGTTTCTGATAGCAAAATGTCCAGCAAATTACTGTAGTTTATATGTATTTATTTTTTAAATATCTTTTCATTTATCTGCGCCAGCAACTTGCAACTCCCCAACTGTTCAGAAGTTTTGCTTTGGATATTGAAGTTTTATTTRATCTATGATTCACAGATAATATTTATATACTCCTGCTGATGATTTAAACACTTAGAAGAGGAGAAAACAATATTGGGGTTTTTCAGTGTCAAAAGAAAATAAACCAACTGAAATTTAATTTGAGCTATGTACCACATTCACTTTAAACTTCTCAGAAAATGGGATGCAGCAGAGACATCTCCATAGGGCCACAGCTTCATCATTGCTGATGTGTTGCACACACATTACCAAAGCTCCCAAAGAGACCCACAGCCAAACAAATGTCAAATCAACAAGAGAATTGGACAGGAGCTCATGATGGCTTGGTGCCAGGGATGAGAGATCAAATGGTATCTGATCTGACATGAACCTACAGTGGCAAAGGCAATATCTAATCCAACATCAAACATGACAGAAAAAAATGTAAACTTTCAATCATTTTTAATGTCTGAAGCACCTGGGAGGAGGGAACTGATGCAAWCTGAAGCAAACCAATGCAAACCAAGTGCTTCAAGTCATAGAATGAAGAATTTGTGACCTAGAACTAGAAGACTTAAGGCTTCATTTGCTATGTTATTGAATCAAGTTTCCTGTCAAATTCAGGGAAAGTCGAAAYACTGCTCATCCCAAAGACTTTGAACTCTAAAGAACAGCAAATACACATGCAWAGCAAAATATCAAGGAAACTAATTTCCCTACAGGGATGGGCTATCATCCATGTGATGATGTAGGTTGGGCAGGTGATAGGTACACAGCATARTGCTCCAAAGTTCATCCCTGTGTGGATTAGTTGTATGGTCTATGGTCTATTGGGTTTCCATGGCTGGGTTTTGGGAGAGGRGTGCTACAGGGGGAGCTGCTGTGAGAAGCTGGCAGCAGCTTTCCCCATGTCTGACAGAGCCAATACCAGCCGGCTTATGGAGGGACMCACYGCTGGCCAAGRCCAAGCCCATCAGCAGTGGTGGTGGTGCCTCTGGGGTAACCGAGTTAAAACGGGACAGTGAAACCCTGAAACTGCRGCTTGAAGCAGGAATGAGAATATGGGAGAGAAACAGGGCTGAAGACACCAGGGACAGTGAAGAAGGAGGGAAAGGAGGTGCTCCAGGTGATGGAGCTGAGATTCTTCTGCAMCTCATGGTGCAGGCCACGGTGATGCAGCTGTGTCCCAGCAGCCCATGGAGGAGCCCATGCTGGAGCAGAGATCCACTTGCAGCCCAAGGACAACTCCACATCAGAGCCTGGATGCCTGAGGGAGGCTGCAACCCCACGGGAAGCCTGTGCTGGAGCARGCTCCTGSCAGCACCTGTGGGCCCATGGAGAGAACTCACATTGAAGCAGGTTTGCTTCAGGACTTGTGACCCCACAAGGGAGTGACCCACCCTGGAGCAGCCKGCTCCTGAAGGACTGCGTGCTGTGGAAGCAACACACACTACAGCACTTTGTGAAGAACCACAGCCAGTGGAAAGGACTCATTGAAGAAGCTCATGGGGGACCACCTCCTATCAGAAGAACCCCATGCTGGAGCAGGGGAAGAGTGTGAGACATCCTCCCCTGAGGAGGAAGGAGTGGCAGAGACAAGATGTGATGAACTGACCACAASCCCCATTCCCCTCCTTTATCCCACTGCAGTGSGAGTGAACAAGTGGCTGTGCTATATGGGTCAAGGAAGAACAGACAGAAAAAATTTACATCTTTTATTGCACCAAAGGCATTTGAATCTGAAACATGTTTTATTCCACCTTTTTTTTCAATTTTTCTACTATGTCATTGTGCCAGCAGCAGCAGATAAAATGCTCTTATGGGCTTGTCCTGGGTTGACTATATGATGCTTTTATCCCCAATTGTCTCGTTTTGTTTATGCTGAATAATGAGTTTTGCACCCTTAAGACTTGTTGCAGAGAGTGAAAGGGGCAGAGAAGAAGCACACAGTTTTTTTTCAGACACTGCTCTCGCTTCTCCACATTCCTGCTCCTGGACTGTGTTTTCTGCGGATGGACAGACAGCAGGACAGAGCTCTTTTATGTTTTTAGTTAGTTTAGCTAGCTGAGACAAAGAAGTTCCCTGGACTGTGGCTTTTTCCCTTTTCTTTGGACCTCTTGAAACCTGCTCTGGACTGAACACCCAGCACAGCACCGGCAGCTCACACCTGTGGCCCACCGGGCCGGGCCTGGGCCACGACATTTCCAGCGCTGGAGGGACTGATCAGAGACTGAGTGAGCTGAGTGCAACCCAGGGACCGGGTTTTCTCAGTTTGTCATCCCTTTTGGAGTGGCAAGGGGTCTTATTGCTTAGTATTGTTTAGGTTTTGTTGTTTAATAAACAGATTTTTTTCCACCTTTCTCCAAGGAGGTATTTTCTCCTGGACCAGTTGCGGGGAGGGGCCGATTGAATTTGCTTTCCTACCRGAGCCCCTTTGGGGATTCTCTCCCAAATTTGCTCTACACCAGGATAGGGCTCTATTAGTCTCCTAGTCCTCAGCAGAACAGTATTTAAAGGACTACCTTCAGAAGAGATTCTACCTTYGATTACTAGTCCATAATAGATTTGTTTTCTATAAACTTCTCTCAGTTTTTTTCAGACTCCTGTAAAGGTTTTATCATGAACATGCCCTTGTGTCAGAATTCCACAGATTAGCTATGAGCTATGAAGAATTTCTATTTTGTTCGGTGATTAATTTTTTTGCTAAATTACTTTGAYCTCCTTTGGCTTTATTGGACTAGTCCCTTCTTTTTTATTTCTCAGTGTAACATATGACTTTACTGGGAAGTATTTTACCCCTTACTGGCTGTTTCTTTCTGCAATTTGAATAACATTTATAACTGTCTGTGATTATCTCTCCAACTTTTTCCTGCTTCCTTTTTGAGATGGTGTGGGGGTAGTAGAAATTGCAAAGAGCACTCAGGATAGTTTTATACAGWAACATAGAACATCATAATATTTACTTTATTGTTTTCATTTTCCTTTTTTAAATGTCTATTTTCTTTTTTACTGCTCCTGAGTATTGAGCTGACATTTTCACTGAACTGTTCATTACAGGTCAATTCTAAGGATTTCATTCCTGTGTGGCAAAAATAATCTCAGAGCTGTTCACCTTATATGTAAAATTGAGATTGTTTTTCCTCATGTGCATCGCTGTGCATTTACCAACACTGATTTAATCTGCCATTTCATTATCACTTTATTTCTTCTGCAGTTCGATTGCCCTTATTTTTGTTACCTTGAATAACTAWCTATCACCAACAAATTTTGTCTTCTCATGGCTTTTTCCTCACTTTTTCCAGTTATGGAAGCATTGAAAAGTCCTGAAACAGCAAAGATCCTGTGTGACTCCATTTTATTTATTAGCTAAATAAATTTAAAGTCCAACCACTGAAACTATATTAGGCTACTTAYATTTGAATTTGTTGAAATTTCCCCCATTAACAAAATGGGTGCTTGTAGGAGCAATGGGGTCCGCACGATCGGGAGGGACGGAGACGAGAGATCTCTGAAGCCAGGTCATGGAACTTGCAGTTTATTGCAAAGGGCSTGGGTGCCAGGGCCCTGCTGAGAGCTGCCAGCCCAGCTCAGAGCAGGCCCGAGAGARGAGAGGGGTAGAGCATAAGAGAGTAAAAGGCAAGAGCTAAGAGGCAAGACTAAGAGTAYGGAGCGTAAGGGGAAAAGAAGTGAAGTGGAGTGCAGTGAAGTGAAAAGGAGAAGTAAAGTAAAGTAGAAGGAGCCCGAAGMTCCCGTTACAATACAATAAATCTTCTGTGTTGAATATTCTGATTCTCACTAACCAATCTAATACAATATACAAATCCCACATTTCCATGCCACCTATAAGAATCACTACATTACCATACTGTGTTATATTTTAAACCCTAAAACCTACTCTTTAGACCCCTTCTGCCAAGCTGGCAGGGGCTGCTGGACCCTTGGACCTGCCTGCTTGCAGAGGGTCTTGTTTCATCAAAAGGGGATTACCTTCAGCTGGCCATGCCWTTGTTTTCCCGTTGTTCAGTAACTAAGGGATCTCAAAGGTTTCTTTCATTTCAATCTCGCTTATAGTTTCCATGTTCTCAAAACCTTTTGCCAGGCAATCATATTTATAAGGCTTTCTTGTTYCATCCACCCCAACAGGTGCTGAATTTTATTTAAGTGATCATGTATTCCTCAAATAGCAAAATTTTAAGAACCATGAGATGATATGAGCAGTCAAGGATATAATTTGACAGAGTTCCTTGAACCATGAGAGGGGATTTTTTCTGCTTAGCTAGAGTCTTCGTATTTTGTATGGAGACAATTTTCAGGTTCTCATGGTTCTCAAGAGATTTTATTGATGTGATATAAGTGGAAGCAATCACCAAYAATATAAGTAATAGAGATAGATTGTGATAGCCTAGCATTTATTACATGTTCTTATGTTTCCACATTGTGTGGTTGTGGACAATGTTCATGTGGATAGGTTGAYCCTAAAATTCAATGAAACTATTACAAAAACTTGAATTATCTTAATTTCATAAATATAATTTTACTTTAAAACATTATGCATCGGGCTTTCAATGCAGTATTGGGCACTTTTGTTTGCACCAGGTTAGACTATTACTGATTATAGTTTGATTTAAAATATTATTTTAAAATATATTAAATTCATTAAGTTTGGCAGATTTCCAAACCTTCGCAGTAGCTCTCTCCCAAAAGGCTTTTCTGTTTGCAAGTAGAACATGTCAGATAATATCTGGAAATGAAGATTTAAGGTGGTCATAACCTTATTTGAGCAATAGAAATAACTGCATCAGGCTAATGCTCTAGGGATTACAGTTTCAATCACTTTTAACATTTCCTGAAATTGTGCTTTCACAGCAGCAGTGGGTGAGAGTGCTTTTAATGAGGGGAAAAATATAATATCTGAAGAATCGAGTATTTTTTTCTGGTTTTATTGTGCTTGAAATAAAACCAAAATTAAATTAATTTTAAGGTCACTGGGATTAACCTAAACAATTTCCTTCAATTTGATCAGAGACATGGATGCCTGTTGTTAACACTTTGGAAAAAAAACAAAACAGAGAAACAGAAAAAAAAWTATGTCAAATATAATATTTCCATTAAGATTGAAACATCTTACRGTAACATACTGAACGCATCCAAATTTCAGAAAGAAAAGGTCACGATYTTTTTTAGGCAGGGGGGCTATGACRTTAAAAGACTAGATTTAAAACTAAATGCATGTTACTGGTGCTAATCTTTGTTGCATCTTCTCCATGATATATTTTCACACTAGTAAAACTAAGTAGATTTTGTTATCTAAAAAGAATAGTCTGTTGTTTCAGAACTGAATTACTTTGGAATAATAATTACACAAAGGCAATTTCAAAATCACTGAACTGATGTGCATCCTATTTGAAGTGGTTTTCACAGAGTCTTTTGATTTCTAGGCTTGGGRTTTTTAAGCTGTTGGAGTGTGTCCATGTGTTCAGTAGAACACAAACTGCTTTTCATTCAGTTCTATATCAATGCAATAGAATATTAAAAACATTTTCTAAACTCCTACAAGCTTCAGAGTATAATTAAAAGTAGTAGAATCTGCAGAAGATTTATAAGAAGACTTAGAGCTGCAGATCATAATAAGACTAAAATTGTTACTTCTACAGAAACTCAGAGAAAGAATTCCCAGGACTTTTAGGRGGTATCCCAAAGATATTAAGAATTTAATACCGAAAGTTTTATTTGTGTTTCCATTTATGCTGGTTTTGCTATACCAAGCCAAACAACTTGTGTTTGGCTGAGACAAATATTCCATGAAGGCATCCTGTTTTGGCTTGAAGACATCAAGATTAGTAAAATTCAGAACTCTGRTATCAGAGTGGTATCTGATAGCTAGCCAAGTAACTTTTTAGCAATTTGTGTGACATTTGCCATTTGAATTGGCCATCAGCTTCTAAATACTCATTCTTGTCATGCCTTTTTTCTATTAGACTGAACAATACCTGATACTTTTAGTACCTGATCTCTGAAGTATGAATATGTTGCAGGCAACACACCTCTTACTATATATTTTGATAAGCTAAGTGGAGTGAGCTGTAGGTGTCATCTGCAGAAATACATTTTCTACCCCACAAGTAATATTTGTCACTCCCTTCTGTATCCTCTCCAGGTTTTCCATATTCTTTTTACAGAATGTGGACTACGGAGCTATATTATTCTGATATGTCTCACTTATATCACACACATATAACCACTATCCCCTTCTTTAGACAGCCACAGATCTTGCTATCACTTTTTGCAGCAAAATTGCATTGACAGTTTGTGTCAAATCATCTACATGCTGTACATGTGCTATTTTTATGGTTCAGTCTTAATTCTGCCAGTTACGAGATCTGTTCCTCAGTATACAAGTTTTTATTTTCCAAAGCTAAATTAGTTTTGTTTGATTCAGTTTGACCTAGATCMCTATTTTCTGCTACTTCAGTTGCTTTTTTTTTGATGGATTTTATGGCATAACTGTTTGTTTCATGCTTGCTTAGATACAGGTGATCAAAATGATAAATAAKACTCCAATACTGAAAACTGTATATTTCAACGATAACCTTTTTCAGACAATAAAAACTAAATAAAGTATTTTCATTAACTCTATCAGTTATTCTGAATTTCAAAAAGAACATTTCCATAGTTTTGAATCACAAGGTTATGGAAATACATAGCAGTACAGCCAGCCTGACTTACTGAGGCATTGAAAATTAAAAATAAAAAAAAAGTGCATGGTTAAATATGAAAAATAATTTAATATCAAACATGGTTTTATGTTGAAAGCAATTGTTAATGACTTGAAACTAAATTGTCTATTTMTTGCATTTTTTTCACTAGCTTTTAAAGAAAGTGAGAAATGTTCTATTTTTTCAATTTTGTTTCCCTGTTCTGTTATTCATTCCTTGACAGCAGCAAAGGGAAAAATAAAAATTAGGACATAAGTGCAGCAGTTTTATCACACAAATGAAGAAATTATCTTTTATTGCAACCACTATGGTTGCAATATTTATTTGAAAATTTACAGCTTCTGTAATTTTTTKAAGCTTCTAATTTTCTTGGAAAAAAATAGATATACTACACAAATAAGGTCTAATTTTAGCCAAATTTTATCAGATTTTTCTAAGGCAATGCTGAGCATTAGATGCATTTGAATGGAGAAGATTTGGACCCCTCACACCTGACCAACCMTAGAAAATTACAGTATTATCTGTTGTTTCAAAGACATGTTCTACTTTATTCCTCCTTCACTTGGCTCTGCATCCTCTAYTTTGCCACTACTTTTATTAAAATATCTCCATGCACTTTAAAAAATGGCTGTGCTTAACCTCAGATTCAGTCTTTTCTTCACAATAAATAATCCTAAGTGAAAGAAGCTTCCTAAATCACTGCATCTATTATGGACTGTAGTGATTTTGTCCATACAATTTTTGAACCCTCAGTGAGATACTATGGATGCCTGATCTCTCTGTTTTAACTTTGATCTCCCTTAAAAACATTTGCTCCTTAATCCAGTTTGATACATCATTTCTCAGGGTAAGAGTTATCTCAGGAGGTGTCTTGGTGTGTCATTAAAAGAAAATGGRCTTTTATTCACATACAGGCATTGAGGACAAAAGGAGGTTTATCAGGAGGAAAACCATTTACAGGAGTCTCTGAGCGCCTGAGTAAACTGATCTGAGCCTGACTACAAATAACGTTATATTACAGGAGGTTTTTACTGTAAGAATTGAGTAATGTTCTCTTTGCTCATGATAAAGAAAGATACTTCACAAGCTTAGAGAAAGTTGGCATCCCAAAATGAATGGAGCCAAACCTTCAATATGAGCTAAAGAACAAAGCTTGTTTCCCTACTGTTCTAACTGATCAGGTTTTATGTTTCACTTAAAGAGTAATGTTATATTAACAAAAACGTTGCAGARCCTATGCACCCAGACCTATTTTCTTCATTGCAAAGTGGTGAAGCGGACAAGTGAAAGCCTGTGCTCTCTCAAGATGCCAAGGAGGACCACAGGTTACTCAGTAAAGCTGAGTAATTGTAAGATTTCAGTTCACTGCACTGGAGCAGGAGACAATTCTAATCGCCTGTGCTGTGAGAGGTGGTGCCTGCACTCTGCTCAGACTCCCTTGTCTAACACAACATGATGAATCCAAGTACAGGACCTCCTGGCAGCAATCTCAACAAAGCRTTACGAGGCTCTGTCACGCCAAGTGACAGAAGAACACAGGCTTAATATTTCWCTGTCTGCTCATCATATTTCCTATTTGAAATCGGAACAAATTTTTCTTTTTATTTGTTTACCAATTCACCCTGTTTATGAAACAACACATGTTGACAAGCATATATGCTTGTAGATATTTAGTGATCAAACAAACTTTTTCCAGCTATTTCCTTAGTTTCTCCTGTCTTGTAGAGTGACTGCAGTTCCCCTGCTGAATTCTTGACGATGAACCTGAAAAAAGTGTTTTGCAGGCAGGCAACTAGCAAGTCGACTTTCTGATTAGTGCTTAAGATGTTTTCCTTTATATAAAGTCTTCACACAGTAACACCAGTGGGGTTTTTCTTACTTTGGATTTTTGTAAATTCAAATTATTTTACATAAAATGCTCGCTAAATATAGTATATCAACAGATAAAATTTTGAATATGTTGAGGTTTCCTGAAGGACTTCTGGGTTGTTGCTTTTTGATGGACCTTAAATAACTTCATGCTTGAATTGCYCAAACTCTGCCTAAATGAGGGGAGTGTTGAAGTTCCACTGAAGTGGAAATGATAGCTACTCTTATGCCATTATACTTTGAGAAAATCCAGCTCTACAGTGTTCAGAAGAATGAAAAAAAAAATTACCCTCTAATTTTTCATCCATGCACATTACATAACACTGTAACTGTTGTATTTTTATTATCTTGAAATGATGGAGACCTCAGTTGACAATGGCAGCAGTTATTATGTCAAAGCTTGCCAGACAAAATTCAGATATTTTGAAATTTCTTCTAAAACATCAGCCTTACCCTTCTGGTATGTATTTTAATGATATTGAGAGTTTCTTGTATCACTCCATGATGGCTCCTTTAATTTCTTCTAGGTTCATCCTCAAACATAGAATCCCACAGGTCATGATGAGACAATGCAAAGTATGCAAAAATTATCTAAATATAAGCATAAAACAGTCTATAGCCTTCTATAAAACCAGCTGTTGGGTAATATTTACTGTGACACTATAAGCCAATATAATTTAGGGGATATTTATATTTTTTAATGAAATGTCAAGAAAGAACTTAAGAAAGTACCAAGAAAGAACTTTTAGTATATTACTAGTTAATGCTCAAAACACACAATCTTTTTCAAATTTAAATATTATTTTTCGAAGTTAGAGTTTAGAAGTAGTAGAACACATAAATAAAACACATTTTAACAATAAATATTTACTATCACTAGTGATAGTAAATAAATATTTACTATCACTATCATCCATGTATCAAATTTGCACTTGTGTGCTTTGACTTTTTAAATTTTTCTGTCATGTTCACTGAAGCCAACATGTCTTAACTAGAATTGGATATATATGAATAAATAATCAGCWTACTCTTGAACACAGCTTCATCCTGAGTTGTTCTTTGAAGGAAATAAGGTGAGTTTAATAACATTCTGTCCTCAAATATCCCAGAAGTATACAATCTTTTCTGGAAATAATTTAAACAGTAATAGTGAAGTTAAAGGAATTAGATTACTTAAAGAGAAGCAAATAGAGAGATGATTACTTAAAGGCTGTGTGAGTTTCTGCCTGTGATTAATATAAGTTTATTTTCTCTTTCATTTTTCTCTCTCTACACTCTTCACATTTGGAAATTGGAATTTGAAGACATTGCAACCCATACAAGGAAGATACCATAGAATGAATTGTATTGAAATTATTCTTTAGCATAAAACCAGAACTTTTCCATAACAAGTGATACTATGAAAAATCTGCCAATACATTTCACAATTTTTCATTTAGGAGCCAAAATATGCAACCAAATTGTGTTGTCCTATTTGAGTGTTTTCAATTGCATTTGCCATTCTGACTGCTCTGGATACTATAACACCTAAGATGGACAAGTCTCAGATATATTATCTTCCTTACTCACTGCAGATGATKTGTAGTTTTTAAGTAAAAAAAAGAGATGTAAGATAATCTAAAATAAAATTTCTTCATTAGCATCCATAATTTTTCCTTAAGAACTATGTATYGCAACGTTTATATTATTTTTTTATCTAGTAGCTTGTAAAAGATAGCCTATGCTCCAAGACACAAAAGAAGGGTTTCCAAGGGTTTTTGTAGTAGAAGAATGACAAAACAACTTTGTAACAGGCAAGGCTGAATTTATGAAATGCCTCTGTTCTTCCCTGCTTTTTTTTAAGTCTTGATTGAACAGTGGCTTAAAATAAATTCTCCAATCATTGAACAAAAGTTCATCTTATCTCTTGAATAATTCAATCAATATATTCCACTAGCTATAAAATTAGTCAATCAGCAAAATATTTGTCAGTCTAGTSACTGTAAAGTATTTTTATTCTAATCTGAAATGATATGCAAAAAATTTTCTTCCACTTTAAATGGTGGGTAGGTAGGTGGAAGAAACCTTCAATATAAAGTTTTAAGAAAAGAATGTATGTGCTTGATGAGTGAACAGTTCATTTTAACCTTAAAATTGCTCAGGGAGCTAATATTTCTCTTTTCTATTGCAATCAATTTCAATGAAAAGAATTTGTTCTATTAAAACAGAACTCTAAGTAAAACTTGCTAAACTGCAGAACTACATTTAGTTGGTACAAACTATGCTGTAGACCTTCATCCAAACTTTTTAGCAGTAGTTCAGTTAGAGTTCATTGTAAGTCAAAAACTATTATAAATATGGTTTAGGATAAGGACTGAAAACCAGTTGTAAAATACAGAAATTTTACCTGTTGTAAAATACAGAAATTATATGATGGTTTTATAAATAAGAATAAGAATGTGATTTGATGTTTGCTTTCCTCACTCATGGACCTTGTAGGTGAGATTTCTTCTTCAGGGAATTTTARCACAAGTGTGAAAAGTCCAGTATGTACCTAGGTCAGATTTCTTCCATATAGGAATGCTAATGAACATTCACAAGAGTCAGCTGAATCCTCATACTCTATATGCTTTCACTCTATTAGGTGCAAAAAAAATCTTCATTTTGCTACAGCAAGACCTGAATCAAGACCCAGGTTTTCTTTAGTCAGTTGTCTGTAGCTGTTACTTGATCCAGATTTAGTTTAGCATCCCACATGCCAGTAAAAGGCTCCTGTGTATTTCCTAAGTCAGTGCATGTTTTTGTGAGCCCTATGCCTGTGTCTGCATATCTATATATAAATATAAGGGCACTTTATTTGATCCTAGCCTTAAGCCTTCATTTCCTTMGGAAAGCACTGTAGATGTATATACATGTACTATTTTCCTGAGCTCAAGAAGTGTTTAGTTTCACTTGGACACAATATAGCCTCAAAGGTTGGGTTTTGTAGAAAATGCACAATAGAAATTATTCATGTTTCTAYGAAAATAGATACTTCTGACTAATAAAGGAACTGTGAACTGCTTCATGCACTCTATCCATGGTTCATTGCTTTTCTTATAAACTGAGAACAATGATTTCCCACCTTGCTCTCTGTAAGAGCCTCACAAGAGCTGAATGCCTGGAATGCTATACTCCTCCAGGCATTGGAGTGAGAAGGTCCATGTATTGGACCCTTCTCTTAACTCAAGATTAACAATACCAGAATCATAGACCTTGTTTACCTTGCAGGGAGGTCTACCTGCTGCAGTAAACCTTAAGATCTCAGTCTGTTAACCATCCACTCAAAGGATGCATTTTAATGAACCCTCTCAGCCTGAATTACTCCTAGTGAGACATCCAGGTGGGTGAGCTGGGCTGGATGCAGCATGCAAGCCTAATTCCTGCTGAGCGTAGCCAAGGAGCTCTAGAAGAAAGGGGCCTAGCTCATACACAGCCCTGCAACAGGAGCACAGGGAGACAGACATATTATAGATCCWGATAAACCTTAACTTGTCCATTTTTGTGTCACCAGTGATCTCTTCAGCAGTTCTCTCCCCAGTTATTCTGCTGTCCAACTGAATAAAGAGAAAATAACAGAAAATAAAAGAAAATAACTTGTGGAACTGATGTGTGTWTGTCTGCTAGTCACCAGCATTGCTTGTGCATTTCAAAAGCTTTGTCTGACCAGTGCTGACATATGGAGCTGCTCAGGGATGAATCATGAAGGAAACATATGGATTAAACTTTTATGGTATTAAAATTCCATGGAAGCAGAAGGTGGCCTGTGTAGGCCCATAGGGATGATTCAGAGTCACCCCTATGTTTTCTTGAGGGTGAAAGGAAACTTCATTCCATTTAATGTCGTATTTGCAAACTCACCACTGCTTTTATATCCATTTTAAAAGTTCATGATAAGACTGCATGGAGAAAAGCAGCATGACTTGGTAATTAAGGTGCAAGATTAGCTTGTTTAGCTGATGGCATTCCTTCAAACTGCGCTGATCAAACCTCCCGTCTTTCCAGATGCGGAGCTACCAAAGCAATTTTATGCACAGCAAGGCTACAGATTTATGCACCTTCCCCAGGCTGAATTCCTATTGCCAAAGTCATGCAGTYTCTGGCTGTTTGGTCTTTTTTTAAAAGCCTGCTCAACATCTGACATTTAAAAAAAAAAAGTTATGCAGGAAATTTGACTGGAAAACAAGTTTGGGATTCTGCCTTCCATTAAGGCAGAAATTTAATTTTGAAATCTGCGAAGTTTAACCAAAGAAAACTTTCACAATTAAGGCTAATGTTTTTTTTGCAGTGGAAGCAATCTACGAAGCCCACTTGCTCCTATTATAGTGGAAGTTGCTGAAATAAGCAAAGGGCAGTGTTAAACATGCTTTCTACTGCTGCTGGTCTTCCCATTAACTCCCTGCTTTCCTGCTGCTGGGGGACAAAATGCCAGGATGTGTGAGAGTGGTTTACAACTGACTCTGAATTGTTATTTCTGAGGAAAACTAAGCAGATTTTGACAAAGCACCTAGTGGCATCTGAAATTTTTTGTAGCAAGAATGCTTGAATTTAAAAGCCATTTCCTTTCACCCATGAGGAAAATCATAGCTGGCCATGACAAACTGGTGTAACAGATGCATTATAAACAGTAGTACCACATACGTGGATAATTCTTAGCCAGAAATTTGATGAAGCTCCTTTTATATTTTTATRTGCATGTCAGTTATATATAGTTCATAATGTATATGGATATGTGCATCTAATTCTTACATACTACTCACAATTCAGTCACACAACACAATGCATATTCATTGTGTATGATGTGATAAATCCATAACTGTCTCACATCTATGTGGTAATCATGATAATTTTGGTTTAACTTCCATTTTTCTTTCAGATTCTTTCTTGTTGGTTTCAGGTTTTATTTCATCCAACCAGAATAAATTCCCTGAAAAGTTTAAGGATCAATAAAGTAAGTAAAAATTCAGAACAATTTTTTAGCTAATTCATTCTTCTGACAAAAAAAAAAAAGAAATGAAAAAAGATTGGTTTACAATTCATTGACTTCAAAATGTTTTTTTGGGAAGATTTGGTTTTAGTGTTATAGGTTTAGGGGCCTGCCTTTTTTTGGGTGGCCTTTTTTTTTTTTAGAAGTAACTTAAACTTCCCAGTGTGTTATTTTAGCTTGTACACAACAAATTGCTCATCTAGTATTTTACCAACTCCTCAACAATCCATTTTTGGGTTTTTTTTGAGCACAGTTTCCAAAAGGTTAGTCTCAACTATGAAATAAGATCCATGTATGGATGGCAACTGTTAAATCCCCTTCAACAATCTTTCAGTCCTAGCCCTTTTCAGGGAGAAAAAATAGGCAACAATGCAAAAATTCTTATATCACATAGATAAGGACTAGTATGAATTGTGAACATATAATTTAATTATTTTGGAGGTGTGATTGTAGGTTTAGCGATATAAAGGGTATATTAATTTCCCTTTTTCTATTGAACAGAGAACATAAAATGGCAATCATGAGCTAAGAGAAAAGAGAGAAAAGAGAGAAAAAAGTTCTATTATCTCTTTCCGCACACCTCTAAACAGCAGCCACCTTGAACCTGGACACTGAAGCCATCGAGGAACCATACCCATCAGGACTATCTGCTCCTTCATACTGTTTACTCACAACTAATTTAGGATAAGCTTGTTTAAATCTATTTATTTGAGTATATGTAGAAATAATTAATAATGGGTTGGAACTAAATGTTAGCTGTGTGTATTGCCAACGAGTGTCAATTTAGTATTGTTTCCAAGTTTGAAACAGGCCAAAGTTTTCAGTCTTTTAAACACTGCTATCACAGTCATCTCTAATTCTCTTAACATGGATGYATTTATTTGCATATATATACATACATATGCATAATCACATGCRATAGGTTGAAGAAAACTGTGATTATGAATCATGTTAGTAAACATTGCATAGAAAAAAGGTGTTTCAGATTGTTGAGTTTAAAATTCTACAAATTATGTAGCTTCTGGTTAACTAGGAACACATGCAAAACATGTGCTTGAATAAGACTGCAGAGGTAAATTGCAGGAGTGGTGCATTTTCCATGACACTATGCCTCCAGTCTTTGACAGATCAAAAGAATACTGGATGTGATACAAATCTTTGTGCACCAGCAGAAATTATATAAATAAGCAACATGAATGTAACTTCTGTTTTCAATTTGCTTGAGTAAGACATTGGACTAGGAAATCTAAAAAGAGGCAAACCCAACAGAAATCTACTGAACCATTGTTTTTTTAATATGGCTCCTTTTGATAAAACCAGGCTTGTTCTTAAATTAGGTGCATTCTTCTGAACAGAAAACTAATCTATGAAGTATAGACAATAATCTTACTGTGGAGTAAATGCAACTGTTCATAACTTAAATAATCTTCTTTCCAAACAGATGGATTTATAATGATTACATTGACTTTGGGTTTGTACCTTTTGGTTAGAAACAAGGTGAATATGAACTATTAGAGGTCTAGACTTTTAGAGGTCTCCTTGGAAAGCAGATGTTCCTTCTGTCATTATATGTTTTCTAATTTACAAAAATATTTAAAATATATTACTATTGGTCATACAATGTTCTCTGTAGTGTATTATACTTTTTTTCTTAACAGTTAATGCCATAGCAGGCATTTTTAAATGTTACTGAATCCTCTAAGCTATAGTATAGAAAAAAATTAACTTTGCAAGTATCTAGGAAAATGCAGCCCACCTTTAATGATCTGTAGGTTTTTCTGTAAATAAATGTGTCAATCACCTAACGATAGAATTAAGTAAAGTTTGTTTGAAAAAAACTAAAGAAAAGAATGAAAAAATGCTTAAAATTTTAAGCAATAAATTCATTAATATAGTCAACAAGCCTCTTATGCAAAGTTTTAGTTAAGTATAGTTTGGAAGAAGGGAAAATTATGCTGTTGATTGAACACAGACAGTTYAAAGCTCTTAATATATTATTAACCAATTAAGTCTGATTTACATGGAAAATGCTCCTGTATAAAATCAATATGATTGTGCMCACACAATCACAGTATTCATTCTGAGATTTCACTGTCTACTTATCAGATAATTCAAATCAAGACACTGAGCTATAGATGTTGGCACAAACTACTGCTATATCTCATTTATATTTTCTCTCTAAAGTAAGAGAAAATCTTACTTTAACTTCAGAAATGAGAGATCAAAAACTGTCAACATTAGGGTCAAAGAAGTCTCTGAGTTGTGAATTGTACAAGCTGTTCTTGTGCTTTTCCCTACGTATCCATCCTTGACCAATGCTACAGCTATGATATTGAGACATTTCTGTTCTGATACTTCTTTTCTACTTTTGTTTGACAGCTAATATCTCTTGACCTGCAAAAAAATATGTCTTATATTTCTGTGGGATTTAGCACATTCTAATAAAGAAATATTTGCATGTTGTTTGGGTATTTTTATTATTATATACAAACGTTCACTTGAAAAGTTTAGATAATTATTGTACAAGTGTTTGCAAACTCAGAAAAGCAGTCATAATTTGAGGATTGCTTCCAAAGAAGTGAAAACAAATAAACAAATAAAAGAAACAAGTAGAGGTTATTTTACGACTGACAAAGTGTTCACTTTAGAAAATGTCATCATATTGATAAGAATATGTTTCCTCTGAGTGTGTTATGCTTTTCCAAAATATGAATGATCTTGTCAGAACATGAAGCATATGCAGCTGTCAAAATGTTACAGRCTAGCCACATGAGCTTGACTTGTTTATGAAATCCAAGCCTTAACTTAGTTCTCTATAGATAAAAAGAGTAAAAAGTTTCAAAAATATTATTATTTCGTGCGATATTATCATTCTTGTTGTACAAAATAGAAGAATTCAGTTTGCCTTCGAAAAGGTCAAGAATAAATGCAATTCTAAACCATGTTGTTCTGATGCTCTTCTGCAATTATAAATGAAAATTTATATTTCCTAAGTGGCATAATCATAAAAAGTCACTACCTAACAACAACAATAAAAAATAATGGATGAGGTTATAAAACTAGGAGTGCACTAAACATAGTGAATTAATTTTCAGTTTGTTGGCTGTAAAAAAGTCTCTCTGGATCTTTCATTAAATATTGCATCTGTTCATAAAATAGTTTTTAAAAAATAGTATAAATACGCTTTTAGAAATATTTTTAGGTGGGGGTCTATYTATTCAGTTTTTATGTTTAAGATGGAAAGAAAAACATAACCATAAGGAGCAGTAAACTATTAAAGCTAAGTAATCTGAGGGAACACAGCTAGCCATCAAAAACTCTATATACAGATGCTATTTGTATGAACATATTTTTCATYATTTAATTAGCACTTTTATGGGGAGAGATTCAAGCAAACTACCTGGTGCTACTTCTATTCTCTTTCCAGTTGCTTGCTGTATTGAACAATGAGTGACAGAGGCATGCATTGAACAATACCCTTAGTCTCCTACTATCTTCATGTTTAAAGTTGCATTCTTTTTCAAACTGTTACAACTGAACTAACAAATAATCTAGGTTATCGTGCTTTATCTCAGATTATTTAAAATTGTGTGTTTCCTGAATTTAGTTATTTCTAAGATGTGGTACTCAAGTTAACCATCTTATTTTAGAAGCAAATACACTGGCTACACAGAAGGCTTCTTATTAGTGTTTTGCAATATTGCTTTACAGTTTGTTGGGAGTAAATGACAACATTCAGCTCACTTCAGAATATACTTAAAAACTCACAGAACTTGGTGTTACAATGYGCTGCTGTTTTGATCATGCATATTTTTCACACAGTAGTAGTAATACTGAAATTTGGGTTCTGACTGATTTTTTAGGATTGTTGACTGATTTTTGGCAATGCAATTGAGCAAAAGAGATTGAAGTGGCTAAAGTGAACTTGAAAAGAAATCGGCTGCTGATCACTTTTGCGTATTTTTTTCTATATTAATTGTTCAGATTATTATTTTTTCCTGTGCATATTGAGGAAAATCCATTCATATCATGAAACACTCTCATTCTGCTGTGATAAATTCCAGGCTTTAAACATTTCAGCCTTGTATAGGTAAAAGATGAATGAAAAGTGTATCATTGTAAACTGATCATATCTTGCTTTAATTTATTAGCTCAGAGTGCATATAATAACATCTTCTGGAATTAAAGGCCTAATATTTCACTGCTACYTAGTGTAACAAATAAGCTGTTGTTTTATTTAGGTGACAGTAATCCCCAATGCCATAAATGGAGATCAATAATAAAGAGATAATACCTTCTTTGAAAGGTTTATTGTCTGAACACAAATTTTAGAATGGCAGAATTGTGACTGATATACAGGTGATGCCTTCCAGTCTCCTTAGTGCCCTAGAAGAGCAAAACCTACAAAGCCCTCAAACAGACTTTCTCCCATGTAAGTTCTTTCTTTCTGTCGTTTGAACCATGCATTCCTACTTACCATGGATGAGGTATGACTTGCAACAAGAAGGACAGAAAGATTCGAAGAGTCTGCAGGCCTGGGAAAGTGTCTGAGCTCTGGAGCTCTTATTAGTGAGATCCTGTAGTTGGGAGGAAGGTAGAGCTTGCAGGTCACTAACTGCAAATCACCATCTCTCACTTAATGCACAGACACATATATCATCAAGTGTTTCTGAAAAAACAATTTTGCTTTTCTTACTTCAAAAACATGGTCCAGAAACCCTAAAATAGCAGTCAGAAGTCATGCATGGTAAATTAGAGAAAAACCCTTCACCTAAGCCTTCTGTAMAATGCTCAACCTCCTACTTGTTGGACCCTATAGACAGTTTCAATGCGTATTTTGCTATCATTGAGTTGCATCAAATGCAAGCAGTTAGGTATTAGAAAGACAGGGTTTTTCTCCTTTGCATTTTCTGGAAGCTTCCCATTGGGTTGTTTTGGGATCTGGCTAAGTAGCAATGCTTTCCATTTATCCTGTGAGATGTTCTGTAGCTTGCAGCATGCTGCAAATGACCTTGGAGAGCCTTTCTCTCTCTTAGAAGAAGCAGTTCCCAACTCTCAAAATCCTGCACCTTTGCATGTCATCCCATTGTGGGAGCTATTTTTGAAAGTGGTCTACATCTGTGCTTGGAAGATATTAATTCAGAAACAGTCCAATGCTGAATTTAACAAGCAATTGCTTTAATTGGTCCCACACACAGGTAACAAGCTTGAGGGATGCAGCTTCATGTAAATGCTTGACTTTCTGAAAGCCTCTCAAGACCTAATCACTCACTGGAGTCACTTATCTTTCAGACACAGGAAAGTAGGGCATGGACACCTGACTGTGGGATAACATGACTGAGTCTGCAAGTAGAGAGGGTGAGAATTAGAGAAGTATTAGGACAAAAAATTTATGGAGGTGGGAAAAGCACACAAAAACCTTTGATTCCTTTTTTGTCACTGCCAGCCAAGTGTTAAGACTGGAGCCATTTAGGAAGCCAAATTGGCTGAAGACCCAGAGGCAGAACTAGGGCGCTCCTCAGAAATTGCTCACCATAGTAAGATGCTGCATTTTGTGAGACCTGCAGGCTTCCCGCCTGGTTTTCCACCTAGGCACCTTTTATACACAGCTAGACCTGCACAAGCTGCAAACAATATCATAAGCATGTGCTTAATGTGGGCAGTCCTTACAAAAAACACTAATACTTTATTAGTGGAAAACAACATCATGAAGTTATCCCTTTATTGTTATTCTAAAAGCACCTGTGAATTATTATTTTTATGTGCTTGTTTTACAATTTCAGTTGAAAAGGAGAAGCCTATTATTTTTCTCCACATAGAGTGTATGATGGTGGTAGGGAGGGGGATAAATATCTCTCCTGTGGTAAGATTGCGTGATGGACTTGAGAGAAGCACTGTAATTGCTGTTCTTTAATGGCTGTAGCATTAAATAGACCCAGTGCTTTCCTTTCTTTATACTTTACTGAGTAGATGAGATTCATTGATCTGCTTTCCCTCCTCTATTTGCTTTCTTTGTGAAGAATTCAATTCTACTTTGTGTTCAGAGATTACTTTTTCATGACTTTTAAAGTTTAGTGAGTTCACTAGTCAGGTTCCATCTGCTACTGTATTCTCTGTAAAAGCACAGTTCTCCATTTTCTCTTTTATTTACTGTCAGGTTTTACTCTCTTTGGAGGATAGCTTTAGGAAACRGATTGTATTTATTTCAAATATGTCTGGTGATAGGGAAAGCTTTCAAGGATTTACAGGTAAAAATAAACTCATACTTGGACCACTGCTGTCCTGTACATTGTGGCAGTCCAGTGCCTAAACAAAACAAACAGAAATATTATTTAAAAAAGGGTAATTTTGAAAAGRGGAATATTCTGAATGAAATAAAGTTATTTACTAAACCTAGAGACAAGGCTGGAGAGATCAAGTTGGTTTGGGGTTAGAAGAGATGTACTTCTACCATGGAAAAAATTACCCAATGTAAAAACCATCTCAAAACTGGACTGCTACTAATAAACCTGTGGCTATAAAACATGAAATTGTAGGCTTTAGAAGTTTGGGAAATAATATATGTAGGACTCCCRCAGAGAAATTCAAACTTCCAGTTTGAACGCACATGCTTTGATTCAAATTCTCTGATGACCTGCATGGTGCCTAATGTGAAGCACACACRTACTAAAAGATATCGTTCTCTATGCAGTTCTAGTGCCCTTCAAGTAAATAACACCTCAAAGAGGAATACTTCAGAAATTCATAATGAAGCTAAAGAGTCAGAGTTATGCTCCATGCCTTCTGTCAAACGTTACCCGGAACAGTCTGAAGTTGCCTGCTGTAAGAGAGAATTAAATTGTCTCAAAGAGGGATTTTTTGGAGTGGAGGCAAGGTATATGTTGATTAGTGATAGTGACCATACTGTATCTTCTAAAAGTTCACATTTTATGTTATACATTCTTTAGTTTTTCTATGTTCTTACATAATTTTTATCATTTACCTTTAAAATGTTTAAATATCCAAACCAAATAAATACTTCTAATAAAAGAATAAGAAAAAAAACAAGGCAGTAAGTGTGATACAGGAGGGAAGCTAGAACAAGTAAGAGACATAAAGCACAAGCTTTTATTTATAGTATAATATTATATATATATATATATATATATATAATAGTATATAGTATATACTATAACAAGTATTAGTATAGTTTTGAAGATCTTTTCCTTCAAACAATGCCCCCTCTGATGTTTGGAGGAACGAATTTTGGCTGTGTAGAGTAAATCTATTTTCATATTTACAGATTACCTGACACTGAGAATTTCTGCAAGTAGTAAGTTTTCTTGCTGGACATTCTTGCTGGACAAGTTTCATTTCATGTGTGACAGCAGCAGAATTGCTCTCAGGCACACCAAATTAAACTAGCAATAAAACCTGAAATAGCCCACTTTTACTGCAGAATGAYGTTACTCTGTTTTGTGCCTTCAAAAGTGATTTAAAGCCTAAAACTCAAAACCAGAAACATTTTTATAATAAGGAGGTCGGTAAATCCTTTGAGTGATCATTAAATTTGTGAGTGTATGGATTGAGCAACATTATTACTCCAGGAAAATAATATTTTGGTGGACAATTCAGAGAAAAAAGTATTGATTAGAATTTCAATGATCAGTGAAAAGCTGAAACCACATTTACTCTTGCTTGCTTTCAATGCAAAAGCAGTATTACCAAAGGTTATTTTAATATCTTACTATTGAGTAATTCATAGTTACAAGTCATATTTATGGTGGGTGGTGAGGCACTGCAACCAGTTGCCTACAAAAGTTGTGAAAGCCCCATCCCTAGAAGAGCTCCAGGCCAGGTTGGACAGGACTTTGAGCAACCTGATCTAATGAAATATGTCCTAGCCCATGACAGGGGGGGTTGCAACTCGATGACCTCTATGGTCCCTTTCAACCCAAACCATTCCATGGTTCTGTGACTCTGTGTTGAGCTGCAGATCCATAACTAATCTTGCTACTTATAGATGGTCTTCTTGTTCCTCAGCATGGAACTTTCTTCCTTGCTGAGAGTAGGAGCACAAATTTTAAGTCCTTACACCATTATATTAGTTGTGGTTTATCAGACATGAAAGTACATGGTCAGATATGCTCCAGCTGATCTTTTTCTTGTCTGGGCCTTATCTCACATGACCCCCAGGAGGAGCATACTGCTTGTCCTCCCTCCACAGAGACAGACCAGTTCTGCTCATTCTGCACAATGGAATTTCTCTGCAGTSTTCCACATTTCATATCAAAACTCACTCTCTTGCTACTCTCTTATCTACCTCTCTATTCTACTTAGCTACTGACTTCTGAGCCCTCTGAAATCACATGCCTTCAAGTATATGAAAGATCACTCATCAGATGCAGTAAGGAAAATTCACTAGGCTGAATACACAGTTTTTGCTTCACATAAACTGTATTGATTAAATATAATAGAAAGTTAAAGCTATTTTTTGAGCTCTTTATYGAGCAGGTCCAATTTCTTGGGCTGAACCAGATGACTGTCTTAGCTACAGAAAAYGTTTACATTTCCTTTTTGTTGTTCATGTTCATTTGTCTGCGAGTAGAAGATAATAGGCAAATAGAATWGCAAAAAGGAATGCAATGATACCTTCTGACCTGCAGAATAGCCACAAAATTCAGCAAAGATTTTCCAGTGTTATTTGAAATGCTTTAGCAAAGTGGTTGCATTTTGAAGCCAATTTCAGAGGAACCTATTTTTCCCCATTTACTTCCAATTTTTCAATAAACAAGAAGCTCAACTGTTTGTCTGTACAGCAAGTTGTGAAGAGTACTCTTTCACATGACAGCACACAACTATTTACAGCACAACTTTAATTATCAAACATCTGGTTTCCATAGCAACAGAAGGATATTTACTATGCAAAAATAACTTGCATATTCATTTCAAGGCTAATGCATATCTAAGATGTAAGCTTCCAAAGCTTGGGCTGAGTCAGATCAAAGTTATAGTGATTGTACTATCTTTGCATATAATATCACCCCAAAACCATTTAAAGAGTGGTGTCATTTTGATGTTTGTTTTCAGTAAGAATTTTCTGTCCTTAAACCAAAGGTAGGATAAATAGGTATGTAGAAAGAGAAGATTTCAAGAACTTCTCTTTTTGTTTTGCTGGAGAAAAATTTTCCATTAATGAAAATTTGTGAGTGGTTTTCTAATTATTAGTCCTCTATGGGGAGCAAAAATTCAGTGAAAACCTTTTTTAAGTTATACTCTAACTTTAGGCAGTCATAATTCAAGCAAAATTACAGTTAAAGTATTTTTATTCACGGTTAATTTTTTGCTACTGGAGGTTTGGTATCAGAATTGCTATTTTGCAGGGACTTTTCATCGGTGATTGCTGTAGGGTGCATAGCCATAGAATACATTAAATGCAAATTCAGCAATTCTAAATTCAGCTGTTCTAAGCCCAGAAAAACATAGACTCAAGCTGCTCAGGAATTAACACCTCTTTATAATACKAAATGATTGAAAATGAAGGATTTAGTCCAAATAAGCAAATTGCTCTGGTTTACACCATGTATTAGGCCACGTTATATAACCAGAAGYGTCAGATCTGATCTTCAAATTATATCAAGATGTAGAGTATGCTTCCATAACACAAACAAAAATTGGTCTTTCTCAGAATGAGATCAATTAGTTGTAATAACTGTATTTAGGATTTCAGCACTTGGACTTATATTGATATCTAATAAACTTCTCTTCCTCTGCGAGTAATACAAGACCGTTTTGGTGGYGGTACTGTAGCAAAAGTTTAACTCCACTTTCTCATCCACTCTTCCTTGTCACCCTTAAATGAGCACAGAAAAATGTCAGATTTTAAAAATTACTTTAATGTTCAACATGTCTGCACTCTAATGATCAGAGTAGAAAAAATAAGYGCAGACTGCAATCCTATCTTGGAGAAAACTTAGCTGGTTACTGTCTCTTGTTCAAGTTTTCCTGTGTACATGGTGTATTTGAGCAAGGAGGGCAGGAGTGTGAAATGAAATGTCTTCCCTTTGCATCAACAAGTTCAGATAATTTTAGCTGCTGGAAGTTTCATGTAAGGGAAACAGTATTAAAGTTCTAAAATGTTTAKTACATTGCAGGCAAAAAGCAACATCTTTAAAAGCATCCAGAAATGAACTGGAAATGAAACTGTTGGCAGTGGAGTAAGACATTCTCCTTCATATGCAAAGAACAGCCATCTTTTAGACCTTGTGAAATAGATGGCAAAAGTCTACAGGCTCCAGGAACAGTTTTTAAAAATTCATCTTGGAAGGAGGAAAATATGCTTCACATAGCAGTAATTGCAGCTGAAAAAACAACCACTGTTGTTTCTTTACTAAACAGTAATACACCTTATCATAGCATGCTGAGATGAATCCTAAATCAAGAAATTGTGTTGGGAGTGAAGACTTGGCCCCTTGAAGTTTTGAAATGATTCAGAAACAATATTTCACTCAGCAGTTTTACAATAAAGCAAAAATGTGAAGTCTGAGTACCAAGTATTGCATCTACCCATGCATCAAGGCAGCTAATATCGCTGCTCTTCTGAGTGGTAACAGTGCCTGGGCCTGGCTGGGATGAGTCTCAGGCAGCAATGTCCACTCYATCTGCAGCCTTCRCTGGTCAGAAACRAGCTGACAGTCATCACTGCCTTTTCCAATGAAATGRAGCTGTAGAGCTGAATGTCAGTTGCCTAGCTCATACAGCTGGTGACAACGATCAGATGGGACAAGTAGCAAAAATAGAGATTATTTAGAAGGCTGAAGTGCCTGGCAAACTCCTGTCTATTAGAAATATTCCAGAACTTTAAAATTCAAAAGTCTCCATCTTTTGGGAGRGAATGAGACAAACTGAAAGTGATACAGGACAGATTTGTTCTCATGACAACAGTTTAATGGGAATGGAAAAGGAAATTAACCCATTCTTCTCATGAAGGGAAGATTGAATCAGTGGATTAACTTCTTAATGCTGAAACTTTTAAGTAAACCAAATTTAACTGGAAAGGGAAGTAAGGTGATTATGCATTTGTTTATACAATTCACACATGCTTTTTGAGACCTACATGATGTTTATGATATGCAATTTTGCAACAGGTAATGGCATGATATTTTTAACATGTTGGTTTTTGTAATAATTGTAGCAATTGAAAARATCTTTAATACTTTTTCCATTTCCATAAATAGTTCATTAAAATGCCTTTTTTAGGGTTATACCCCTGCCCGGTTGCTTTTACTTTACACTACAGGTTTCACAACTGTTTCTCCTCTAACAGATAAAATCTGCCCTGTAACTATTTCCTACTGAAGAAATGAGATACTAAAAATTTTATTTCCATCCTTCTTACGGAATGAATTCTCCAGGTCACATTTTGCAGCACTGATAATTTTTCTATTGCTTATTTCTACTATATATCAAAGCACCTTTTTAATTTACTGATCCTAGCTTAAATTTCTCTTTTTTCTTGTTTTTGTTGTTGTTTCTAATGAGCTTGATGCCACTAAGATTAAAAGGGACTTAAAAAAAAGGAGCTATAAAGCAGCTTTGATCTCCTAAGGTGAAGCATATTTTTGTGCAAAGCTTTTTTCCTCCTGAGGCATGTTAAGAGTTGAATTGATCTGGAGGGAAAAGAAAAAAGAAAAACAGGTGGATGAGGAAACTAAGAGGGAGAAAATGTGTGAACCTTTAATAAAAATTAGACCTGCTTACTTTCAGCTTGTGTCACCAGCTTTTTTCCTACATTTTATTTAAAACATAAAAGAATTCAGACCTCCATTGTTCCAAATTCACTGAAGAAAAGAAGCTATTTTCCTGAGAAATAGAATAAGAATTTGGTATGCCAAAGCTTTTTTTTTGCTCTTTGATATATGAAAATGTTCCTTTAATAGGGCTTTGCTCAAGATTGCATAATAATTAAAAACTAAAAGAAAGGAAATAAATCTATGTTAGATACAACCCAATTCATTGGATACAGATCCAAAAAATTCCTGGTTTGTTAGACACTAGGTAAAAGCTTTAAATTGTTTAAACAGTCTTAATGCCACATAACAACCTAAATCTAAGAATAAGCCATTCTAGAGATTGTGTACACATGGACTAATATTGGTTTCTATTCTAAAGAGATTACAATCAAAATTTAGCCAAGGATGGGAAGGCAATGTCAAGCTACAAATCCTGAGTGATAAACCAGCAAGGTCAGTGAACTACAAGGTTTTGAATGAGGAGCAAGTCGAGTGACACATGTCAGTTTCAAAGTCATTATCAGTTGCTCTGTTTTCAGTTTTGCRAAAAGCAAAATCTGAGAAAGAGTTTTAAAAAGTCACTGCTTGTCTTTCCTAAGGACCCTGGGGAAGAGGGATGGTTGGGTTCTCAGCTTACTTGTTTGCTTTATGTTYTCAGAAATTCTTCTTTATGGAAGATGACAATTTTTATATCCTTAAAAGGACAGAAATACTTGGGATTATGTTCATAATTTATCACAGCTTTGCTTTCATTGTTGGTTGTAATTATTTATAAAGGCACAAATGGAACTAGGCATTTGACTGTCCTTTGTGCCGTTGAAAATCTCACCCTCTGTACATAATTTAGTGCATACCAATTAACATTTCTCGGTTTGGTTTAGACTTAGACTTGGTTCTGTCYTTTGCTTTAAATATAAAATTGCTTTAGGAGGAAAGTGTCGTTAGTTTTCTGAATATTTTTCTCTTTTGTCAGAGATTAAAACATTTGCTATTTCTTAGAGAGGAAAAATTATGATTTTTGATTTAGTTCTGTTGCAAATAGTGCTGCATTAGTATAACWGCATTGCAGTTTTCCCCCTCAAAGGGAATCTAGGTGATCTTTGCAAAATTTGGACCTGGCAAGTTAACACAACAGTGCCCCTCCCAATGAAAGGAGAATCTACTAACAGACTACTTAGAGCTAGTAAAAAATGAGGTTTATGTTTCTCTCATTGTCTCTTACTAGGATATAGTTTTCCTGCTCTTTTTACATGGCACAGTCCTTGACAAATTTCAACATCCTCTAAATTTAGGCTGGGAAATTGTGCAAGCTTGACCAACTCTGATGACTCATAAGATTGCTCATATTATAATAAAGAAAGTTCTGATACATTTCCAGAATGAAAAATGTCAATAACAGAGACWCAAACCAATGTACAATTGCATTATTGGTCTTTGTAATTGTAGTGCCTAAAAACAAGTCTGAAAAACAAGAAAAGTTCACTGCCCAAAGCTGTCCCTTCTTAAAATTACATGTCTCAGGAGCCTAAACTGTGACACTCTAATGACCAGATCTGATATTGATGAATTGGTTATTGCCCTCAGGGCCCTCTCAAGGCTCTTTGGATAAGGCAAAGAAAGAGGAGATAGATGACTGACAAGGACCATTACCTATTACTGCACAAGCATGGAAAAAGTCTCTCCATTTGTCAGGAAGATATGTAATTGGAAAAGCTGGAACCTAGTATACACTACCCACAGCGAGGGGAATAAAGACTCTTGCTTTTCCTTTCGTAAGGTGCACTAACAGGGGTCTTAGGAAATTTCTTTGTTTGGAGAAGCTGCTGATTCTCTGCCTCTTCTGGAAGAAGTGTATGTCTATGTAGTGTTCAGCTGGACTCACGCCATCACTGTTTCCCTTATTAAAAGAAGCTTGTTATGAATAAAGATTTTTAAAATGTGAAACCCAAGTTGGAGAAAGAATCAGACAACTTATTAGAGATGAGAACATAAATCCAGGTTATGTCAGAGGCTGAGGGATTTTCACATGTAARATTCTGCAAATGTGATGCTTTGCTGAGATTGCCTTATCTGAGAAATGCTCATTTATCAGAGAGACAGGCAGATACATATAGGCTCTATAGCTGAATAAGAATTTGTTTATCTCTCCTAATTCAAATAAAAGCATAATTTAAAGATGAATCAAGCAAATACATAGAGGAGCTTTTATGCAACTTCCAAACAGCAATTTAATTTTATAACAACCAGCAGAGAGCAGTGCTACTTTGCAGTTAGAATGTGATCACATTAGAATCTTGAAAGCTTTTTCAGCAGAAACTTATCAATGTTCTATTTAGCCCTTCTAAAATATCTGTCTTTATAAAAGTTATCATGTTATGTCAATCATGAACTTTTAGCAGATTTCCACTGAAATTAGTCAGAAGTACCTGGAAATATTCTGACAAATAAGGGGAAGAAATTTCATTTCTCTTCCTAGAATTCTTTTAGCTTAACCAATATATTCAAATTTTCTCCTTATTCATTTAAATGTTGTATTAAACTGCTGTAAGAAGAAAAAGAAAAAGAATACTTAGCTGTCAATCGGAATTAAGCCGTAAATAAGTCCAACAGATCTTATACACTCATACACATTTCAAACTCTCCTAGTGCTGGAAACCTTTTATTTCCCCCTCTGGATGCAGTGAGAACATCTGAAGCTACAACACGAAATGGGTAGTCTTATAAGTGGTCGAAGATGAAAAAAATGCTTTTTTGGAAAAAGAGAGAGCATTCATGGCAAACTTTTTTCCTTCAATCTTACATACTGTTGAAGTGAAGACAGATATGATTGATCAGACATCCATGTAAYAATATAGCTTTTTTTTTTGGTGTATGTTTGTCCAGAAAGTTATGGATTATCTGGACAAAATTGTAAAGGTGAAGACGTGCAGGTGTGATCTTCACAGAATCCTGCATGTAGAATCTAAATCTGAAGTAGTACCATCATTCTAGCCAGTATAAATGGGCATGAATAACAGGTTGCTGATCTGCCTGAACAGAGTGAAAACACCATATGTACTTAARCCCAAAACTAAGTAATGTTAGTAGGCATATCTACTTCTTTGGAGATAAAATTCCCAGCTGAACATYGGATACTTATTTTTTCTTCCTGTTTTTTTTTTTACTTCTCTCCTGAAAAACTCGAACAGGATCAGATTTTTTGATCAGTGGATTTGATTTTTTATTTTACTAAGACTACTTTTAAAAAAATTTGTATGATCATTGACTTGACATCATGTATTACAATTCATAGAACTCTTTAACTGTTATGCTTATCTTCTTCTTGGGATATCCCAAGGTACTTAGGAGACTTTTTATCCCAAAAGAGTATCTAAGAATACCACGAATATTTTACACATTCTTAGTGACAATGTAATTGATTTTAAAAAAATAAAGAAGGATGGAATATCWAGCTTGTGTTGCAGCTCTTAATCTGACTCCTGACTGTGAATGAGCAATGGAAAATCCTTGAGTCACAAAGGGAGGGACCCTAAGTAAGCTGAAATCATCTTTACCACTTGTTGCATTCAAATCTGTGGGACTTGAGCATTCATGTCAGTTCTCTGAGCACACCAGAAATTCAGTGATTTCTAACTCTTTAGCTTCTCCTTAAAATAGTGTATTTGGTAATTTGTGGATCCAGAGCACCAAAAAGAAATATACAAATGACCATATAAAGATGATCCCAAAGGATTATCAAACTAGAAATTAACTAGGTGGTATCCCCACTGTAAGAGGATAGTTAAACTGAAGGCTGGACTGCAACTTATGCCTCCTGTTGGCTTAGCTAATACAGACTTGAAGATCTCAGAGTTCAATACATAATTTTATTGATGTATTTTATGYACCTGGTTATAAGGTAAGTCTTCAGCAAAAGCATGTGTCCACAGCTGAATCTTGCAGGCAGTAAATTCCGTTTATAGCATGTTTACCATTACTAATGGATGCAGTCTATGGGTTCTACTTACATACAAAATGGAGTTTTGTATGAATTACTAKCAAGCCAGTAACATTTTGCTTTTATATAATTGTGTGGTTGCCAGTAAATCTTAATATCTTATTAAGCATAAAGCTTCCTTAAGAATTGAAAAGTGCTTCAGGGAGGTGCATGTTTCTGTGTAATAGCAGCACATTTTTTGTCCTCTTGATTTGGTACATTGTGCTAAATAATGAAGGTTGGAAAAGTGAAAAAGAATTGTATTTGCAAAAAAAAATGGGCACATCTTTTATAGAAATGTGCTAACACCCTATAGACAGAGAGTGGGCAAACAACGTATTTCTGTGTAAATTATTCATAAAAACTGTCAATGGTAAAGGTTTGGTAACAGTTAAAAAAAACAACAGTGAAGTACTCCAAAGAGAAGCATATAACCTTTGGGTTAGATGTTTATTGCCTGACAGTATGTGATGTTCAACTAGAGACATCAAAGCTCTGAATACAGCAACTGTTAAATCATTTGCCATGTGATCTGTTATGTGAATGGTCTGGCTGATAAAAAGCTGTGTAATTCTGTTTTTTATTTTAAATTATCATTTAAATTATACATTGATGCCTTTTTTGCAATTTTTGTGAACATAGATATATAATGCAGTTCTGCATTACACTATGAAAATAAATACAAACAATGATAGCAGCAGGAACACAGTGGTGCAGAGACAGGGTAAGCCAAGGTCACTTTTAGTCACTGCCCTGCAGTTTCAAAGCTTTTCAGAAGGGGAATGCATCAAGCAAGATGATGAGTCATAAAGCTGTAAGGAAAGGGTGGGGGGGGACAGGAAACATCCTCAGGGATATAGCTTGCTGCTACAAGCTTATCAGCGAAGCTTAAGTCCACGTTCTGAGCCTGACCTGGGTGTTACATTGGATTCTACTTTCTTTGCCAACAAAGTGGGCATGAAGGCCTTAAGAGATGCCTTTTTCAAACATTCAAAATGTTCTACAGACATAAAACAAAAGAGATTTGTCCTCCCAATGCATCTGCTGTAGCAATAAGTCTGTAGTTTTGATGACCCTTCCTTCGTTGTAAAAAAAATAACTATTCAGAGCAAGACTATTAACTTAATCGTGTCTGAGAACCTGAAATGTGACAATTTCTATTTAGGCTGATCAGAGAAATGTGCTGCGCRTTTCTGTAATATCTATGATGCTGCTAAACTGTAGAAGAGCAGGAGATGTTTGGTTTCCCAGTCGTTTGGCCTTGTGGTCACTTAAAAACCATTAAAAATTTAAGTTATTTTAACTTAACTCCTGACACTTACTGATGACAATTTCCGTGACCTTAGTTTAAAGAACTGTATGTACGTGTAAGATTTCTCTGGTGTAAGAAGGCAGGCAAAGTCTGTGATAGGTCAGAAATGGCTTAGCATGAGTGCGCCCTACATTGTTGAATTTGTTTTTGCATTTAGCTGCTTTTTATCTCTGGGGAAATCTTTTTATTTGGATGTACAGAACTTCTTGAAAATTCCACCACACACATCATTTTAATGGTTACTGTTGCTTAGTTGTAACTCAATCAACTTCTCAGTSAAAGGAAACATTCATAAAGATCACGTTCTCTAGGAACCTTTGGAGAAGGTCAATGAAATCAGAAGCTGGCTGGAAAAAGTAAACAGGAAGATGATTTCCTCAGATTCACACACAGGCAATCTGAGGGCACCATATCCCTCTGATTCATTTCTCCTGTATTACCAGGTGTTGACAAATAAACAACAAGGCAGAAAATCCTTTGATATTGATGGAGTTGAAGAAGTGAAGTTTTTCCTTGATTTCCTATTTTAAATTTTTGAAGACAATTTTTAGACTTGGCTGCTCCAGAATTGTTCTATGAGATGGGAATTGATTTTCTGAAGAACTTTGATCCTGAAGTATTAAATTTCATAAATTACATGTCCATGTCAATTGAAGTCCATACATTCCAGGGTGACAGAAGAACATGTAGCTTTGCTTGATACTTTTWTCTTGCTATTCACATTCAAATCATCAAAATTCTTGCAACTTTGTTTCTCTTTAGCCTTATCTTTTTCAAATGTTTTTGACAGTCATTAAATTATCCACTGAGCCTGGAAATTCTCATACCTAAATCAGAATGTTTTTGAAAACAGAATAATTTATTAGGTCAAATGCAATGGTTAATAAGTGTTTTCTTCACAAKAAACCAAGCCTCCAGAAAAGGATTAGAATGCTAACAGAAGTGGCCCTCATGGAGTGCTGGAAGTGAGAAGGGTCTAAGTGTTTTGAGACAGCCAAATTGAAACAATCTGAATCAGTTCCTTACAACACCCAGCTGTATTTTTTTATTTTTTTCTACTGTGGAATGATAGKTGTTCAAATAAATAAATAAAACTGCATTAAAAATTATATGAAAAGTCTCTGGACACAGCCCCTCTCAAATTTATCTGTCTAAACTGTACATACCCAGGTTTAGCCTAGTTTGTTGCCTTAGTTACATATTTAGTCAAATGAAATAAGTATACTCTTTCAGAGGGCCGTTCCTCTGGCCAGTCTGAGGACATCTGGTAAATGCTTTAGACTGGACGCCTACTGTTTAGATATCTCAAGCTTGTCTAAGTAAATTCAACTATTATTTATACAATGGGGAAAGGAGAGGGAGAGCAGGAGGCCCAAAACTTTAGCTCCAAGAGGTGTGCAGAATTTGATGAAGAGTGAGATGCGTGAGGAAGAAAATCAACATCATCAAAATATTGATTATGATATTAACCCATGTAGAGTGATTATTCTTTTATTGGGTTTTTTTCCTTTTTATTATAAACAAAAAAATTACTATTGCAGACGCTGAGTAAAAGGTACATTTATGCACAAGTAATGCTTTATAAATAAAGAAACAAAGATTATCACAAAGCTGAGTTCTGCACGCAGGAGTGGCTTAACTGTTTTCCTAGCTTTCCTACATAGAAATTTTGGTGCTGTTTTTTTTTTTTCCTTCTAGAAAAGGAGACCTGTAGCCAGGTAGACTGATTATCTTACACATGCATCGGTGTGGTACAGGGCAAGGGGATACTCAGAATCAGACTTTCTAGCTACCCAGAAGAGTATTAATACACGTAAAAGTTTTTTGTTGAATCTTTTCTCATGAATTTTAGGAATGTCACTTGTACAACATCAGATGTACACTCCATGCATGTATTGTTTATAACACTGGAGGCACATCATAAGGGTTCTGCAACCCTTTCCTCCCACTCTGAATGTAGGGACTCTTACTCCATATCAAAATTAATACAAAAAGCTAAGAGGGAAAAATCCCCAAACAATTCAGAAGTTAAAGAGCAAAAAGTGACCCATAACCTAAATGGTATGAAAACAGAATTCCTACAATTGTTGAACTTTTTTCCAAGTAACAAGCAGTTKCTTCTTTCTCAATATACTTTTGATATTGGCATTGTGAACATAAAATGCTGCTTTGAAATATGAAGCTGTAACTTAACCCAAGGAAACACTCACATCACTCTTTCCTATTTTATTTTGGACAGAATGTGAGCACACAACTTGAACACTAAATTTTTACAGGTGATACYTGCTTACAAAGCAGTTTTCCTTAAGGATTGTGCTGACTTCTTTAAGCAGTAGAGATCAATCTGACTAACAAAACTTTTTATGAATTTGAGAAATGCAGCACAAAAGCTTTAGATTTAAAAAAAAAAAAAATTTGGTAATGTAAATCACACTATACTATCAACTAAATAGACATTGCAGGGTGATCATTGACAATATTTAACCTGGATGAGTTCCCTGTAATGGAAAACTGCAGAGCATTGGGAGGAATGCAACARACTTTTGGAGGCAATTTAGGAGGGAGTGAGCTACCATGACACTACTCACATCAAAAAAAGATGCTTTTTGACATATCCTCCCCCTCACCTGTTGACTCTGATGTTAGGAAAATCCCATGAAGAGCATTTACCACYGACTTTATCACCTGAAAACTTTTTTTGTTTAGAGAAAACCTGCTGTGAACTTTTGATTTTGTTATTCAGTGTGGAGCAAGCATTAATACCRACATACTAAAACAAACATATTAATCAAATTTTATTTTGCAACCAGTGATAAAGAGCCAGTTAGCAAGAAGTTCTAGCATTGAACAGATAAACYATGTAGCCTTTATCACAGACAGTGAATTTGCATAAGGTGGTTTAAGGAAAGGAAAGGAAACCAAGTATTGCAATTTCAATTTCCTTTCAGAAAAAGAAATGAAATCTAGTGATTTAATGAGGATCAGTTTGGAAAGCTGTGTTCCATATCYCTGCACTTCATGGCATCCCGTACCTTTTGATTGTTTWCCTTTTGGAGAAGATTTTTAATTTTTTTTTAGTATTCATTCAWATCCTTCCCTCAATGTTCTGTTTTCCTCCCTGATTATTTCCCCTGATTTTGCAGCACCTGTCAGGTTAGGTTTGGCATGTTTTGGTCCTTWTCACKGTACCYTATTTCCTCCCAGAACAATTCCTTGTAGTCACTAAATTGCCAGAGTTCCTGGTTTTCTTCAACTGCAGTTCTGTGTGAGGATGGATTGTAGAAGAATAGAGAYAGTGTTGAAGRCAATCTCGCCCCTGAGGARTTGCAGATGTACTAATTAYGAAAGAATAGGAAAAGGCCTGCCCTTCATTGGTTACAGCTACATCCAATGAGGCTTGTCATTAGTAAGTCATAGCCACATGCAATAATGATGGGTGTTATAAATAAGTGGGTTAGTTGGTGGAGAGGAGAGTTGGAGTTTGTTGCCTGTGCTGAGAGGAGGAATGCTCAGGCAGCCATGAAAGGGACAATAAGGGGAGGGAGGCATGCAAAGGACAGGAAGCAGTCAGCTGGCTATGAGAAAAAAAAAAAAAGATAAAAGGAGTCAGTGTTGTGAGGACCTGCCCGTGGGAACTGGCAGASAGAAAGTATGAAAGTTTTACAGTAAAATTATAAACTCATGATGCTAATAAGTCTCCATCCACTATCAAATGGTGGCAAGAATCAACCAAAAAACATTTCATTTTGTCATACCTCCATTCCAGAAGGCATGTAAGACTGATTTTTCTGTTTTCAATACGGATCAAATKGGAAAGATAAGGTCCATGTCCCTGCAGTTGATGGCATGCTATGCCTTTCGATGGCTTTCACTTTGGTGAATTTTTTTTTAATGTTTTTTTTTTCTTAAGTATTCATGTCATGTCCCTCATATCTTGCCCTCCAAGTTGTGTCTTCCTCCTTGAATTTTTTCCCCTGCTTTTGCAACATCTGTGAGGTTAGTTTTGGCCTGTCTTGGTCCTTTGCACCGCACCTGATGTAATCCCTGTCCTTTTTCTTGTAGTCACTGAATTTCCATTTCTTTTTTTCCTTCAATTTCATTTCCTTTGATGGTATCTCCATTCCAAAGTGTTCCTAAGGCCTTCTTTGTGGAGGGATAGAATGCAAGAAAATAGTGCAGAAGGTAATCTCACCCCTGAGGAGTTGTAGCTGTGCTAATTACCAAAGATTAGGAACAGGCCTGCCCTTAGTAGGCCACAGCTGTGTCCAATAAGAAGACGAGTGCTACAAAAGAGTGGGTTAGGTRGCTCTGAAGAGAGTTGGAGTTTGTTGGCTGTGCTGTGAAGAAGTAGGAGACTGTTGTGACGACCTGCACATGAGAAACCACTGAGAAGGTATGGGACTTTTGCAATATTRTGACAATTGGTGAACCCAATGTGATCCCATGGTGATTCAGGTAGTGAACTGTAGAGAGAGCAGTAAGGAAGTGATCCTGTAGTGGTTTGGGAAAAATGACTTAAATATTAACTGATGTGATCCTGTGGTGGTTTGGAGAAAAGGATTTAAATATTAAGCAATGTGATCCCAAGGTRATTCAGGAAGATAACTGCAGACCTAAGMGAAATAAGATGGTGGAGTCAGACRCACCAAGAGCCTGAGAGCCTAAAAATCCAGATGTGTTATAGCCAGGTAGACCTGGGAGCCTAGAAGTCTGGACAGTGTATGAGATACCACCCCCAAGAAGAAGAGYGCTGAATATGAGCAGACGCTACACACTTTGCACTTTATTTGGTGCATTGGAGCAAGCCCTTTGCCTCCTGCCAAGGTATGGCCACAGTCCAGAGGGGACCCAGGATGGTGCCGSGTTCCCCCAGAAMGGCAGTGTGCGCAGCAGGACACAGGAGTGGAGTGATAGAAGWGGCAAATGGCATGGCCACAGCAGCAGACGGTGCCTCAGCAATAGCATGGCCCTGAGGAGTACAGGGGGAGGTTTGCTAAGTTGCTGCTACATCAGCACTGGAACAAAAGCAACATGGAGCTCTGAGAGGCAGAGTCAGAGCTGCACAGACAATATGTAAGAGAAGCCCTCTAAAACTGTATAGTGGCCATCTCCACAGTAACCTGATGGGATTGGGCTGTAGGGCGAGGTGCAGCCAGAGATGGAGCCCAGCGTAGCACTGAGAGCAGCAGGGGAGGCTGCCTGGTCYGGAYCTGACAGATTTTGACACCTGGAGTACASGTGAGCCGCTGGGGACACAAWGGGAAATGAYATATCAAGTGAAGAACATATTCTTTCAACTGCATGGAAAACAGAGTAAGGCAAGAGAGGTTTGCAGTGACCAAGTAATACAACAAAGAACTGTAAAAGGAAGAAGAGAATTATTAAAACAGCAGTTGGAGTTGGGGACAGAGTACCTCTATCATTCAGTATGGTGTATTTGTTTGCTGATRAAACRTGCATTTTGTTTGTGAATTGCAACTATTAATCTTAGATTAGGCRTAAGTGTAAAAGTTTATATTTCATAAGCACAAGTACATTCAACTAACACTGGATCAATGTTGTTCAAGTTGTATAGCTATTGATAAAATTACATAACTGTTGATTTGTTACTAGCCTAATATATAGCCTTTAACTTATTCTTGTGAGTTGCCTTATAAAGTTGTAMAGCTATTGATATYGTCAATATTCTAGAAGTGCAATTATAAGAGTTTCTCATAATTTGTAATGTAARTTTGGGTAATGAATCAAKGTCAGCACTGACACATTCCAAAGTTAAATAGAAATTACACTGAAGATGGTTGTACTGGGTTTACTATCTTTTGTAAAGGGCCCTGCAAAAGATAGTAGACACAACATTGGTTTATGAAAAGCCTTAGGTTGATGCTCTAGACTGTGAAAAGCAAAACTAAATCAGAACTTAAAAATGTATGTTCCTACTGTGGTGKGTTGCCTGAACATTTGCATATTGTTAGTCCTAAGTGAGATATGTGAATATGTTAAATTATCAATTTACTCAAACATATCTTTCCAGAGATGCTGCAACTTTGTAATTAAAAGAAAAGGGAGAATGGTGGAGGGCTAGAATGTAAGAAAACAGTGCAGAAGGTAATCTCACCCCTGAGGAGTTGCAGCTGTACATAGTGCAGAAGGCAGTCTCACACCTGAGGAGACGCAGCTGTACTAATCACCAAAGATTAGGAACAGGCCTGCTCTTAAAAGGCCTTCTTATTRTGTCCAATAAGAAGAYGAGTGCTACAAAAGAGTGGGTTAKGTGRCTGTGAAGGGAGTTGGAGTTTGTGGGCAGTACTGTGAAGAAGGAGACTGTTGCGAGGACCTGCACATGAGAAATCATTGACGAGGTATGGGACTTTTGCACTGAGTCTAAGAAGTGTTGTTGTCAACACTTCTTTTCTGTTTCGGCCTTCAACAGTGATAAATTTTTGCAAGCTTTGGTCCATGTCCCTGCACTTGTTGGCATGCCTGGACTTTTGATGGCTTTGACTTTGGGCAAGATTTTTTTCAGGTTTTTTTTTTTAAGCATCCATGCCATGTCCCTGATATCTTGCCCTCCAAGTTGTGTCTTCCTCCTTGACTTTTTCCTCTGCTTTTGCAACATCTGTGAGGTTAGTTTTGGCCTGTTTCGATCCTTTGCACTGCACCTGCTATAATCCCGATCCATTTTCTTGTAGTCACTAAATTTCCCAAATTTTTTTTTTCTCCTCCAATTGCAATTCCTTTGATGGTATCTCCATTCCAGAGTGTTTGTAAGTCCTTCTTTTCTGTTTAGGCCTTCAGCGGGGATCAATTTTGACAAGCTCTACTGCATGTGCCTGCACTTGATGGCATATGGCCTGCCTTTTGTATTTTGGCTTTCAAGGGGGATCAATTTTTGTAAGCTTTGGTGCATGTACTTGTTGCCATGCCTGGCCTTTTCATGGCTTTGACTTTGGTAAAGATTTTTCTTTTTTTTTTTCTTTTTTTTTTAAATATCCATGCCATGCCACTGATATCTTCCCCTCCAAGTTGTGTCTTCTGCCTTGATTTTTTTCCTCTGCTTTTGCAGATATGTGAGGATGATTTTGGCATATTTTTGTCCTTTGCATACGTGCCTTGGGACGTCAAGGTCCAGAAAGCTTTTGGGGAGTGCATTTGTGTTTCAAAATAGAAAAGAAAGGCTTACAAATATTCTGGATAGGATATATTATCAAATGAAATTTAATTGAAAAGAACTCAAAAACCTAGAAAATTTAGAGATTTGGTGACTACGTGAAAATGGTGTGGGAGGAATAAGGTTCACTTCAAAGGACAAAAACAGGCCAAAACTAACCTCGGGGAAAGGTTCCTCTGCTGCTAAACCAGGGGAAAGAAATCAAGGAGGAAGACAGAAGTTTGAGGTGCAGATATGGGCGATATGTCATGGATTTAAGAAGAAAAAAATTTCTGCCAAAGTGAAATTACATGGTGGTACCTTGGAAATTTGTGCCTCTATCCCAACCTCCTGGCTGGTACCAAGATTGGCTGCTGCCTCTCCACCCTTTGGGCTGGTCTGTGCGGCAGTGCGAGCAGGGCTGCTTAATTCCCAGTAGCAGCAAGGCTTCTGTGTTTGGCTGTTTTTGTAATCCTGAGTCAAGAATTCCAGAGAGGGAATTAAATTAAAGAGAGGGATCACTTGTGTAGGCTCCCAAGAGGTTTTAATTCCTTAGAGGGTTCAGTGATAAGTGACGGTAAACACAGGGTTACAACAGCTTAAGTACGGGGGAGGAAACAATGGGAGGATTCAAACTTGAACCAATGGCAGGATACCTGGGGAAGAGCACAAGGTGGGGAATACATTGTGACAACCAATGAGGGACAATAGGGGAGGAGAATGGTTTGAACATACAAATGGGGTTTCAAGGGATAAAAGATAGATATTGAAGGTTCTAGGGATAAAGGTTGGGGTTACAGGGACGGATAAGTTAGGAGGGAAGTGTTCCGTTGAATGCAAGGAAGGATCCAGATTAGAGGGCTGGTCTGCAGGGAGATGGACAGGGAAATGGGAGSGGACAACTCTGGGGTMAACTAATCTGCATGGGGGACTACTGGAAAAAAACGCTTTCACTTATAACTGGGAAACCAAATCACTTCAAACTGACAACAGAAAAATACACACCACCACAGTGAAAGCTGTCAAAATGCATAGGATGCCATGAAGTGCAGGGAAATGCACCAAAGCTTTCAAAAATTGACCCCCTTTGAAATATTGGAAGCAGAAAAGACGGACTTAYAAATGCTCTGGAATGGAGAAAAGATCAAATGAAATGCAATTGAAAAAAAAGACAGAAAACCCCAGACAATCGAGAGATTTAGTGACTACAMGAAAATGGTCTGGGAGGAAATGAGGTGCACTGCAAATGACCAAAACTAACCTCACAGCTGCTGCAAAAGCAGGGGAAATAATCAAGGAGGAAGACACAACTTGGAGGGGAAGATATCAGGGCCATGGCATGGATTCTTAAAAGAGGAAAAAAAAACAAACCACAAAATCTTTGCCAAAGCGAAAGCTATCAAAAGGCATGGCATGCCATCAAGTGCAGGGACATGGACCAAAGCTTGCCCAATGTATCCCCATTGAAATCACAAGATTTCTTTTTCTTTCCCGAAAGAAAATCTTGTGAAGCAGAAAAGAAAGACTTGCAAACACGCTGGAAAGGATTTAGGAGCAAATGAAATGCAATTGAAAAAAACTCAAAAGAAACAGAAATTTGGGAGATTTTGTGACTACAGGAAAATGGACTGCGATTACATCAGGCGCAGTGCAAAGGGCCAAAAGAGGCCAAAATTAAGCTCACAGATGTTGCAAAAGCAGAGGAAAAAGTCAAGGAGGAAGACACAACTTGAAGGGCAAGATATCAGGGACATGGCATGGATGCTGGAAAAAAAAATCTTTGCCAAATCAAAAGCCATCAAAAGACCAGGTATGCCAACAAGTGCAGGGACATGCCCCAAAGCTTGCCAAAATTGATCCCTGTTGAAATCTTGGAAACAGAAAGGAAGGAGTAGAAACACTCTAGAAAGGAGATATGATAAGTGAAATGCAATTGAAAAAAGAAAACCCCCCAGAAAAGTGGGACATTTAGTGACTACAGGAAAATTGMCTGGGATTACATCAGATGCAATGAAAAGGACCAAAACATGCCAAAACTAACCTCACAGATGTTGCAAAATCCGGCGAAAAATCAAGGAGAAAGACACAACTTGGAGGGGAAGATATGAGAGACATGTAGGGATACTTAAAAAAACATAAAACATCTTMACCAAAGGAAGAACCATCCAAAGGCATGGGATGCCATKAAGTGCAGGGACATGGACCAAAGCTTGCTCAATTGATTTCCATTGAAATCGCATGATTTCATTTTCATTTCCTTTCCTTAAATTTACTGTRAAACCTTACCATTTGAAAGGTTTTATACCACTCAGTTAACAGTGTAGAGAGAGAAATGGATGTCAGGATGGTGCAAAGTCATTCAGACTTCTTTTAATTGTGGGTATCCATGAATGCAGAGCCCTCTAGTAGSTGGTACAGACTGGGATTTTTACTGTGCTGTTTTTGTCACCATACTTCTAGTTGTTACGAACTCTTTCTGCTTCTTTTCTCAGATTTCTGTGTCCTRAACCTGCTCCCTTTGGATTTGCTCCTGTCATTTTTCCCCTTTACCCAACAACCAACAAAGTCCCTTCTTGAGGGGTTGTTTCACCTTTATGTTCCTGTACTTTGGGCTGGTGAAGTCAACTTCATTTTCATCATAGGTCTGCATGGTAACGAAAATCGCACTATAGACTTACAGCTTTCTCCTGTAAAATGAAATGCAGTAAGGATTATTTTTTGGTATGCAAACCAAAAAATACTTCTCACTATAACATTCTGAAGGATCCAGTGTGYTGTAATTGAACAAAAAAAAGATAATGTATCCACAGCCAAACCTTAACTAAGAAATTTGGGAATTTCTATTTTTGAAACACTGCCCACCTGAGAATAATTCTTCCAGATTGTGAATACTGACCTTGTAAGAAAATTTGGCCTTTATGGTTTCATTTTAACATTCAACATAGAAAAAAATGTGCCTTCTCTACATGAGATAAAATGAAATGAAAATTTTAAATTAATTAAATCTGGCATGCTAGCAATATAACTATTAAATCAAACAGTCAGTCTGCTGTCTATATATATGCGTGAAAAATTCTAAATTTAATTGCTGCTTGAATCTCTGTTTTGGTAAGTTGTATCTCAAAAGGGTTGGAAATGCTTTTCAAAGTTATCTGAATTCAGATCTACAAAACACTTTCTTCATTTTTTTATCTCTTTTCAATATTTAAGTCATAGTTGAAATGGTAAAGGCTAAATATTGTTTATTAAAATGGTAAAAATAAAATGTTTCTAATTAATGATATTTGAAAGTTCCTATGAATTAAAAATGGAATGGATTTTTAGTTTTTAATTTTAGATCTAATTCAAGTCAGAGTAGATGTAAATAATTTTTTTCTGTACTGTATCTAATTCTATTAATATCTTTATATTAGCAGCTTAAGTTCTTCTATCATTCAAACTGTCATCCTTGTGTTGTGCAGTAGGTAAMGTGTATTATGTATTGTACCTAAGTATTGTAAATGAAATGCTTTAATTGATTTTGTAGGTTCATTCCATTAGTAAATCACGTACTATAAAACCATGCCAAGATCACCTCTAGCACATGGATAAAACAGATATCACCACCCATAGCCATCTAGTAATTGTGTCTTTTGAACACAGTAAGTCAGAGAATTGAGAACTGACATTTTGTATTTTGAATAAACTTAATATGCTTGGAACCAAGTAATTTTTAGTATAAATACCTGTATCTAATGATGAAGACATGTATTGCAATTCAACCTTTGTAAAATTGGTTTCTCACTTCCTCACATATTTTTCTTACTGGAATTYTTCTATAATAAGTTTCCCAATTCATCTAAAGGTTCGGTTATTCTATGATACAATGGTAATTGAAATTACTCCCTAGCACATCATTAGCATGGACTGCTGGTGCTCATTTTATATTTATGAAGGGACTCCTGATACACCCTTCTCCACTCCACACATTCTTGTGTATATCTTATTTTTTGATAGCTTAATMCTACTGTAAGGGGCAAATTAAGTGCCTGTGTGTCTGGCTCTATAAGTCTGCATGCTGTGCARGAACTCTTGGTTTGGGGAGATTGGGTCTGTTCTTTTGAGAGCCACTGAAAAATTAAAGCTGAAAGAGAAGGAGAGGTACGCAGCTGATGCTTGCTCATTGAGATACTTCAGAGCTGGTGTGGATGTGAGGGTGCGTGAGAGAATCCAGGAGACTTGGGTTAGTACCAGTGACTTGGAGAAGTACATGGGTGATGTTCTGGGTGGCTGTTTGGACTGCCTAATAGAAGACTGAAGTTAGGATTTTCACAATAGCCTTCTCCAAAATGCTCCCAGCTTCAGGGCATGAAGCGTGGCAGRCAGGCAAGGATACAGAGTTGTGGTTCATGGGTAAGACCACAGTGTAGCAGTGACAGGTATTTTAGTACATTAGGAACTGAGAAACTTCTTGAGACAGAAGGAAACCATAAAGGAAGGACAGACTTTATTTTGATCAAGGTGGAGAAAGACTGCTGCCTATGAAAATTAAGAACGTCATGCAAGATTATTTAAACTAGGAACTGGAAAAATGTGGAAAAGCATGGAGAAGCACCTTTTTCAGATTGATTCAACTTGGCAGTGTAACCTGAATGACATGCATCATACCTCTGAAAAGGCCAGAAAGGAAATAAACAGAAATAGAGAAGGCAAGTCAGTTTCCCTAAAATATCAGACTAGTCTGGGAAAGCTAAGCCAAGGGCAAAACTAACAAAAGCTGCCTTGTACAACAATTCTAGAAGCCTTTAAAATAATGTTTTGGTTACAAACAGCAACCCTGACATAACTGACATCATAGAGGCCTGGTGAAAGGATAATTAACAGGATGCAGTGTTGCCAGGCTACAAGGTTTGAAGGATGACAGAATGAAATGTACAGGTGAGGGCAAGCTATGTGAAGAAAAGTACAAAATTAAACAGCATAAAAATATTGTGGGAAAAGATAAACACACAGAATCCTGTGTGGAAATCTGATASTCTAGTAATAATAACACTAGGATCATACTTTGGGCTGTTTAATCTGGAGTATGATAGTTTCCAGGTAATTTAAAACAGGTTGTAATGGGATGAGATTTTCACTATACATATACAGATTGTATCATTGCTCTTGGGAGCTTAGTTGTTGACTGTAGTCCCGAGATATGTGAAAAGTCTGTTTCGGCCCACGTGTCTGAAGAACGAGTCAGAGCTCTTCAGTTTTCGGTCTTGATATTGTTTATTAAATTTTATAGATAAAATTTTCTTTCTGCCCAGCCAAGSTTTGCTCAGCAGGGCAGCCAGTGGCACTCTGACCTACCTCGAGGTGGTGTTGTTTCTTTATGCTATGAACTTCATGTAACATATTTACAATTACTTTCCAATACCTATCACCTATGTTAGACAGTGAACTGAACTAATCCCAAAGTGCCAGCATCATAGCAGAAGATGGAGGTAGAGAAGAAGAAGAAGAAGGACTGGACATGCCAAAGTCCCTCCATCTTGTCCCCAAAACCCCCATTCTAAAAACCCCAACATCTACCTTTTCACCCGGTGATAATTTTATTATTACATTATTTAAACTTCTGTGACTTTCAGATCTTCATACAAAGCTCGTAATTTGCTCCACRGGTCGTAATCAAATCCACAGGTGTTCTGAGCTGCATGCCAGAGTCTCTGAGTCCCCTGACAGGGGCCCCAGCAACTCTGGACACCCAGAGAGATGTACTGAGTTCTGACACATTGCTGCCTCAGGACAAGAGACAGAGATAAGACTTGTATGCAGTAAATCTCCACTTCCTAGAATAACTAATCTTAGCACTCTTATGAAAAGCTGCCGTTTGGGCTTAGGTCCTGAGTAATGTACAGGGCCTAATACAAATGGTGTTAGTTGAAGAGCACTCCATAACAGAAATCAGTATAAAATTAGGCTTAATATTTCAGTGGGAAAGAACAAGCCAAAMAAATCCTGAAAACAGAGATTTAATTTGAGGAAAAGGAGTTGCATACAAATGAGGTTATTAGCAAAAATACCCCCAAAATTAATACTCCAAAAAGCCTGCAAGCAGCCTTGAGGCTGTTCGAAAATACTGTATTGGAAGCCCAGGCAAATTGCTCAGAAAAAGAAAACATAATGACCCAGTAAAAGCCCTGTTTAGCTAAACAGAAAACTRAAATGCTACTGTATAGAAATTATTGACTTTAAAAGCCAGAAAAGTTTTCCAAATGAGGRGAGCAGCAAAACCACAACATATAATATGTACATAGGAACTTACAGAATGTGGATGTGACAGCCTGATCAGAGACCAAGAAAACCAGATAAGTTTTCTCAGGATTGACTTGTGAGACTTTAGGGAGTTGCAGAAAAACAATGATAGCTTGTTAGTACAAACAACCTGCAGGTGATGTTTTCCTATTCTCTGTTTTCCTGTTATTCTCAAAGATTGTTTATAAGAAAGGTGGTTTTTTTTAATTAGCCAGTCAGGTGAAATGTATTGATTAATTGACCAATCTGGTCTGTCTGTATTGGAACAGTCTATAAAGAGAGAGATTTTCRAAGTAAAGTGAGATGCTGTGCAAACCAGCCTTCTGGTGAGGCTGTGTCATTTCTTACTCAACAGTGACAACTGAAAACATAAATGAGTTTGCAAAGCTACTCAAATGGGTAATAAAAAGGTGTTTAAATAGCTCAGAAGCTGAAAGACAGCTCATGAAACAGCTGGACCAAAGTGTGTGAAAGTGGCATCTGAAGATAAGGTCACAGCAGAGAATATGAGATTTATTTTCTGGGTTTTTTTTTTTTCTGTTCTTTGGTTTTTTTTACTGTTAACGATGTTGGGAATTTTCCAACATGCACTGCATTTTTTGGTAGCAGATTGGTAGGGTAGCTGTACCAATTTGAGCTAAGTATACCGGAAGAATTTGACTACACAGAGTAAGTTAGATGACATTAAGTCACCAGGATTAGTAGCCATTCGCCCTAGAGCTGTRAAGGAACTCAAATGTGAAATTGCAGAGCTGCTAGCCAAAATGTGTAACCTATCGTTACAAGGAGTCACTGAGTCAAGGGCCTGGAATATCACCATTGTAAGCCCCATCYACACACAGGGCTCCAGAGAGGTTGACTGAGTCTGTCTTTTGTCTGTGGTTAAAGTGRAAGAGCCAATATAAAAGTATGGGATTAATGAGCACATAGATAAATACRGAGTATAAAGAAAGAATCAGCATGGCCTCTGGGAAGGGAAATCTTGCCTTGCCAGCTTGTTCTCAGTACGTGCTACATGGATGCAACTGTCAGGAAGGGAGCCAGTGTTTCCCTGACCTGAAAAAATCCAGGTCATGGGAAAAAGGCACAGGCTGTTGAAGAAATAGCAGAAAATGTTCAGGACTGACAGGATCACAATGAATTCATTTTGCCTGAAGTCAAGGACCCAAGCAGACCTGCCCACCTTCACAGGTGCTCTGACRACCCTCCCTCCCTTTTGTTCCAGTTAGGAACTGGGGAGGGATTGTTTGCAGAGGTGTAGGTGCCCAGGTAGAGCAGCGTGCCTGTATCCTGCTAGATGTTGAGTATGAGAATGAACTCACTTGTCCTGAGCCACTGGGTCAGATTTCTTGACTTGCTCACCCAGTGAAGGAGACCATCAAGTCAGTGACTTAACAAACTTTAACTTCCATCGATTYGTCTGTGTTTTCACACAGCTTCAAAAGCATGAATCTTCTCCCACTAGGGAAGAATAAGACAGCAGGTCAAGAGGCAGCCTTGAAACTCTCCCTAAKGAAAGTCAACAGTCTTGTTCCAAGATCCTGAAGAACTTAAACAAGACTTCTGCTCTAGTTCATAAAGCATCAGGTGACTTTGATCAAGCAGGGACTAATAGCAATATACAGGGATCCCTATAGCATATTTATGTTCCATGTCAAGTGCTTTCTTCTTGTTGAGTATTTGACCAGATAGTACTATCAAAGGTGCCCTGTCACAGAATGATATAGGCCTGATCTGACAGAATCACATCTTCCAGCAGAGACACCAGTTGCAGAAGATGCACTTCAGTAGAGTCTTGTGCTGTGGAGAGAGCCTGGGAATTCATACCTCAGTTCTCCAATAACAGGACCACTGTGACCCTCCCTCRCAGTAAAGCGTAGAGTATCCTACAATTTGAGAATTCCTACCATTCATGATCCAGGCCAAAGTTGTTTTAGAACATATCCAGGTCAAACTTGTCCCAGAGCACATAATAAAATCCTGCAGACAGTCTCTCTGATCATGGAGTAAAGCAACAAAGAGTTTCTGAGAACACGACCACAGTGCATGCCAGCTCCAGCTGACCCTGGTTGTTCTCACTGGCCTTTGGGAGCCCCTTCTACAGGTTGTGATAACCAACACAAATAATGGTATCTGTAGAGGAAAAGCCCACACTAAAGGTCAATCCTTTTTCATTCATCTGCTCTAAATCCATAAAAGCGGGTGTGTCCTCTGCCAAGAAGTAACAGTGTGTTYCTTGGCATGCCTCTTCTTTGAAGTGTAGAGGTGCCTGCCAGGATCTTTGTCTCAGAAGTAATGGGTGACTGAGCATATGGCAGTACCCTACACCCAGATGTATTGCAAGGTCTAGAATTTTTTCCCACTTCTCCTGATGTTCACTCAAGGGATATGGATTGTTGCAAAGTGAAGGCAGGCACCTCTCCAGTCTTCCAAATCCTTGCTCAACTGTTTTACCACTGTGTCCTTCTGCTGAGGGAATCTTCTTGTTATTCATCTACAGCTGCAGCAAAAGAGCTTGGCATTTTCCTCCCCTATACTTCTGCATCTCTAGGTTCAAATGACTTGGAAGACATCCCCACATTCCCAAGGAGCTTCTCCACTTACTGCAGTCCCTGAAACATGTGGGGGTTTTTGTTTTGTTTTTGTGATATCAGTTCTCTGTCATCTTTTTAGGCAGGCAGTTGCCAAACAGTCAACAYACTGTTTGTTTTGAACAATGTGATGCAGTGAGACAGATTCCCCAGTAATCCAGTCCTCTAGTTAGCTGGGYCATTGGATGAAACGAGCCTTGATATTATCCAGTTATTTGAAATGCCTGTTAATTTAAGTCAGATAAAGTAAATTCAAGTGAGAGTATTTATTTATATCATTCACAATTGGCAGTATCATGAAAAATAATTATAAAATTCAAGAATAAATATATCAAAACCCCCAAATTCATTAATCTATTACAGTGTGAGTTAAATTTAAAATATCTCTCTCTCTCTCTTCTCCTCTTCTTTGACTTTTTTCATTTTTTTCCTCCCTTCAGGTGAAACATCCTCATTTTGAAAAGACCTCCCTATTAGTTCTTAACTTTCGTTAATCAAAGAGAAAACTCTTCCCACTTTGCCTAGCAAGATGATGTTCTRTGAAATGCATGTAAACTGAAAGTCTGCTGAGAAAAAAAAAATCTAACTTTTCCCCCTTGAACCATTATTCAGTTGTGTGAATGTGCATTGCAGGCTCATCTCCAGCTTSTCCTCCACCAAAATCCCCAAGTCTTTCCCAGTAGGACTGGTTTCAATTTGCTCATTCCACAGCCTGTATTGATACTGGGGACTGCCCCCACTCAGATGCAGGACCTTGGAGTTGGCCTTGGCCTTGTTGAACCTCATGACCTTCCCATTGACCCACTTCTTGAGCATGTCCACATCCCTCTGGATGGCAGCATGTCCATCAGATATGTCAACTAGGCCACTAAGCATGGTTCAGAAGTCACTATGTTTCCACAAATTAGGCCCATTTCTGAAAGTCAGTGCCAGCAGACACATAAGAAGCATAATCGAGCAATCACTTGTCTTTCCGAAAACTGATTTTGAAATAATTTGATTTTAAAAGAATAAGAATTAATTGGATACTGATGCCTTTCCAGGACATAGAAAACATAAGTGACAAAAAAGTATTCAAAATAATTAAATTTTCCTGGGTATCCATTTTGACTCCACAAGCATCTKCTGTGTGGACATGCTGTACACTGCCAGGGGCAGAGATTCTGGGACAAGCCACACAATTCTCATGAATCATCCATAAAAGTAATTGTTAGGAGAAAGAYCCTATAAAATGGGATTTCAAAACAATGAAAATAAAATAAATTAAAATTGAATAAATGTACTGTGACTTGAGACTATTAGAATTTAAGGGTCTATTTTTAAACTATAAATATAATAGCAGGACAGGAGGAGGTGATACTGTTCCCTGCAAAATGAAGCTTGAAGAATACCATATGCAGACAATCAAAAATAATGAGTTCACCAGCATCATCTTCCTGACTTTGTTTATARGCTTGAGCTTATAAAATTCCATAAGGGAGCATAAAATTTTGTAAGTTCTGTTTAAATGGGATCCTTATTAAATGGGCAGTTAATCAGAAACAGCACAGAAACAAGTGAAAGTGAATATAATTGTTTTATGTACACAWTAGGCTGGGAATCCACATACTCCAAGGAATGGAGCTAGGGATGTGTCTGACGGATTGGCAGTAATGCAAATATAAAGGTACCAAGGAAGGAGATACAGAGATATACCRGTGGCTAAATCAGAGGTTAGAGATATGTGCAAATCTAAGCATTTCTTAATTGCAATAGGAGATAAGTAAAACTGCTGGAAAGAATCCAAGAAGAAAAGTCTCTCAAGATAACATCCCAGTTTGGCTGAGTGGACTTCTTTGTTGAACTGATGAAATGGAGGTGTTTTAAAACTGCTACCAAAATGGCTAGCAAGTCTTCTAGGAGGGAAAAAAAAAAAAAAGAGTTTGTAAATGCAGATGAAGAAAGAACAGGAAATGCATTCAAAAGCTGTCATTTACTTTGTTGCCTGGAGACACTGTGAATCATCAGAAAACTTGGAGATAGGCTTACGGGGGTAGCACACTGTAAAGCGCTTGTCCTTTATTCATGTTCATAACTTACATAAGTGGGTGCCTTTAAATTCTTTTTCTAGTATAGTTATTTAAAGATTTAGCTGCAGCTGGAAATAAGATGCAACTGTCTTAATGAAGTTCCCTTTCAGCATGGATTTAGAATATGAATAGCTTCAGAATTTACATAGCTTTGCAGGGCTCTACTGTTAATTTCTATGTTACTCAGGATTATGAGCATTATGCATTTAGTTTGTAATTAATGTGAACTATTCTCAAGCGAGTTACAATTATTCCTCTAAAAATTTTGGTGGCTACTCTCCAATAATGAGTGCATTAAAGTTCTTAGGCAATAAAAACCCTTAATGTAAACAAATGGCAATTATTCTGATCAGTTATACGGCTATAGCAGCATTGCTTCCACATGACTTTTAACAACACTGCAAATTTCCTTACATTGGGAATGAAAACAGACTCCCGCTATGATGTCTGCTTTGTTGGCCTTCTCCCTGATTCTTACCCATAAACACTTGATGCTATTATCACCACCATCATCACCACCATCAAGCTCTGGACAATTGAAACCTTAATGAATAAACAGGGATAACCCCACTGCCTCTCCTTCCTTGCCTATTCCTGCTGAAGACTTTTTAGCCAGTGATTTAGTCATTAGTTTATAGCCAGTTTATAGTGAGTGATTTCTAACTTTTGTGATACAAATAATGATCTCATCAGCTTCCTCTTCAAGTGCTCTACATCACACTGATAAGCAGAACAAAGGCTGTATGTCCACAGAGTCTTGCTGGTTTTTTTTGTAAAAATCTGCAGAAATCACAACAATGCATAAATGCTAAGTCAACATAATTTTAGGAGAAAACGTTCTTCAGGTTCTTCAAATTCTTTTGAAGCTGCTTTAGTAACTCAGATTGAGAATCAATAAAGGTTTATTTCTGAGTAGAAGGTCAGTTGGAGTTGGGTATTTCAGGTCAGCCATCTGCCCAGCAGGACAAAGGAAAATGCTTTGAGGAGCACTCGTATATCTTTTTCCCACTGCCAAGCCTGTAAGACCAGATTTGTATTTACAGCCAGGTCAATTGATATGAAGAAGTGCAGAGTAAAATTTATGCCTTGAGGGCAACTATATTATATTTTATCCACCCTGAAGAAAGGAAAAATAAAAGAGGCCGATATGAAACGAATGCCCAGTTTTAATGGAGCACTGCTACAGGTGCCCAACTCATACACTTTGTAAATTACTTTGCACAATTCAGCTGATCAACCTGCATATTACTGACAAATGAGTTTGTCAGTAATGTCAAACATTTTGAGTTGGGGGTGCTCTCACTTGGTAGATCTTACTGGCTAAGAGAAAATAATAAATATATTATTCTTAGAATGGTTGTCAAAATATCAATTTGCATTCATTTAACCAAAGATAAATTAATTTACATGTTATTTTTAAACATCAGTTCAAAGAAGCAAACATTGGAATGAAAAACRCGTGCCACAGAGTCACTACCATTTTATGCTTTATGTGTCTTTCTTAGAATTAAAAATTGGAAATTGAATGCAGTCTTGATTATTACTATCCTCAAAAAGGAGCAGGAAGGTGTTAGGGGTGGAACTAAGGCAGGGGGCCCTGAAACTGTGCCTGATACTTCTATTCACCCATCATGTGATAGCATTGATAAATTATTTAATATCTCCTGTTTTTATTTGGCATTATGTCTTCATGGAGTGATATCCTGTGGCAGTGCATTCTGCTCTCGCTGAATATGTTTCATTTCCTTTGCACATGTCTTGCTGCCGTGGAAGATAATAGAAAAATAAAGCTGCCAGGGTTCTACCTCCTGMCAGTTTTGATAGACTTTAGGGAAAAAATAGCAGAATTTAATCTTAAAAACTTTCATTATGTTCTTTAATCATGATGTAAGCTGAAACAATTTATCCATCTAAGAGTTTATTTTAATGAAATGCTACTTATGTTTCACCAAAATCCCCTTAAATCTTACCCTGGTTTTAGAATGTAGTCAATGTTGTAATATTGTTTTGAGATTTTAAAACTTTGATCAGGAGAGCTAGAAGTATTTGAGAAACAACAGCTGAATGCCACCCCTAGATCAACATGAGACATTCATAGCCTGGAAAGAAGGGTAGCAAGGAGGAAAAAAGCTGAGACAGTTGGAGACACTTTTAAAGAAATTTGGTAGATTTGGCTTCTGTTTTCCATTTTAAAAAAACTCATAATTTTAAGACTTTGCATTAGCAAATCCCTCAAGGCTTTTAAATTGTTGCATCCAGGAGTTTTATTCACAAGAACGCAGGTGAAGCATAATAAAAGATAACAATATGGTTCTATGTCATAGCAGTGTGTGTACTGTGCTTTGAAAATACGTAGCAGTTTTGTACATACTAAAGTCCAAAAATCTCAGCTATTTTACAATGGAATTGAAAACAAAAAAAACCTGAAAGCAAATCTTCTAGTTATGAATAATTAAATAAATGTAAGTCCAGAAACATTTGACTTGCCTTGTAATGGAAATTAAAAAATTCAGCTTGATTTTATTTTTTTTTTAACTGCCATTTCTGCCACTTAGAATTTCTGATGGTTTCAGTCTTGCAGCTTTTCTTCCTCCTTCTTCACCAGCTCCTGGAATGAATGAATAGATTTGGGTAAGAGCCTTGTGGATTAGAGAAGGCTGAAAACAGTGTGTTTCAGCTTGGAGAAAAGTATCAATGTGAGAAACAGAACTGTAGAAACACAGACTCGTTATATGCACTTTTTTGCACTTAAGTATCAGCAGTAACTCTTTCCCCGCCCCCTTCTACTTTTTAAAATACTATTTATCAGCATCTATTTTTTGGAAAGAAAATGCTTTCCTAAACTTCGAGTCTCTTTGTTGTTTTCTCTTAGATACATACCTCAGAGACTTACCTCTGCAATGGTAAGCAGTTACAGAAATCTATTCATTTTGGCTTTAAATAAACAGAAAAGATKAAGCCTGACCACTTGGGGTCTTTAGTCCACTAGGTAAGGAACATCAGTTACTTAAATAGCTACRACAGGAGCTATTAAGTAGTCTGGTTCTTAAAATCATAGAGCAAAAGGCTATGCCCTGTCTTTTCAATCACCAAGCAAACCTGACAGAATTCACAGAATGTGACAGAATGATTATTAATCCATTTTTATAATATAATTTTTATTAGGATGAATATTTTGAAGATAAAATGTAAGGATGAGAAAAGTCTACGTATTTCACCTAGTAGGTATTAATTATCCTCCAACTRTATAGATTCCTGGCATTTACAGAGAAATTCCTGAATTCTTTTGTTCTAATCTGTTTAATGTATGTAAATCTTGGATCTAAGCTCAAGGTTTTTAATGGCTCATTTGACTTACCTCTTAAGTAAGAATAAGAGACAATGTACAGGGTTGGATTGGCTATTTTTTCCCCCCTCAGACTTATGTAAGTTTCTGAGCATTTTCATTAACTGTATCATCATCCAGTCTTAAGAATATAAACACCCTTAATAATAAACAACAATCCTTAAATAATGTATTTTCCGCATGTATAAATCATGGAACATTTCTCAGTATAAGAATATGATGCTCATGCCTCTAGAATCTAAACTTTCACAGCTTTCCWAACTCACCAATCTACTTGCATTTATCCTTTCACAGTAACCACACACACAGAGAAAAATACAATGTCATCCTGCTGTTCACTCAGTGTGTGTGCTACAGTCTCTGTTGGTTTAACTTTCTACCWCTCAGTCAGTCTGAGTACTCTTCCTGTTTTGTAAACTGGTTGTCACAGCAGACTTCTTTCTGTGTCAGCTCTYAGGCTTTATTATAGATTTCAATACCATTAACAACTGACTAACAAGATGTCTACCATAGACCATTAAAATCTATTAATGTGTATCTGCAAAATCTTGAGTGAAGACAGTCACAAGTYGCATGACATTACCATTTTATCACTCTCAAAGGCAAAAATCTTCCTTTTGTGTACCAGCTAAAGTTCTTAGTGTATCATTGACTCCATGAAACACTGATATTAATATAAAAAACTTGAAATTACAATGATTTCATCTTCACCATAGGAATAGAACCAATAATTATTCTTAAAACACTAAGATAATGACACAAATTCCATGTATAGCAGCCAGATGACCATTAATCCTTTTCTGAGCAGTTTAGAATTTTCAATTTAAGTGCCCAAGTTTGGGTTTTGTAGCTTTTYCCTTGAGATTAGAAGCTAAATTTTCACTCCTATGAATATGTATGAAGATCCTTCAGCATTTAGCTCTTGTGTGTGTGAAATAGCTGTCTGTTTTGTGAGTGAACARTTAGTCCTTGGAAAAAATAAAAATAATAAATTTTGTACAATATGTTTGCAAGTAAAAGCTTTTTCTTCTTTACCAGCATTTTTTCTTCTCTGCATAGATAAMATTTGAAGTATAATTTTTTAATTAATTGTATTTTTTATTCTTATTGGGATATCTGAGAAAAGTATAAAAATTCCTTTGGTTTTGCCTAGAAATCAATATGATCTTGAAATGAAATTAATAACATTTTCTGCTGCCATTTTTGTAATTATGATTCAGCACTCTTAAAGAAAAAAAAACACAACTAAAGGAACATTGGCCAGCTGTATAATATATTCTGAGCAGAATTTTCCTGTAACAAAAAATCATGAAAAAATCCAATAGCTTTAATTACTACGGAAAATGGTGCAACAATTTCTCTCTGCAGAATTCAGCCTGGGCCAGCCATCATTTTCAGGTCTCTTTTTGTGTTTAGACAGTTGTATACTCACATCTGTGTTTAAYGGGCAGAGGCAAACCAGAACAGAACTATGCAAATGACAAGTGTTTTTCCTGTGTCCACTCAGTTTCCTAAGTGCAAATCTAACCCTAAGTGGAGCAGTAAAATCAGGATTTTGCTGAGGCTCAAGGTGCCCAAGGAGCAAGCTGTGGAGGGATCAATGATGGGGCAGTGCCGTGCTCCCCTTGAGTAGCTGCCTTTTGTAGTTGCAGCGTCCATGGAGCTCTGCGTTTTGTGGTTTTTTCAAGCCTARCCCTAAGTGCAACCTAAACCCTAAACAGAGCAGTAAAATCAGGCTTTTGCTGAGACTGAGGTGCCMACCATATGGATGATGCTGTCTTGGTTTGAAAGACAGGTGTCTGCCAAGGAAGGCGTGAACCTCCCTTGAAATGGAAAATGTGACCCCCTTCCCTCCAGATTATTATAATTGTGAAATTATGTGGCTTTCAGGCAAAGATATGGGAAAAGGATTGACAGTTCTTTAGTAACATTTATATGTATAACAACACAGAGAAACAACAAAAACAGCAGTAACAACAAACAAAACTAGCAGAAAACAGACAGGCTAGGTGGGGATCACTTCCTTGGTTAGCTCACTGGCAATGCCTGGTCTCAGGGTTGGCCTTGCAGAGGCACTAGTCCCAGCAAGGACTGTGGGCTCCAGGCAAAGCAAGCACTGGCTCTCAGCTCCCAAGCAGCAGAGCAGGAGAGAAGAAAGCTGAAGAGTCCTAGCCACAGTCTCGAGGGAAAAGGAAAAARAAATGGGCAAAAGCCAGAGGGCAAAAAGACAACCAGTAGGAGAGCTGTGCTGCTATGGCTGCTGAGTTGTTCACCCCATCTGAAGGAGGCAGCAGCCCCTGGCACCCAGCACTTACAGCATCCTGGGCAGCCCCTCACCTATGGTGATACTCCAAGAGCTGGGGGAGGCAATGACCAAGCTGGAAATTAAAAAARAAAAACCACCACCCTTCCCCCCATTGTCATCATATTGCAAAAGCTCCCATACCTTCTCAGTGTTTTCTCACAGTCAKCTCCTCRCAGCASTGACTCCTTCWTCAYAGCRCAGCCAACAAACTCCAACTCTCTCCTCACCCACCTAACCCATGGACACAGCTGTGACMTGTTAAGAGCAGGCCTGTTCCTAATCTTTGGTGATCAGTACAGCTGCAACTCCTCAGGTGTGAGACTACCTTCTGCACTATCTTTATTTTCTTACATTCTGTCCCTCCACACCMCCCCCMMAAAAAAAAAATGGATATGGCATATAAACCATCCCAAAGAAAAGTTCCAAGAAGCAAGAAGCYGAGGGAGCAATGCTGGGGCAGTGCTGTTCTCTGTCCCTGGAGCTCTAGGCTTTAAGGTTTTGTACAGCCTAACCCTAAGTGACCCTAACCCTAAGGCAGGAAATAAAATCAGGCTTTTTCTGAGGCTGAGGTAGCAAGCCTATGGCTGGTGCCAAGAAGCAAGATTCTGAGGGAGCAATGTTGGGGCAGTGCTGTGATCCCCTTGCATACCTTTTGTAGAGGCAGTTTCCAAGGCGCTGTAGCTTTCGTGGGTTTCCAAGCCTAACCTGAGCATAACCCTAATTGTAATCAATGAAGAAAATCAGATGATTGTTGAGGCAGAGGTACATAGCCCATTTTTGATGCCAAGGAGCAAGGTACAGAGAGAGCAATATTGGAGCGGTGCCTTGCTGCCTTTGGCATGCCTTTCACAGCTGCAGTRTGCCTGGAGCTCTGGGCTTTGTGGTTTCCTAAACCCTAAACCAAAGCATATGCCTAATCCTAAGAAGAGCAGTAGAAGCAGCTTTTTGACTAGCCCAAGRATTGTGGCAAGAAGAATGATCTGGCTGGAGAAATATTTTGCTATAGGAGTATTGTTTTTATTAAATTAAACTGAGAGAAACCTGCCAAAATGATACTCRCTGATGTCTCAAAATCAGGGAAGAAGTCAAGTGAAGAAACAAGAAAAGAAACTGAAGAAATGAAATGCTAAAAAAAMCCAGAAAATTCTGAACTGAAGCGAAAACAATAAAAGTGAATGGGATAACATAAAGAGCAGGGAAATGGACCSAAGCTTGTCCATTTGATCCTCATTGAAATCTTGAAATCAGAGAACAAAGTGTAACAAACACTCTGGACAGGACATAGGAAAAATAAAATGCAACYGAAAGAAAATATTAAAATTTGGAAATGGAGTGACTACAATGAAATGGACTGAGATGAAGTGAGGTGCTGTGAAAAGGACCAAAATTCACCAAAATTACTCACATTGAAATAATGAAATCAGGGAAGAGAGATAAACAATGAGACAGGAGAAGATATTGAAGAAATGAAATGTTAAAAAAAAAAAGAAAAAATTCTGAACCAAAGAAAAAACATAAAATGGCATGGAATGACTTGAAATGCATGGAAATTGGACCAAAGTTTGCCCAACTGATCATCATTGAAATCACAAGATTTCATTTCCTTTCTTGAAAGAAAATTCTTCCTTTCAGGGAAGGATAAAAAAATCTTGAAATCAGAGAACAAAGTGTAACAAACAGTCTGGAGAGGAGATATAAATAAAATATTGTAAAAATTAAAATAATTTATATAAACATATCTTTATATATTTATATTATATAAATATTAAATAAAATGAAAAAGCAAATAAAATGCAACTGAGAGAAACCCAGAAAATTTGGAAATTGAGTGACCACCACAAAATGGTAGACACACTGAAACAGAAAAAGCAGGGAAGGAAGGTAAACAAGAGACAGGAGAAGATATTGAAGAAATGAAATGCTAAAAGGAAAGAGAAAATTCTGAACCAAAGGAAAACGAATAAAAGTGAATGGGATTACATATAGTGCAGGGAAATGKACCAAAACTTGCTCAATTGATCCCCACTGAAATCTTGCAATCCAAGAACAAAGTGTAACAAGTACTTCAGACAGGAGACATGAAGAAATAATGATGCAACTGAAAACAAATAGAAAATTTGGAAATGGAGTGATCATCATGAAATGGACTGAGATGATATGAGGTGCCCTGCAAAGGACTGAAACTTGCCAAATTTATACTCATTGAAATGCTGAAATCAGGGAATGGAATTAAATGAATGAACAGGTGAAGAGATTGATTAAACAAAACACTAAAAAAGAAGAGAAAATTCTGAACCAGAACTAAAACCAATAAAATTGCATGGGATGATACAAAGAGCAGGGAAATGGACCAAACTGTGCTGAATTGCTACTCTTTCAAATCTTGAAGATACTGAAAAAAGTAAAACTAACTTACTAGGGTCGAYTTCTAATAAAATGAAATTAAATTAAAATAAATAAAAGATAATTTTAAAATAAAAGAAATTAAGTAGTTGCAATCAAATGTAATGGGATGACGCGAAGTACTTCCCTTTAAATGCCTTTTGTGATGGCAACAACCCTGAAGTCTARGCTGTATGGTTTTCTCAAGTCGAACCTCAAGCATAAGCCTTAAACTAGGCAGAGCAGTAAAAGCAGCAATTTTCTGAGGTGCAAAGCACAGGAGTGGTGCAAAGAAGAAAGGTGTGGAGGGAGCAATGCTGGGGCACTGCCACCGGCRCTGCAAGTGCTTCCCTTGGCATTCAAGTCCTCCTCTTGGCATGCAAGTGCTCCCCTTGGCATGCCCTTTAGAGCTGCACTGTGCCTGGAGCTCTGGGCTTTGGGGTTTTCTCAACCTTAACCTTAAGCATAACCTTTACCCTCACCCAAGAACTAAATAGAGCATTTGGCTGATGCTGGTGCTAAGCAGAAAGCTGTGGAAGGAACAATGTTGGGGCAGTGCCATGCTCCCCTTTGCATTTCTTTTGCAGTTACAGTGTGCCTGGAGCTCTGGGCTTTGTGGTTTTCTTAACCCTTACCCTAAGTGGAGCCCTAACCTTAAGGGGAGCAGTAAAGTCAGGCATTTCCTAAGTCAGTTTTACATGGCCTGTGGTTGGTTTGAAGACAAAATTTTCTGATGGAGCAATGTTGGTCCACTGCCATGCTTCACTTGGCATTCCTTTTGTAGTTGCAGTGTCCTTGGAGGTCTGGGTTTTGCTGTTTTTTCAAGCCTACTCCTAATCATAACCTTAACCCAAAAGGAAATGGTTAAATCAGGCTTTTGCTGAGGCTTAGGCACCCAGCTCTGGGWGGTGCCAGAAACAAGGTGTGGAGAGAGAAATGTTGGGGTAGTGCCGTGCTCCACTTGGCATGGCTTTGGTAGTTGCAGTGTCCCTGGGACTCTTGGTTTTGTTGTTTATTCAAGCCTATGTGTAAGGGGACCCGTAAAATAAGCAATTAGAAAAAGCACCTCAACATTAGCAAAACCCTGATTCACAGAGAAGCGCATTATACAGAGAAGTGCATTATTGGTGAAACCATGGAGTAATAAATCTCTTTYCCAAGGACCTGTGTCCAAATTCATGGCTCTCCACAGAATGTAAGATACTTGAACATAGAATATTTGAACAGCAAATTTTCTTAAAACCCAAACCCCTACAAATAAGACAGGAGATGACTGACACAGTAAACCAAAGGACATTCTGGCRCAATGTATTTAGCGATTGTCACTGGACTCTTTCTAGCTCAATCTATATCACTTTTCTGTTGCACAGAATAGCAATATTTTGCCAAAAATTAAAGACTGCCATGTAGTAACCTGCYGTAGATCTGACTGTCAACCAGAAAAAAAAAGAAAAATTCTGTCCCTCAGCTGTAGTTTTGTAGCATGCAGGCTGGGACAAATAATACATCAAAGACTCACAAAGAGACAGCTAAGAAACTATATGGTCTTTCATCTGGAAACCATCAGACTGTTCTGACATGTTGTATTGCATTTGGAATAATTCCTCACTCTAGCACAGAAAGATGTATAATCTAGAACCAACTCAGTATATGAGAAGGAGAGGAACGATATAAACCCAAAACACACTTCTGGTTAGCAAGGACAAACAAAAAACTTAAGAAAAAGAAAGGCTTCAGTTAATGATATTTCTAATTCTAAATTTCCTACTCAGATACATTGGAGTGAAACTGGTTGCTGATCAGATACAGTAATATCAGAAGGAGTTACAGCTACTGCATAATACAGAGGACTTGGACAGTGACCTACAATGCTACTTCATCACCTGGGTTGAATCGTCTCAGCCAACATTAGCCACCTAGAAATTAGCAGCCTAATCTATGCTAGAGGTGTGGATTCCTTCAATGGAGATAAATGAACCTCTTCAGTGCTACTATTCTCATCCCTAGGTAGGTATTCACAGTGCATGAGATGAATTGTCCTTCAGAGATGCCTCACTCTCCATGAATTTATCTACATTATTATGATAGATCAGGTACCTACACGTTAGGTGGGTATAGTTGGATATGAAAAAATTCATGCTTATGCATTTGATAGTAATGGTATCTCTTCTGTTATTAGCACAAATCCATGAGGGCATATCTTACTGTCTTACTAAAAGATACCTTGGGAACCAAGGCASAGAAATTTGAGAGGAATAATTTTGCCTGAGAAGAAGACTGATTTGCTCCAGAGAAGAAGCTAAGCAGCCACTTATACAAAAATCTCTCCATATCTACAGCGAGTCACAGCAGTTACAAAAGAATGGGARTTTATAAAAGAGCCTACCATCTGTGAGGTTTAATAACATCAAAAGGTCTTCTATGCAAAAAGTTATCCTATAAAAGCATAATGTAGAATACTAGAAATATCTAGGGAAGCACATCTTATTATTAATGTTCTTTTTTCTCCTCTCTCGAAAAAATAGGCRCTCAAAATTCTTATAACAGTTTTTTATTCCTGTGTGACATGAACTGTAATTTTTCATTTGATTAACAATTCTAACTTATCTTTTGCAATAATAATTTATAGACAGTAAATTAAATAGCATGAAAGTATCCACTTTGAACAAATATGAAATACCAGTTTTTCCCAGTTGCATGTGGTGTTAAAAATTGATTTTTCCTCTCCAACAATTTAGAAATGTTTCTTCATAAATGGTGGTGTTTACTCTGTGCACTTACATGCACATTGGACATAGGGGGCTGAATTCCTTTATTTAAAATATAAAGCAGCAGATTAGTTGTTAAGAAAGGTGTTTAAGTCAATACTGATATGAGAGAATAAGAAATTGTAGAGAGAGAACACATTGCATGAAGCCAAAACAATAAGAAARCTGTGGATATTGTTTTTTCTGCGGAGTAAAAGAAAGAAGATGACATTCGATAAAATCATATATGAAGCTTCTTTTAAGCACTTAAGAAAAACTGACATAGGGAATGACATGTAGGAATAAAATGTAGGACACACAGAGTAATTTTAAAATGAGTGACCATTACACATATTTTAAAGATATGCAACCTCAATCAAATTCTATGTCAGTATGACATAAGGAAAAAATATTTTGCACCATTTTTTAGTGTTGTTTAAAGATATCTTGAAAATTCTATTGTCATTGCAAGTTCATTTGAAATGTTCTTTTCCTCTCCATTACCTACTCCATGTTTTGACAGATCTTATATGCTTAGCTGTAGTACTGATTAAAACAGAACTATAATTTTGTGAAGTAATAAGATAAGCAAATACTATTCAGATTAAAGGGRAAAAAGCAGTGCTAAGGGTGAGAGTAGACTAAATTTATTTCAAAGAAGATATTTTATAGTGCACAATTTTAAACAAAAATCTAGCACTTTTATGGAATTTATTCCTCTTTTTTATGTATTTTCAGAGAATTCCTTGCAATCTGCATTAGAAGCCTTTTGGTTTTGCTTTCTCTATAATACCATCGAATTTTTTCATATTTCTAGAAAACTGAAGGTGCATTTTTAATAATGAAAAGGGTGATTTGGACAATAACATCACAATGTTTAAAGTAATCTTACAATTTAACTTTGAATTCTGAATCCACAGTCCTGAAGTTATTTTGAATAACATTCTGAGGTCAAGCATCATTTGGAATACATCTGTTTCAGAGAATTAATTTAAATTGGATAAAGAAATACTATGATTGATGTTTTTACTTTGGAAGTTTACTTTTGATGAGCATAGGTATATAATAGGCATAGTTTTAAAAAGGTTTTCTACATAGACAAGCTGTTATAGGACAGAAGACAATAGGGYGACAATATTTAAATAGAGTCATAGAATCATATATGTTAGAAAAGACTTTAAAGATCTTCAAGTGCARCCATTAACACAGCACTGCCAAGTCCACCCCTAAGCCATGTCCTCAGGTGCCACAKCTGTGCGTCTTTTAAACACCTCTAGGGATGGTGACTCAACCATTTCTCTGGGTAAGTTGTTCCAATTCTTGTTCCTAATWACTGGGCAAAAGAATACTCACTATATGACATTTGCTCCTCATCTAGCATGACCCTGAAGCATTTTCAGAACTGAGACTCATTAGTCATTAATCTTGTCTGCAGGTTATTAAGTATCACAGTTACCAAAAATCATGGTGATCAAAACTTTTTTGAATGAGGAGAGAAGAGAGCCAGAGAGGATTTTTTAATTGCTACGCTTGGCAATAATTTAAAGGTCTTAAAAATATATTTAGCTCTTGGAACAACCTTTTTTGGTAAACTTGGAAAATGTGTTACCTGTCTGTCCTAAAAGTATAATGAAATATAATTGTACTTATGTCTAGAAAACTTGGCAGCTGCTGTGGCTGTCCTTAAAGGTATGAACACCTTACCACAAAGGTAACAGTTTTACAACAGTCATGGGTCAGGGGTAGGCACTGATGAAACATGTAATTTTAAGTTTTGARTCCTGGTTCAAAAGAACACCTTGATTTACAACAGTGCTTAAATTTTTGCACTTGCCTGACAATTCGTTCTTAGCTGGACAGAAGGAAATTGAGTGATAGACTGTTAGGAAGACACAGAAAAGATACTTATTTTAACAGCTTTTTAAATTACTTGATATTACAATTACTTGATATTTAATTCCACACTATCCTATCCAAAACCTGATGCTTCAGGAGACTTTGTGCTGCTAATAGATTTTCCAGTGGAAACTCCAAATATATCTTTGAGATTTTAGTAAACATTTACAAGTGATATGCTTGTGACTTGATGCAGAACATGCAGCATTCAGCRCTCTAATGAACTTAAATGATTGGCTGAAAATCTGGCAATAATTGAACGTTTAAATGTCTAAAATAAATGTCCTCTGATGGGACTTTTCCACTAAAGCTTTTTGACAGAATAGTAGAAGAGTAGCTCTTTATTTGTTATTTTGTGTACACCCACACARTTCTCAAACTGAAGTTTAATTCTCTTACACAAATTAACTGCTTTTTATGAGGTAATGTACTAGATGTAATTACCATCACAGGAGCATTGTTTGGAGTATTGCAATTTTTTTAAATGCCATCCTGTTCATCATTTAAGCAGAGTTAAAATACATATTTATATAATCATTAATATCTAGTTAAGCAAAAGACTTTCTAGCTCTATTCTAGCTTGAAAACAAGGAAGCTCTAAAAGATGCTTCTCTTTCCTTCTTGGTATCCTGAGATTGCTGCTTTCTTATTTTGCAGGATGTCACAGCTCTTCCTTTTTCCCATGAAAGTAATTWTTTTCCAGCAGTAAAATATGATTATGACATCCAGACATATATCTCATGGCACTCTGACTCCAAGTCCACAAATACCTGATTTCTCAAAGGATTATATGCGTAGGACAAAGGAAGGTTGAGGAGAGTAAGATTAACAACCACATTTGATTTCAGCAATTTACTTTCATGAGTTTATTACTGTAAGAGAATTAGAAATCAGGTCCCATAGACACAGAATCTGGCACRCATTATGTAGAAATTTCCTGTTCTKTACTATTTAATTACTTCAATGGAGCTGATAATTCTAATTAATTTCTTCTCTGATTTTCTGAATAATCTGCYTCACCCATGGAGAGAAGAGATGATCTCTTCTTGCATCAATCCTGGAAATACTATTTGTTACTTATAACTATGGATTTATTGCTAGATAGAGACACAAATTTGGAAGCCTTTCACATTTTGAAATTTCACCTCTGTTCTTCATTTCAGCCTGTCACCCAGTGAATTTATCAGTGTCATTTATGTCTTGTAGTTGTGAATTTTTATCAAAGCCTCAGGCATTGCCATAAAGAGTCCAATTAAAATATGTTCAATGTATTTTGAAAATTTGACTTTGCTGCAGTTAAAAGCGTGAATTACACTGACTCACAGGAAAYGTTTAATAATTTATGTTTTAAAAGGGGTTGTTGATGTACTCCATTGAGTTTGATGCTAATAAATTTGATAAAAAATCATTTTGAGGATAGGGCTTAAGTTTTCAAAGTTACCTCTAATTCTAGGTATATAAATTAAGTGGGAGCGACTAGATACTTAGGTTAGTCAAGAGCTCACATGTCTGAGCTGCAGCTATTCCTTACTTATGATAATCAGGAAAAACCATCCARAGGTATTTGCATAATCTAAGACTAAAAATTAAACAAAACAACAGCAAAACCATAGCATTAATATATATTACAAAATCTGGGATAAAACCAAGACTCTGATATTGCTTAGAATGTTCTTTTTTTTAGAATTTATACTGCATTATTGGGCATTAATGTAAATAATGAATAGATAGGTAAAATTATAGGGTACTTGAGGGTCTCATTTAAGCCTCCTTCCAATGAAAGATTGGAACAGATGATCTTTTGAGGTTCCATCCAACCTGGACTGTACAATAATTTCATGAGTAGTAGATTGCAGAGGTAGCTACGAATTTCAGGAAGCTCCATCCACATGAATGGTGGGCTGTACATCATCTGCTSGGTAATAACATATAACTGGGGTCTAAAATAATGATATTATGAATACTATGTGTATAGCCACCTTGGGAGAATCAAGTACTASGGGCAATTTATGTTATTAAAGTTCCCTAATATTCTTATTTGCATTAATACAGAGTTGTTTGAACAGSAATAAGCATATATTCAACAGCCTCAGTGAGATATGTAAATAAAATCATACTTTTTGGAGGAAAATGATTTAATGGCCTGGATCCTGAAGATACATTATTCCAGTTWTAGTGAAATATGTGGAATAGAAAACCCTGCATAAAGAGTGAAACACTCTTTGAAATGAAGGCTTAAGTCTAGTTGGGGTTCTTCAGGCTACTATGTATATTTTGCTCAGAAATAAAGGGAAGGAAAAGGAAAACTAAGATATTCTTTATTAGTACCAGCATTATTATTAGTATTACTACTGATATAATTAGTACCTTAATTATCATACWATATATTATCACTATTATTAATATCATCATCATCATTATTATCATTTAACATAATATCTTTAGGAAACTCAGAGCTATAAAATATACGAGTTTGTGGCCTAAATAATGAGTTACAGAGCTACAGATAATACTTTTACAGTGGCCACTGGGGCACATTGCRGATTATCTTTTGAAGCTGCATGCTAAAGAGCATGAATACTCACACACCCTTCTCAGGAACAGGTCCTCAGTCAGGCTGTGTGGACTGGGAGCTGAACTTGAACTATGAAAAACTTGGCAGAGGTTCCTCTGGGAGCTTGAAGGAGTGCCACTGCCATCCTAGGACACAGTTTTCTTCATTTATGTGGGCTTTATTTGAATCTGAAGTGTGCCAAACAATGTAAGGTCTGTGGTACCTCCCAAAACAGCGAGGTGTTTATGCTGTGAACCAGGAGCATGGAGGATCACAGGGAGGCTCAGCCCTGGTATTGTGTGGGAGGACAGAGTACAGCCACAGCAACTGGACTTTGTTCACTTGTTTTCTCAACTTCCAAGTGGAAAGTACCTTCTCAAAAAACCATGTTTTGGCTTTGTTTTGGTAGGATCTTCTGCTTCACACCAATAGAGATCTTGGGAGTCAACTAATACTCATGTATCAGGACTGGGCTGATAAACAAGAGCTGGAGAAATAAGAAAATTGTAGACTGCTGGAAACAGTGCAGATAATATAAAACATGCCTTTTCTCACTGTTCASTAAGTTCCCATTTAAAAATACAAAGAGGGAACTATTGCACCACTCTATTCTGTAAACGCATGAAGAAGCTTGGAAGAAGACCGTCTCAATTATTAGTCCCTCCAGAGTCTTTAGGCTCTGATATTCTACCAAATTAATGGTGTCCTAGTTTTGGCTGGGATAGAGTTAATTTTCTTCTTAGTAGCTGCTATGGCGCCCTGTTTCACATTTAATATGAGAATAATGTTGATAAGACAATGAAGTTTTAGTTGTTGCTAAGTACTGCTAGAGTCAAGGRCTTTTCAGTCCCTTACTCTGCCAGTGAAAAGGTGCKGAGGGAACATGGCCAGGACAGCTGATCTTAATTGGAGAAAGGGATTTTCAATACCATAGATTGTCAGGCTCAGTAAATAAACTGAGGAGAGCTTGCTGGAGGATAATTGCTGTTGGGGAATGGCCTGGGCATGGGGCAGCAGGTGGCAAAGGATTTTATATTGCATCACTTATATATTTTGGGGTTTTTTTCTTCCCTCTTTCTTTCCTTTTCATTGTTATTATTATTATAATATTATTATTGTCATTGTTGTTGTTGTTTTTGTTTTTATCATTACTAAAATTAGGTTTATTATTTTCTCCAAGGAGAAAATATTCCATGCATGTGGGCTTCTGAATGGGTAATAATTAGCATAGACTCCATGATTAATAGAAGGCTGATTAATAATAATCTTTATTAAGAAACCCATTTTTTATACACTAGTTTGCAACAGGTGGAATTGATTTGTTCTCTAATTAAAACACCATCATCATTGATTAATTAAGAAACCACCCTTTGGTAAATTAATCTCCATAACATGTTCMACATGTTCACAATACCACGTGCAACAAGTTAAGATAAAAATTATTTCTCATTCTTTTCTTTGATCTTCTCACAGACTTTTCCCAGGACAACTCCCRGGAAAGTTGTGTTTCCCACTGTGGCCAGAGAGCTGCTGCCACAAGGAAAAATAAACAGAAAWATATAAATAGGTGATATGTATTTAAATAATGAGAAACACAGGAATAAAATGAAGTATGTGACATCTTATCAGTGCTCATGGTTGCTTTTTGTTCATCTGGACTATACCTAAATACTGACTCATCATTATTTCAGATTTTCATTCTATGGCATTTCCAGCTGCACATTACTGTACTTCATCTTGTCACCCAGATTGGCTCTCATTCTTGATATATATATCTTGCATACCACAGCATATTCATATTACAATTCTTCAGAGAGTGCTTTAATTCTGCTATTTCCCCCATCCTTTCTAAACACAAAAGCTCTTCTTGCCTTTCCTGGATAAACTGATTTTGTGCTAAAATTAAGACCAATGAGTCAAACTCTTTCCTGTTTGCTTGCTTGTAGAAGTTGAAATTTCTAATCAATCTGTTTGCTTAGGATATTTTCAGAACAACTATTACCTTCATAGCGACTCTCTTTTATCTGAGCATCTATACATAGCAACAGATCAGATCCATTTTTGTCAAGAATTTCAAAATCCTCATATGATAGAAATGCAACATAGATATGTGACAAGTAATCATAAGCGTTTTGGAAAAAAAAGCACTGTTTTCCAAAATTTGAGCTTTTATTGACGGGTTTGRATGGCCACCGTAAATGTGAGCAGTTTGCATTGGTAGCAAACAGTAACATGGAATGTTACACAAAYGATCAAGCATTCACGTTCTAAAGCTTTTGGTACAAAGAAAATTGCTATAATGTTACCAGAAAGAGGTATATATATAAGTCCCCCAAAGTGTTTGCTTTTTGCACCAATAGGGGTTGCCCATGAAAGGCCATGCGGTATTTCACACCTTTCACACATTTTATTCAATCCCTTGGTTTTGGTAAACACTGATGTTTCATGCGCAACCCGGATGCTTCAGCTAAATACAATACCCCACACCAAGATAACACATCTTGTACAGGGACTCATTATCATGACAGTTTAAAACTGCTTGTAAAATTAGAGTGATGCAGAGAATGGGCTATAACCTCCCCTGTGTTCAGATGCTGCCTTCTAYACCTTATTGCTGTCAGGATCATTTCATCTTTCTTTGTGGAAGCCAATATAATCTTGAGATATACTCATCCTAACCTCCTTGGTGACTGTGTGGGCTCCTGGGCACAGGGAGGATCGTGGGCAGGAGTGAGATGAGAGCACCTGCATCCTGCAGACTGCCTGCCACCCTGGCAACCACATGCTCCACACTGACTACCCGTTATCACCAGAATAGCTGGATTGCTGGAGTAAGACAGGTGTAGCACAACACTCTGTTATGCCTTTTGCAGTCCTAATTGCCAGCTTCTGGAAAGAACAAAAAAGATTCTTATGGCTAAATAAATATGTATGGAAATCCCTTTACAGCTTTAGATGAGAAACGGAATAAAATGCTTTTCCACAGATCAGTAATATCCACAGATACGAGCTAAAACTTTATTTTTCAGCTTAATTGTCATGGTACTGAGTATGTTATTTCTAACATGTCAATGAACTGGTTTGTTATAATTGAAGGAAGGTCACTGTGCATCCACAATCCTCTATTTTCATAGTTGTCAAGGGGAAAAAAGAAGACTGCTGGAAAAAAAGAAGACTGGTTTTGAATTTGCTAAGTGCTCAATTCTTACAAAGTGTCAGTTTATCAGATCACCTGATATCACATTCCCATCACATCCAAASTTGTCCAGATTTGAGCTCACAGTTCAGTTCTGAGAGAGCCCCTCAGTATATTCAGCCACTTCTCAATGATGGTTACCCTCTGCAAAGCGGGGCATCACATGTTATGTCTTGTACTAAGGTTTTTCACATTTTTGGGCAGTTTGAGAAATAAAGTTTTTTCTTGTGCTTTCAATTTTGGAAACTCAGATAAAGTCTTTTCTGTTTAGCTTTATTTATATTCGCCTGTGCTTCCAAAGAGAATGTTCAAGGACGTGGTTTAAAAAATCATTGGTAATATTTAATAGTATAATTGTGTTTATTTTTGCTCCCTTCTTAATGTGAGGCCAGACCAAAGAAACAGAGGTAGACTTTTATGGTTTGGGGAATAGTAATGCCATTTCTGTTCATGAAAATAGATATTCATATCTTTCATGGATAATAGTTACATTGTTAACAGAGTCTACTGCTGATGTATTTTGCTTTCTAAGTTAGATATGTGAAATGAAGCTGCAGTTGAAAGTAATCTGGCTTTTAATGTCAAGTAATTATTGTTCACCTAACCTTTTTTGGGAAATAATATTATCTCCTACATTTTTAATGGATTTTTCTTTCCCTTCCTATTACTGGTCTTGCTATCAACCTCTGATATGATCTGCTAGCTATATATATTGTGCAAAAAGTTAAAAGGAGGTTGGTAATATAGATTGCTGTAAGGAATGGTTTTTCACATTGTAGGCACCTATGAATATTTCATACAACTTTGTATATGTATTTTTGGTTTTACTTCTTGCCAGAAATTCCAAGGACTAAATGTGAGATAATTATATTCTACTTCAAAAGTGAACCATTTGGTATTTTAAATGAGATTCTATCTGATGAAAGTTCACCTTTTTTACCAGAGGTAAAACAGTCCCTGTAGCTTCAAATCTACAAATTTTGGTGGTTTTCTTGCCTTAATGATGTAAGCAACCATGGTTCAGAAATGATGTCACATGTCTTTAAAATTATGTGTTGAGATGGACTTGCAGGATTGTATTTTTAAGGTCTTGGTAGGTCTCCATAAAAATCCACAGGAACAAAATGCTATGTATGGGAAGGCATCTTTTCATACCAAAGACAATTACACTTTCCCATCTACCTCACTCCACTACTTCTCTTTCTCTTTGGGATTGTGTTGGCTGTTCAGCATTAGCAGAAAAACTTAGCTCCTGTCTCAAAGTTGAATTCTTAATGATTCATTTATCTGACAGTTCTAGGGTTGTCTGTAATACAACTATTGACAAACCCCCAAGAAAGAAAGACACCATTCATGTTCTTACTTCCACCATCATTTTCCCAGATGCAATGGATTAAAATAAAATCTTCTTCCTCCTTTACCTTTAATCTCAATACTCTCAAGGTGAGGATGACTGTACAGGGATCAGAATCATGACACAGCAGTCATTTCCTGAATTCTAATTATTAAAAATTTTCACAGCTGTCATACAATATCTCAGTTTTAATTGGTTGTACTAATAAAAGGAGCATTTCTGTGCAGTGAGATGCAGACTATCCTCATATAATTTAGGCAGACTGCTGTAAGCAGTCTTGAGGGTAAGTATTTAGAGACTGCTACTTACTACAAAAGGCTTCCCCAAAATTAAAAATCGTGCATTTGAAAATAAAATAGTGAATATGTTACATTAATAAAGCCGTAAGTCGTGCTCAGCCAACCTGCTCTGTGTTCCTGGAGAAGTTTTATTCAATCAAATTGCGCTCTCTTTTTAATAGTGTTCCATTTGAAATTGTTTAAAGACCTGTCCTAAAACAGAAGACCATAACTTATTTTTTTAAATTCTTGAACATGAGTGGTCACAGCAGTCGAAGATTTTGCATAACTAATAAACTAATGAAAATATCTTGTCTGGATTTAACATTCACTCCTATTTAATTATTTGATTCCCTAACAAAGATGGAATGAGTTCATAGCATAATAGCTTGAGATCCCGTCAGTTATCAAATCGGGTCAAAAAAGACATTAAATGTAACAAGTACTGATTATAATGATGTGGCCTAAATCTAGAAAAATGTTGCATTGGTTGGGAGTCATCTTATCTTTCAAGTTTTAATTATCTATCTGGACAGAAGCAACTGTGTAAGTTTTCATGAAAATAGCATATGTATTACTGGGATTTGGAAACCCTGAAAATAAACTATTTTTTGCAATTTTTAACAGATTAAGCAACATTACAGACTATTCTGAGCACCAGTGAGGTTTGAAACTAGATCAATTACTAATTGTCATTAAGCAATGAGTCTATCACTGTGTCTGCTGTATGAAAATTAACACAGAGTTACTAAGAACAACATTTTAGTGAACACACTTCCATTTGAAATTTGTAATCTGATGAGACTGAAACATATATTTTTCAGGATGACTTATATATTCCAAGTTTCTGCCTAGCTTGTTTTCCAAGTCCAAGCTTTAGCTTGTTGTGAATGGTCAAAATCAAAAGAGCTACTAAAATAATACAAAATTTAATATATATGGCAAAACAAATATGGATCTTGGTCTTAAACTGCTCTGATAATTCTTGGAGCCTAAGGCCGTTTGAGTACTTGTGGTGTAGAGTAAGTATACTTGAGTTAAATGTTTCCTTTCTATGTCTTCTAGTCTGATTTCACTGTCATAGGGAGAATTCGAGATAGTTGTTTGCTTGAAAAATTCCCAGCAACTCCAGTGGGCTTAAGGAGATTTTCCAATAATGTATTTGCTCAGCAGCACCTCAGATCAGAGACAGACCCAGAACAGCGCTTCCTTCTCTCACTCCCCTGTGTCCTCATCTCCCAGGGTAGGAAGGAGTGGGTGGGGACCAGCATCACATCTGTGATCGGTGTCTGAGGATTGGGACTCCAGGCATGCAAGGATGCTCATGGGCTGTGCTGTTCAGACACAGCCCCGGTGCACTTCCGACAGGACTCAGACAGCACTACTGCAGAGACATTTTTCTTTCTTTAAAAAATAGAGCCAGTAAAACCTTGTAAATGCAACATCCATTTTACGAGGCTCAACCAAAGGCAATAAAAGAAACAAAGGGTCCGGCTCATCTCGTTTTCTCTCAGTGTAACTTCAGGAAAATTCAGACGTCTTCTAATAGAAGATCTTCCATCTTTGAGTGGAATATTTTTTTCAAGGACCAAAAAGGTTTTATACATATTAATATGTAATGTATACATGTTAATATGTAGTTAATAGGTTTTTTTTTTGCATCTATGAGCATGAAAATTTTATATAAAGCTGCACTCATGTATGTCTGTGTGACCTGGCTGGCTTTTACAATGATAGACATCAATATCACTCATTAGAAAAAGAATGTGTTCTGATAGCACACATATTGCTTAAAGCTGTAGGCAAAATGCATATTCAAAAAAAGAACATTTTTCTCCTGGTGGTATTATTTATGTATTTTTCCTATTGCATCTTCTACAGATACTGAGATACTGAGTCATTTGTTTCACTATCTCTATACACTTTCCAAAACCCAAAATCCTTATCTAGAGAGACTTCAATCGCATTCAAATACTTTCTAAAAAGACTGGAACATTTTGGTTTTTCTCTCATTTGTTGGACAACAGATATCACTGCTGACATCTGAATTAAAATTACTCTTTTAGGCAAAACAGCAGGACAACTTTGATTTTGTTAATATTTTGAAGAAAGGAGATAAAAAGGCCAGATCATTTGTAGTGTATTAAACAGAACATTAAAATGTGATTCTAGAGTATTTTGCCCATACAATTCCTTTATCTAAGGGATGAACATTGACACTATCACACTTACACATTTTGAAATGGAATAACAAAGCAGTTGTGACTGTTACTATCACAATGCTAGTAGCCATTTTTCAGTTTCCTGCCATAGCTGCTTGCATTCATTTCTCTGTGAGTGTCAAATACCAAATTAATAAATGCAGAGTGATCATTAATAAGAAACTGGTACTTACTATAATTTCCAGTACTCACAAAGTGAGCATCTCATCTTCTAAGCAAAAGGAATTGCTGCAGATATTACACTGTGTACCAAAAACTAACAGGTAATCTAACATTTGGATTTACCATCACAAGTGACTCAGTTTAGGTATGCATGTATAGCTAAGACATGAAAATATCTTTCAGAACCTGAAGAATAAAAAGTGTTATAAATTGCTAGACATCTGTCTCTAACCTCTAACAACCCCCCCCCCCCAAGAGATGCTTATCAGTTTTCCCCACACAGAAGTCAGTAAACTGGGACTTTAAATTGCAGGAATGATTACGGCACCGGCCAGCCTGGCTGAAGGATGATAAATGTTGTCCCCTTCTGTAAGAAGAAGGTTACTCATGCCTTTCAAAAGCCATTCCAAGAGCAGGCTAATATTTTGGTTTGCTTTGTAGTGCTTTCAGTAGATTTTTAGGAAATAATATTGGGAACTAGGAGGTAGCAGTGGTGCTTCCCATTTTTCATGGTTTGCCACTAAATAGAGATAAAAACTCATATACATTTTAAGTATATTTTTCTACAAGAAAATAATTATTTACTCCACACCCCACATAGGTCTTCCTTTTGGATTATCTTTTCCTGTTATCTCAGCACTTGTTGGCAGAAGGAGAACTTGGACAGTGATATTTTACTGTTCTAGCTATGAACTCAGTAGTCTGATCTAGGTCACTGATGCACAGAGCTTTCCGTTTTCATTTTTGTCCTCTACTCATGGGAAACACATAAAGAGATTAAAGGGATAATGTGTCTGATTCAAAGCCCTTTGTGGGTAATAGCAGAGCTGACAACAGTTCTCTTTCACAGCAACTTCTGAGGTTTGGGGATTTGTTTTCAACCACTCCATAACAAGTTGATATTTCTGCTAATTGAAATTCTTTTGAAATGTTCATTTTGACTATAAAATGGGACCTTCTTGAGACAGGAAGCCTGTTGCTTGGTAGTCAGAGAAATGGTGAGGGTTTCATGTTAAGCCCCTCTTCCTGATAATGTGGAATCAGGTCTTTCATCCTCAAACTAAATAGATCAGAAAACCAATATTTCCTTCATCCAGACCATCAGGCAATTATGTATAAGTGGGGAATAATTTCCATTGATTCAATTAGTCTTTGAATCAAAATCATTAAAACAAATATGAGTTTCCCCCTTAATTTTTAGCATGTAAAAAAATATTAATGCAGCAATTTCTCAATATTCATGGAGTAAAGTTTCTTTTCTTTACTCAGTCTAAAGTGCGGTAGCACTAAAACCATATTGCATATTGTTTGTTACAGTACTGGTTTTACTATAGGGAAGTCTCTAATTGACTCTTTTTAGTAAAATCTCTAATTGATAAAAGTATTTCATAGAACCAACTTAGAGAAAATGTACCAATTTTAATTTTTCAGAGTTTTTTTCTTTGATGAATTTAGTGGGATTAATTTACAAACTCACAGTAATCATGTTGAGTTGTAATCCCAAATGAATATCCAGTTTGTAATCACAAAGAATTAATGATCATCTAAGACACATCTATATGGAACCACATCAGTGTCACGCATTATTAACAGATAATGCTTTTAAAAGCATTATCTGTTAATCATTTTATAAATACAAACCAATTGTTAGAAATACTTAAAAAACTTATAATTGGAAGTCTTAAAAGAATAAGTCATTTTGTCTCCTTTTTTTTTTTAGATTCTGCTAATATTTTGAGAAGCCTCAGAGAATTGCTGAGAATTGCTGGGATCCAGTAAGCGCAACTTTCACTGTTGGTAAAGAGTGTGCCCATAAGTGTCATCAGTCTAATATATTTTCTTTTTCCYTTTTTTTAGACAACTTTTTAAGTCTCCATCTTCTTATCATTTCCAACCTGATTTCCAACTTGCCAGTATGTGGCACTTTCATATTTTGAAAGATATTTGTCCATAGATGTAGAATACATAGATTATATAATTGATGTTTGTGCTGTCAGCATTGAAGCACTTATGAAATGTTTTATTCAGGTATCATTGGATATTTATGTTTCACGTTGTGTAAATTCTTTTAAGAAGTAATGGTTTTATTTATTATTTACATGTGAATTAAAGACACTTAGTGAGAACAACACTAACACTTTAGCAATCAGTACTTCAGAGTTCTTTTGCAACTACATTATTTTGCTGTATTCAGAATAGTAGAGCCATAATTGCTGATTTTCAGAGACCTGTACTGTGTATATTGCATGCATGCACACAGCTCCCCATGACCCTCTCCATCCACTATTAAAAAGTTACCATGACTATTTCCAATTCCCAATACAGAAGGGCTCTCTATTGTACTACTGCTCTTTCCTTCTTGGAGTCTTAAACACAGCTGGATAGACTATGTAAATAAGCATTCATGTTTCCACACTCTGAATGAACAACGGCGGACAGGGGAGTTTCACTGGCTGCAATATCAAAAGAAAACAGCCTAAAGACAGAAAATGGGCTGTTACTATTTGAGCATCATGCAGCTTAGCGAAGGCTGCAGGATAGCTCAGGGTTAAAAGATCTCAGGGTATCTTAAGACTTTAAGCCCCATTATCTAAGAGTTAGCAATATTAAGGAGGCTTGGGGGAATGCAGTTTCTRGAAAGATCTTAGATTATGGCTCAGGCTAGAATATCCAGCTCAGGAGGGTCAATGTGAATAAATCTAAGTTTGCCAGACAGATGTAAGAGGTTTTCTCAGATCCTTTTAAACTGCAAATGTCAGCCTTCAGAGTCTCTCTACAGGATCTTCATGTCTGGGTTGTAGTTTTAATAGGGTACTTAATCACAAGAGACTGAGGAGTATCTCCTAAGTGATTCTCCTCTGTGACCCAGGAGTATTAAACCATTTCATGACCAGAGGAAGCCACAAGCAAAACCCATAATTTAAACAAGAGAACCATAAAGACCAGACAGAGCCTTTTTCCAAATGCATCAGAAAGAACRTGAAGAATAGGTTATGTATGTGTACCCCTCTCTTTTTATCAGAAATAAACGTTAGAACAACAGTTGCCATATTTCAGCTTTGACTCCTTTTTTTTCCCCTCAGTATTCCAATCTGTTGAAAGGTGTCTCTTTCTCCATGAAATGGCTTCAGGTGAACAATCTTTTCTCACAGAAGAGAGGGAGTCAGCATGCTAATGTAAAGCCTCTAAAACTAATCAGCACAGGTGTTGAAAGCAAATTATTTGGCTATTGGCAACTGTACATCAACTCCTGTATGGGAGCTGCTGCACGAGATTGTTCCAGCCTCCAGTTTGATACAACGGCACAGAGAAGCTTTAAAAAAATCAACACCCATCAATGCTATCTTGGTTTCAGATGTCAATCAGTCATAACACCTTGCATGAGCAGTACACAAACTGGTACATAGATTTTTTTCTATAAACAGAATTATTTATAAATTTTATCAAATTTATAAATTTATCATTTATCATTTTGGAGGAGCGCCACAGTGGCACCAACTCAGATTTACAGAATTGTGTTTTGAAGTAAGCATCAAAACAAAGGAATATTATCAGAATGGAGAATACTTAAATTTTTATCTTGTTAGGAAAAAAATTCACTATACTAAATTAAAGAAGAAAACACTATAAACTTTTCCACTGATGTTAAGGGAGGTGTTAAGGCAGCTTTTCTGAACTTTTAATTTTTCTGGAAAATTTTGAGGTATTTTATCAACACCACAGCAGTTCGTACCAAATAAAAATGTACTTTCTCCTCATTTCTTTTCCTATATAACTTAAAAATTACAAATAGATTTAGTTTCTAAAATGCATGCATTGTATATATTTAAAACTCTGCCAGCTTTTTATCAAACTTCATGCAAATTCTGTGGTTTTATTTTTGTTTCTTTTACAAGCTATTAATCAAAAGTGAGAAACAAATGTTTACCCCAAATGTTAAGCCAATTTTTTCTTTAAAATTAAGTAAAAGACAGAGTTAACATTTCTTTAAAGCATTCACAATAGTGTTGGCATAAAAATCTAACTCACTAATGCCACTTTGAGAAAAAAGACAGTAATTCATATTTATTTTATAGCCATGCAAACCTACGCATGATGATTTTTCCTAAGGATTTAATAACTTTGTGATAAATCTGTGACCCATTTATACTTAGTCTCCAAGCAAAATGTGCAATGAAAAAGTAAGATACTTTGAGATGCATGCCTACTCTTTTTTTTTTAATCTGAGACCCATGTTGAAGGCTAATTAACCTATAAAAACTACAGTGTTCAGCTATTACATACTGACAAGTGGTTTGTTTTCATCATGAACAAGCTGCAATTAATATTTGAGTACATATTTAATTATGGCTATTTTCATCATGCAGATAATTCTAGATCATTTTTGATAGGTATTACTAAGGGAGAAACAGATTCAGAATATGCTTAAGAGTAAATTTACTCTTTTGAAATAAATAAATAATTTAATTTGGTTTATTTAGATAGAACTTAGCTTTTTTTCTCAGTCAACCTTTCATTATGATAACATAGGCTAATAATTAAATATGTACAGAAGTGAATAAATTATTTATTTTTTTCACATACATTTGTAGCAAAAGAAAAGTGTCTTTATGAGCTAATGAATAGCTACTGGCCACAAAACAGGAAAATTTGAAAAAGTCAGCAATTGAGATTTAGATAGAAGTTGATCATCAGAACAGCTTCCATGTCATGAAGGACAGAAAATAGGCTGTATGTTGTTTCTAGAGAAAATGGATTATTAAATGCCGAATTGGGATTTTAAGGTTATAATTCTGCAATATTTTTTGTGATTTTTTTTCCAATTCTGCACTTATTTTTCCTCCTTTTATAAGGAATTGCTAAAATGATTGGTTAAATTTATATATACCACATTAATTTTGTTTCTTTCCAGTCTGCAATTGTGACTAAGGTTTTCCTGTAGCTGCCTGGGTCAGGGGAGTTTCCTCCAGGAAAGGGGAGGATAATGTAGACAGTAAGACCAGAGGGCTGATATGGGACTCAGAGGATGCAGATGCCATTCTTAGTTTTAGCAGATCTCACCTATAACTTGAAAAAATCACATCTATTCCATCCCTTATTTTATTTATGTGAAAAAAAAAATAAAATATGTAATAGTTACAGGGAGGAAGGCAGATTATTATTGTAAAATACAAGTAGATGTCGACAATCCAAATTAATTTCTAGGTTTCATTGCCACTGAATGCCTCTCSGTAGGAACACTTCAAAGGTACCATGACAAAATGTTCTCCCCTGTATAAAAATTAGAAAAATTTTGTGTGTTTCTTATACTAATTTAAAAAAACCCTGCTCATGACTTCTGAATGAGAGGCTGCGGGTTTTTTTTTTCTGTGAGCAAAACAGTGCTGGAATTGCATAAGGGCTTGCTTTGCCTTGAAATCAACAGCTCTTGGGGAATGCTGTATTAGAGCTGAAGCTTCAGCTTAGTGCCTTCATGTTTTTGTAATGAGAGATAATCTGGCACACACATCTACAGAACAGAAAACCTTCATGATAGGGATGTCTGGGAGTAGATTTACTTCAGAAGTAGTGCTGTATTTTCTATTTGAATCATCCACAAGGGCCCTGAGGGCACTAGACCCTGATCTGCAAGTCTTTTTTTCCCAGCCTGACCTTGGACCTGACTTTGTCACTGTATCAGCCCAGTCCTTAGGGACCATTGAGCCTCACAGCACCCTGACATCCTGCAGGAAGGTGTCCTGCAATGTATGTCCTGCAAACCCCTCAGCTGTAATTCTGGAGCAGAACATCGAGGCAGAGGAGTCCCTAAGAGTGCTTCTTCCAAGGAATGGAGATAGGACCCAYATAAAGCTCTGCTAGTTACATAATTTGTGCCAGACTGAAACAGGGAGGTTGACATTAGTTTACTGTGACTAAAAGTAGACTGCTTAAAAAGAAAAACGACAACCAAACCAAAAGTGTGCTTTTAATTGCATTTCTACTATTGTCCTTTATCTCCATTTTGGTCCCTGGAAACCACGGAAAAACACTCAGGCAGCAAAGAGTRTCCTTTCTGACAGATAGCTAGCCAAGATGGCCTAAAGGCAGGGACAGGCTGTGCAGAGAAGAAAGGGCTGTGCAACATGAGATGAGGGCTGAGCAAAGACCAGTGTCACAGAGCTCTATAAAACTGGACTGCTGGGAGCTGTGTGAGTAAAAACCATGCCCGTGTTCAGCAGATGGCATCAAGAGTGGTGAGAGAAGCACACTGTGATGTTGGGAACTATTTCAGCTGTTAAGCTGTTAATATATGGCTGGGAAAGGCAGGAAACCCTCAAAACTTCAAGACTGATGGAAAACAATTCCTATTTTACTCAGCAGCAAAGGATCTGTCGTATTTGACTCCTTCATGCAGTGAAGTCACACAGTTCTGACCTGGAGTGAGTTTCTGCAAGAAACAACAGAAAATGGTACAGCTACCAGAGCCCAGATGGTTTCCCTAGGGTGAGGTGCAGGTCATGCATGCAACCCTCATGCATTGTGACAGAAAACCACTAAGCTTTTACAGGACAGTCCAAGTAGGCCAGGTTCTTACTTTTTCACATGCACTATCAGCAGAGCGTACAGCATACATACACTAGCATGTTACCCACATCAAGAGACACCTACCTCCCCTTCTCTGCAGTACAGCTACCATTCCTTGCATTTACAGCAAACACTGAATTCATTCACAGAGTACCACACTGCTGTTGTGGAACTGAGGAGAAAAATCTGAGCTGAAGCAGCTGTCCTTCCTATTGAAGGTTTGGAGGGATGCTGTGGTAGCTCCAGGGGGGAAAGGCTTGCCTCATTCATCCACAGGCAGAACCAACTCTCCACTTCTTTGGCAGCTGTGGAAGCAGATTCTTTTCATCCCTTCTCTCAGGGAGCTACAAATGTGAAAAAAACCTGAGCCATCTGAAAGCATTTACTGATTAAATAGCCCTTGCTCTCTTCATCCTCCCACAGGCACACTCCTGGGCTACGTTGGAGATGCTGGGCAGACCATGTCCTTGTACCCATCTGCAAGGGATTATCTGTAAAGGGAGAAATTGTGTACCTAAGCCACACTTCACAAAGTGGCTTCAACTCTGGAGCTGAGACTTCCATCCACAAACACTGCCTCAAGTATATACAATTGATCATTAATGCCAGGAACATACCAATCATTTTTATATAGAATAGCTGCACCCACATATATTTCAAAATGCTTTAAGAGATTAAATTATCTCAAGATCACATCCCAGATTTGAATTACATTGTCTCATCTTTTAACTATCGCTTCAAAAATGGYGAAGAGAGAAATTCTTTCCCATCCTTAGTAATATTTTATATTTTAGTTTTCTTATGGAGATTCATAAATCCTACAGAACGTAGGTTAGTTATTTTCAAATTATATTTTTATGAGTTATTTTTCTTCCAAATGGAAAAAAAAATTCAAACTTTGCAATGTGTACAATTGATTTTTAAATGCATATAGGGGAATTTTATCTCCTTTTGGTGAAGAAATAGGATAATTGTGAGAAAGCAAAGATAATTTTTTTGTAAGGAATGAAACAGAAAAATACAACTGATAATTTTCTTAGGTCCTACTATTTATAGCCAATGATTTTTTACTTTTCTGTTTTGATTTGTAATAGTTGATTTTAATAAATTACTTACTAAGGCAGATAATGCTGATAATTTCCTTGAAAGTAGTTACAATCCTCTGTTAAAATTTTATCCAAATTCTATTCTAAGTTAAAAACACCCATTAATGAGATGCAACCCATTTATAGACTACCATAAATAATAACAGTACTGAACATGATACACAGGCTGCATGTAAAATTTAGGATTAAGGAATGATATTAAGACTATGAATTTCTCAGTGTTGSTTAAGATTCTCTACTGTTAGGTTTCAAGGTATATGGCTTTAAATTCTCCAAGCCATGAGATTATTCTAAAAGCACAGAATTTCAAAGTAAAAATTTGTTTAGAATTTATGGAATTGCTAATATCCTGTTTAAATGGGAAAAGAGGGATTTTAATGTATAGCTACATTTGGTTACAATTTGAACAAACTCCCACATTTCTCCTTGGGCCCATGTGAGCAAGAGTTTTAAGGGGATTGACTAGAGCTCTTGAGAAATCACAGCAGCAAGGAATTTTATGGAATATAGCTGCAGAATTTTTTTGGCCACCTACAGACTGTAAAAGGCTATTTTGGTCTCCATCAGTTCTCCAGTCATATTTTCAGATTACAAGCCATGGTGACAAATGATGCATTATTTTATTTAAGGGTGCCAGATACCGGTAAATGGAGTATTTTGGTGAAGCTTAGTTTAGACTAATTGTTGGCAAAAAAAAGAGGGAATATGTTCACAGACTTTTTTGAACATAGTTTTGTGGATTATTATCAGTCTGTGAATGGAAATTAAAACCAAAATTATATAATTAGAAATTGGGAATGTGCATCTTGATATAGGAAGTACCAAGGAGCTTATAGATGATCTTGTGATCCACTTTCTATAAAGTGTGACACCTGTCCTTGATGGTGTTACATTTGCTACTCTGACTGCTATCTTTTCCAAAAGTGGATATTGAAAATAGATCAATTCTATTCTCACAGAATCAATTAATAACTATCAGCCATGATGTGTTCCCAGAGGTGGTAGGATGTGCTACAGAAATGGAAAATCTAATGTTGCAGTGATGTTGGACAGAAAACACTCTCTATTTCCCAATGCATCTTAAGATCTTTCTTATATATTCAGATTACTTGTCCACTACAACTGGTAGTTTCTTTTCCCATGCACTTTTTCAAAGCCTGAATTCTCTGCCCTTTATTTCCCAGCACTTCAGAGCGAGGCTTATGTGTGACAGACATATGCACAAGGGTTTGGSTACCAAATGTCAGAATCCTTGCCCACAATCAAAGTGAGCTATACATTCAGAAGAAAAAAAAAAAGGATGCTGTAGTAATTTTACAAAGAGAAAAGAAGACAAATGATCTCTTGCAGATAGGTAGTCAATACAGTTTTACCAAGGGTGTCACTCACTTGCTTTGTGGGTAAAATTCTTCCTTTCATTCTCATATTTTTTAAACAATGGCAATTTATCTTCATGCTTAGCCTCTATTTCTTCCATTTCAAATGCTGTTCCTCCTTTGTCACTCCATCCTTGTTGGTGGCTTGAGTGGTGCCAGGCTGCTGAAGCTGAAGAATCTAAAACAGAYGCCAGTCCAACATCAGATTATTATGTGAAATTTCTAAGTTAACATACTCCATGCTATACAAAAMCAATTCTGGCTCACCCGGTCTGACTATAAATGTTGCTTCATGTTGTTGACTACATCTTAAGTTTACCTGACATCTGATTTCCGTATATGTAAAAATCTCATGTCGTGTTTGTGCTACCTGAAGCAAAAATACAACACAAATGTAGCCTTCTACAGTTTTACACAACCACTTTGTGTGTAAAAATTGGAACGCACACTTATTTCATACAATGTGGTTGATAATTATAAAAAACACTGTACACTTTTTTCACCTGGCTTGCTAGACTTCATCTTCAGCATATTCTTACTGGTAATGAAACTTACAACATACGTGTATTTTAATAAATGTAGGAATGGTTTGAAAGATACTGCACTAAAATAGAACAGCTTCCTCTCGTGAAATGAAACTTCCTTTCTTGCTTGAGCTATCCACTCTTCATCATCACACAAAGAATGAAGTGGGAAGTCTCCATGAAAGATGACAGATCTTCCTACAGATGGGGGAACAGGATATGTACTGATTAATCTATAGGTGACTTTGAAAGCGAAAACTAAGGAGGCTGCCCCGTTGGAATTTTAACTTGGGATTGACTCTACACAGAGTAACGAAAAGATCATATTTGTTTCTACTTTGTTTAAAAATGTCTCTCTTGGGTGTTGACTTTGTCAGCAGGGCATGAGAAAAGAGGGTTATAGTTTCACTTCACTTCTTTGATTAGTTTTCAGTTTATTACATTTCACCTATTTCAATTCTCAGACATGTATTTCAATCATCCCAGTCCTCATATATGTATCATTTTAATAATTTATTTTTTCAGTCTTGTCAGGAGAACTATCAGTTCAAACGATTCAATCTTCCAATAGAACCACAACAGGACAAATAGCTTGGTTAGTTTCTAGCTATCAAGAACTGTTGACATCAATTCAATACTAAGAAACAATGAAAGACAAAGATCTGTACCTCAAGATGTGAACTGAAGTACAAATCTGTTCAATTAGGAATGAAACTTATCACTGCATTTTCTAATGCATTTATCAGCCCAACAGTTAGCTTCGTTCTTCAGAGCAACTTTCTTAGGTTTGCATTTAACTCGCATGAAGCTGTCTATTTAAATCCTTTCCTCACTGAATAGCTCACTGTACATTATTGAAGGTAATATTTATAAAAAGAGTGCATAAGGAACAGAAATGTTTCTGTTTGTGCCAGCTTGGTTGAAGAAAAGCCCTTAACTGTAAGACGCCCRTGAAAACCACTTTTCATCACAAGAAGCCTAAAGAAGTTGAAGGAAAAAGGGCTGTCGGAGGACCTACAGAAAAGCAAAGCTCAATTTCCTTTTTAGCGAACTTTTAATTGTGATCATCCCCCCGACATCCTCAGCCTAACTGCAGAGAAACACTCCCAAGAGCAGGAGAGGGTCCCAGAGCATGCGGGTGATACCACTGCTGCTCCACGCACTCTGAATTCATCAAAAGCCCCAGCGCAGCCGGGCTCTCCCCGGCACCGAGGAGGCGCAGAGGGATTCCCTGCCCGCAGCTCTCCGCAGCGCCGGCGGGCGGCGAGCCCGGYGCCGAGAGGCGGCTCCGCTGGCGGCTTCCGTCGGGCTTTCTCTCCTGCTGCTTTTCCCGCTGCGTTAATTCTCCTCCTGCCTTCGCCGTGGCAGGTCGGCTTCTGGCGGCCCCGTCCGTGGGGAGATGCGGATTCCCCGCGGCGGCCGCCTGTGCTTACGGGGGTGTGTTCATAAGAGTACATACATATCCGTGCATTATATATATATGGGTGTGCCTGTGTGAGTGACTGATAGCTGCGTGAGAGCGTGTCATTGCAGCGCTGTCCGACGGGGAGGGTCATGCCTGCGGGGGATCTCCGGCAGGGCGCCGGGCGCGCTGCTGGAAGCACGAACGTGCGGAACAGGAGGGCGAGGACCACGCAGGGCTTTCCGGAGGCACTGGGCAGCTTGTCCCTCACTCCTTGTGCTGCCTTTGGACCCCCTCCTTGTCCGAGGCAGCTCGGAGCAGCGGCGCTGGCTGTGCGCCGGTGGCGGTGGTCGCCGCAGAGCCGTGCTCTGGGTTAGAGGCTGGGAGACGGGGCGGGGAGAAGGCAGCGCCGCTGCCGCGCCAAACCAGCCAGGCAAAGTGATRGAACCGGCACCAAATTTCTTTCCTACACGGGGGGTCAATGTACGTTCCCTCTGGCGAGCGGCCAGCCGAAACCCAGTCACACAGCTGGCAGAAAGGGCAGCCCGGGCAGCTGAGCAAAAGCGGAGGCAGAGTGAGGCAGGAGGGGGGCGGATAACTTTCCTGCCGGGCACGGGGTGAGCGGGCAGCCGCGGCTCCCTAGGACCGGCGAGAGCTCCGCGGGCTCCCGGAAAACACCGCCTCCCCCGGGCGGCTCCGCAGCTCCAGCACCGCGCCTGGACCGCGCTGTCCCTGCGCGCCGGAGGTCGCGCTCACCCGGTGGTCCCAGCTCACCCTCCCGCTGCCCGTGGGAAGCGGCTCCCGGCTCCCGCCTCGCCGCCCGCTCGCCCCTCTCCGGCACGGGGGCCGGCCCGGGGGAGGGCTGCGCGTCACCGGATCTGGCGGCGCCGGCAGCGGGGCGGCGTTACGGAGCGCCCCGGGAGCGACGGGGGGGCGGGCGGGGGTCCCGGGCGGGGCCGGCATCGCCGCGCCTGGCTGCGGCCGCGGTGGCGGCGCCGCGCCGCCTCGCCTCCCCTCGCCTCGCCGCGCCTCGCCTGGCCGCTCTCCGCCGCGGAGGGGCGGCGCTGCTCCCCGCACGCCCCCGCCCGGCGCCCCCGCTCCGTCTCCGGGAAGGGCGCGGGGAGCCCCACGCTCGCCCTGAGCGCGGCGGCGGAGTTCGAGCCGGCGGCGGCGGCCGGGGTGCGATGCCGTGTTAGCCGGCGGCCCGCCCCGAGGTAGCGCCGGCGGGAAGGAGCGCGAGTTGCCGGGGCTGTGGCTGACACCATGGGCACCGGGCGGGGGGGCGAGGCGGCCGGGCTCCCTGCGCTCCTCGGCTGAGCCCGGGGATGTGCCGGCGCCCGGAGGAATTATTTTGGAACTAGCACGGAGCGGTGGGAGGAGGACGAGCGGCACAGCGTTTCACAGCTGCGAGGAGGTCGTCCGGCGGTGCTGTATAGGCAAGTAAGCTCTTGCTTCCTTTTCGCTGCGTTTCCTTCGTTCTCGAGTGACTTTTTTTTTGGCAGCTGCTGGTCGCTTGCTGCCGGTTCGGAGGCAGGATGGTCGGCGGCGCCAGCAGCAGTTCTCGGGGGTTGAGGYGCGGGGCATTGGTGGCCAGGATTGCAGGGGAGCCCCGCTCCAACTCTGCCGGAGTCCGCTGCGGGCGGACCGCTGGTGCGGTGCTCCGGTGCATAGCCGGGAAGGAAGCTCTGTGTCCCAATGCTTCTCACTTCTGCAATTGTAAGAGATGATGCCTTTTTTTCAGGCGTTTTTTAATGTAAAATGCCTTCTCCTCTTTGCTAAGCTGTAACTAAATTGTAGGAGTCCCTTAATTGCATTCCATCAGTGATTYTTGTGGGAGACAGGCAAGAAGCATGTTAGCCTTTCATACGCACTTATGGATTCAGATAGTGAACCCGGAGTTCTGATTTTTATGCCCTTAACTTTCTTATGCCCTGCCTGGTGTTCTTCCTTGAGATGCTCTTGCTGTGAGGTTATGGTTCGTCCAGCCTTGTTTGTTTGCTTTTAGCCTGTGGATATTTATTGCTACACTTGACATGGCAATGAAGGGAAAAGTTGACTGTAATTTATTTCAGTGTATGGAGGACAGGTTGCAGGCAGGGGACTAATTCTTCTCTCAGAGGAACTCCACTTCAAAGGAAGAGGCCCATGGGGCTGTAATCTGTAGCTGAAAACTGGGAGAGCTCAGAGCAGACTGGTCACGCTGCAAAGAACGAGTTCTGTTCACCTTTAAGSGGTGATAGCGTTTAAGCTGAGCTGCCTGCCTTCCCGTACCTGAGAAAAGACCTGACTCTGAAATGCAGGGAATAGAGATGTGAATTCTGGGCAGGTCTGGGAGAAGGCAGAACTTTAGACATTGCTTAATTAAGTTTGCTGTTACTGATTTCCTCAGTATCTTCTCTATGAGCCTGAAAACTGCAATCTGTTACAGTGACCTTGATGCATGTTGTATTCTAACATCAAAGTGGCACAGAATAAAAGTATTTACACATATTTACAGCTAAGCTCTGATGTTTCACTAGGAGCTCGTTCAGTTTCAGGGAAAGTGGTAGTTTCAGCAGGGGCACTGGGCATGGTATGTGTGTAGGAAATAACTTGGGAAAATAACTTGCTAATAGTGATGAAAGTAAAAGATGAAGTGTTAGAAACGTATGTTTCTGCAGAAATGCCACTGTGTGTGAAATGTCTGGGTTTTGGATATTTCGTTCTCTACTCAGTGAGATCTGTATGAAAGGAGTGTGTGGGTGTGTGTGGAAATCTCAAGGCTTCCCAGGTTAATGCACTTTGAGTTGTCAGCAGCAAGAGATCTTTTTATGCACTGAAATACACATTTTTACGTAGATGCAAGATTGACATGATAAGATTAAAAAATGTTAGGATGTCAGTATGGTGAACGTGTAGCTAACTCAAGTTTATAGCTGAAAGATAAACTAATCCTTTCCCTTACTGGTGGAAGGTGATCTGCCTGAAGGGAGTGTCATTTGTATCAGTGCAGTTTATGGGGAATGTTCATATTTCTGTCTCTCTGATGAAGCTGTGAAACACAATTAGAATAACTGTTGCTAGACAGTGGGATGCAAACCTATCCATTACTTAAAATACTCAGCTTATTCTGCCTCAGATAAAAAAAAAGTATAGTTTCTGGCAAAGTCTGCCTGTGGTTCTCTTGTAGTAATTCCTTCCTCTGTTGCAGAGTGGCAGGCTTTCACTAGGCATGTGCAAGGGAGACCATGAAACACTGAAGCATGCACTAATCTGGAATTCATTTGGGCTATGTATTACATTCGAGGTTTCAACAGTTAGCATAAGTAAGTGCTTATGCCTGATTATATGAATAAACAGGGTTTAAAAATTGTATTAGCTTTGTCACTGGTGATGCATATTGCAGACTCCTCTTCTTCCTTTTTAGTCTCTCCAACTAATCTAATGCTATACTCACTCTTTGCCTGGAGAAGAAGAAAACATAATTTWATGATTTATCATTTGGCTTTTGCTGTGTCTTGTCCCATAGCTATGAGATAATCTAATGAAGGTCCCCATCRCTGAATTAAAGGACATGGTGCTCTAGACTTTCACTTACAGTCAGATTTCCCCTCTTTTATGTGGCTAAAGAACAACGTTTTAACAAGGTCTGAGAAAAAAAAATGTTGCTTTTTCTGTGAGAAACTCAGACAGTGAAAGGTAAGACTTGAGGTCTTTAAAGACATCATTAAAAATATTCACTTTTAAGATATTAATCAACCTCCTTTACCTTCACACGTTTCTTTATCTTTTATTTGGTACTTGTCAGAAAGCCTTCCTGCATATTAGTACTTTATTTTACAATGTGTGTAGTTCTTAATTTTAAAAACTCAGGAGTGGCTATCACACACTTCATTGTAAAACTATTCTAGAATCCTGTTTAATGCTCTGTATTCCACTTGGCTTGTATCTTTTGAATCAGACATTTCCAAAGTACTTTATATTCAACTTTATACTATGCATTTTTGTTTTAATTCTATGTAAATCTCTTTCCTGGAGAAGATTGTTGACCTTGATTCAGAAATTTCAGGGCAAGCTTAGAAGTTGTTTTTCTTTCCTAATTTTTTCATATTTTCTCAGTCATGCTTTTTGGGCATAGCTTTCATGAACTGACGGGAAGACCTGTAAGCAAAATTAAAACTACCAACAATTAAATGTGATTTTTCTAGTCAGTCCAGCCCAGTTGAGTGTGTAATTTCTATATATTCATATTAGATTGAATATTAAGACAAACAAGCAAGAGCTGTAGTCTGCTCTCAGTTCTTCCCTCTGAAGTGCTCAAGTAAGTACCATTTCTTCATTCTTGTTACTTAGCACTGGTCCTTCTGCCCGAGCTGTCATTATTTCTTTCTGGTAGTCATCACCAGGTCTGCGTGTATTCACTGTTAAAAAGCTAAAGTGTTGTTGTGAATGATAAGAAACATCAAAAGGATTTAATTTGTTGTGTTTCTTAGCCCTTCCCATGGCTGTGCTTTCGGGTCAGRTTTCCAGAGAGAGGCCTAAATGTGGTTGGGTTGAATCCCAACAGGAGTCTGCTACACCAACCTATACCTCTGGCAGCATGATTAGACAGACAAACTTCTGTATTTGCTCAGTTTTGTCTGCCATAACTGGAAGAGTCACAAAGCCTTACTGTTGTTGTGGCCAACCTAGATTTTCTGCATTCCTGCTGCAGATCAGAGGAAAGAGAGAAAGCGTACATTAAAAAACCAAAAACGCAGAACTCGAAACAGGTCATGTCTCAAAGATATAGCTATAATCAACACCAGGGAATGCAGTGGAGACACATCTAGGGAAATTCACACATGTATTTAACTATCCAAGGAGGAAATTATTATTCATTTTGAGAGATTGATTTAGTAGGTGATGTGCCTACCCCTTATGAAGAAGGGGAGCTATACGATACAGAAACAAATCTTTTTTCCACTGCACATTTCAGTTGTGGCTGTCACTGTCATTTGGGACTCTGAGCCTTCTCTTCAGTAATTAGTTGGAATTGGCCAAAAGAGGTGGAACACTCTGTTGTGTGATGGAGCTGGTGCTGCAGCAGCCAAGGGCTGGGTGGTTTCCTGGGGATTTGCTCTCTTCAATTTATTAAAGTAATGAGTAGAGGAAAACTAATCAAGAAGAGTGTTCGGGATGAGATTAATTTTATGATTCGTTCTCTGGTTTATTTTGGGTAATATTGGGCAAAACCATAAAAGTTCTTCACTGTGATACTTATGTGAGAGTAGCAATAGTTTTGACTGACATATATAAATATCTGTTATATATTTATTTATTTAACGTAAATAAATGTTCTATAAACTGGGATTAAGGTTTTGCACATGAGGCCAGAACATGGCTAAATGAATCTGCTGGATGCAGTAACTGCTGAGCCACTCAGGCTCTTCAGAGATAAGGAATGGATGGTGTATGAAAGGCTGTGCTGTATCTTCCACTGTGAAAAGCAGGAGGTCCCCCATGCCAAGAACTGAGCRCAGCTGAAACAGTCATGCCCTGAGGGTGGCAGTGGATGTTCCCAGTGTGGAATAAAGCTTAGAGTAGAGCAAAAGTCCTCCACTAGTGTTCACAGGGTGCTTTTCAATAGCCACTGAAATTCCTGTGTAAGATGTGGTTCAGTGAAGGCACTGGTGCTTTACTGCTTGAATACTGGCATGGATACTGAGTCTGTGAAAAAACTCATGGCTTCAAGGGATGCTGTGGGTGCAATTGATTGATTGCTCAATTCTGCAGGTGGTTATCATCTGGAACGGGGATGAATTTTTAATATTTTCTATGAAGTTTGTTCCTTGCTCTTAGATTTGGGTGTTCTTTCCTTAGCTGATTGAGATTTTGGTTCAAAGGTGTGCTTTTAAAGTGACAAACATCAAGCACTTCTGAAGTGTTCATTGCTTGGAGCTTTTGAGATAACACCAGAGGAGGAACAATTTATTCACCAGTTTATTYTGAAGTTTGGCTTTATTTTACTTTTTGTTCATTCTCAATGTGTTTTTTCAAATAGTAAACAGTGTACTTGGTTTCATGTTGAAGATGTGAGAAATGGCATTTAAAGTAAATTTTATATTGCTTTTTGGTCAAATTATTCAAGATTTAAGTGTGAATAATAGCTATTTGAATAAAAAAAACCCACATGCCTTTTCCTCTCCACTTTTTKTATTAAATTTATTTTAAAAACCGATGACCATAAAGAAGTGAGAATGGGAGTGCTGTTTATGACATTCATATTTCTTCTGCTTTCTGTCAAAAACTAAAGGAAATTTCATCATCTTGTACAAATGACAGACTATCATGAGTGATAGTAATCATGTCCTCTGATTCTTTCTTGGTTTAAAGACTATTTTGCTATTTTTTAAATTAAGTGTAAAAATGTCATTGATTTCAACAGGTATAATACTAAGAAATTGGGAATATTTAAAAATATTTTAAAATTTTGATATTAATATTTAATGTAGCTGTTAGTATTTCTCTTAGTATAAAGCACTKATTCTTAATTACAGAATTGTTTCTAAAATACTTTGCTGTTTTGCATTTTCTAAATATATATTCATTCATAATTATGTGAGATAGCTTTTTCTAGTTTCTCTGTATGCCAAAATGTTTTGATTGACTCTTTTAACAGTTCTGAATAATGAACTGTATGCTTCAGCTTCAACGACACAAATGGGCATTGATTTTCTTTGACTTGCTTTTGACCCCTAAAGAAGTAAAGTCATTAGAATTATGCTTGAAAGAGCTTTGCTCTACCTCCTATAATTTTATAGATATTATAAACAGGCCTTGGGAACTAATCTATGCTAATCAGATTTTTTTCAAGTGAAAAAGGAGGGGAAAATCATCAGCTCTACAGTTGTCTTGCAGCTCTAGGTTTCTTCACTCACAGCTGTCTGCCTGTATCCCTTAGCAGTTGGTATTGCAGCTGTACGTCCCTGAATGCAGCGGAATTCACAAACAGTTCTTCTCACAACTGTTGAATTGGTTATTAAATGGCAAACATTTATGTGAAGAGTTTGGTCAGTGCAATGCAGTTTTTTTCAAGTAACAAAACATGAAGCGATGCATGTGTAGAGTTCCTCCCTAAAGATAGGTTTTGAGTAAAAGTCAGCATCAGATCTGTGTTTTTTGGCAGATTTTAATGTCTGGAGGTTTTTAGAGCAGGTTTTAATGTCTGGAGTGCCTTTGTTCTCATTCTGTGAGTTATGTGGTTTACTTCTTTATGGATACAAAATGTGAAGGTAAAATGTAAAAAATAAAAGGGTAAAACACAGAAGTAGTCTTTTCGAAGTCAGCTGGAGAAATGGATGCAAGAGCAAATTGGGTTTACAGTGCTGAGGAGCTGGCGTGGTTGACAGGTTATGAGTGGGGCAAGATAGGGCCCTTCCAGGGGTTCAGTTCCTGGCAGGGCTCCCTGTCCCTAAACTAAGCCACTCCRTTAACCTAAATGCAAAAATTGCCACTCTGATGCTTTTTCAGCTGGAGCAACTTCTCTGTCAAATACAGTGACATTTGTGAAGGAGTTTCATTGGAGGAAGGATACTGCAACTATGCTAGAGGCGTTTCCAAGCAAAGTGTATAGAAATCATGACAGCATCTGATGATGATCACCTCTTATTTTATTTAAGCTCACTGAGATAAGAAAGAACCTTCCTGGATAATTGAATGCACAAGGAGACAGTTTCTTTCTACACTGTGTCATTAGCCTTTCAGCTAGTTAATTCTTAAGCATTATTAGTAATAGTTCATCATATGCTTCTTTTCACAAGAAGCATTTTTACTGTCTTATGCAGTTGTGACGTTGTCTGGGCTGGTTCCTTGGGGTGTCTTAATTAAAATTGCTTAGATTTCAGTTTATTAATCTGTTTCATTCATCAGGTTTCCTTTTCACTACATTAAATAACTTACCTCCAAAGGGGGAGCTGATCTTAATGATCAGTGATTATATATTGTATTATTCTCCATGTTTTCAATGCTATTTATGTTTGCAAAGTTTTCTTCATTTAGAAAAACCCTAAACCTTCTGATTTTTGGTAGGTGGATCAGAGTACTCATTGCGTGCTTTGATTAGTGGAGAAATCCAGTTGCTAACAGTAATTTGATATTGCTATTTGTCACTATGCTCCTGCACAACGTGCCCTTTCATGCACATCTTTCTGCCTTCTTTTAACCTCTTCAATACTTCTTTCTGAAATGAAAATCTTAATATTAATCTCAAGCATTATTCCCTCATATGATACATCTTAAACCCAGTTGATTGTTTTCTCAGGTCTAAGATTCTGTAGTTTTTTGTGCTGTGCTTCTGTATGTCTATGTACAGCTCTTTATTGAGTTTCATACATAGTTCTTTTTAAACCCTGTGCCATGTTTAAAMCCATGACTTTTTCTTTTTGAAATGAGACTTGATTTTTTGTTTTACTGTTAACTCTTTACTATTAGGTATTAGCTGTATTTGTCTAACTGCAGCAAAGGCATTTTGGGGGGGAAAAAACCCCAGCAATTTGGGAAATGAAAGGTAAAATATTTGGGCATCATTTCCCTTTTGGAAAATTAGAAGAACATTATCCATCATCTTCCTTTTAGTCTAAAGAGTATGAAAAGACATAACATTTCCTCTTCCAGTTACTGCATGGTTGTACTGACCACTGTGTATATACACCTGTATGCCTTCTCTACAGGTTTTTGATGGCTGCAGAACTGTGAGCCTGAGATCACAAGTAGCTGGGGTCGTAAAGGTCTAGCCAGACTGCATGAAAGAAGGCAGTAAAATATTGTGGGTTTGCTTTTTCATTCTTTATGCTGTGATAGAAAGAGGATCTGTATGACCCTTGAAAAGAGGAAAAGGTGAATAGTTGCATTTCTAGACAAAACACAGAGAGAACTGCAAGAATGACAGAAGCACGATATTTGATGAAAGAGCTTCTGTCTGTGTTTTTGAGGGGAAAGTGGTGCTTTTCCAAGACAGCAATTGTTCAGTAATCTTCAGAAGTGCATCCTTGAAATACAGACCTGCTCTTGCGAAGAGTTCTGCCAGAAAAGTATTCCCTTTCCACGTGAGAAATGTTTGGGTAAGGATGTATTTGTGTCATTTTTCTCCAAAAGTTCCATGAATTCCCCATAYTTAAAGCAGGAACTCATGTACAAGAATTCAGTTGCATCCTTAGATGGACTACTTCTTTCTTTAGGTACATCTGTGGATCTAGTTGAGAAGCTCTGGTTTTTTTGGCTGTCCAAGGTTGGGCTCAAAGTGCGCAAGAAGCAACAAAGAAATAGTTGAGGTTCTTGTGTTACCTCATGTTAGAAGAGACACAAAAGCGGTGTCATCAGAATTTCTCATTCTTTTTGCCCTGCAACACATAAGCATACATGTACCTCTGTCTTAAGATCAATTCTGTCATTAATTTGGCTTCCTACACCCACCTGTTTTAAAAATAGAATCTACAGTATTCAGAAGTTTATGGATACTACGTGGAGTTACAAACATCATTTCACAATTCTAATTTCTTTTCTAGGAAAGCTGGCTGGGCACCTTACTTTCCAGCAAGTAGATCTGGAAAAAACAGCTGGAAGCACCTCTAGGYGCAATTATAAAAATATAAAAATAASAKTCTGTGCCTTATAAATACTAATTTTGCTTCAGAGAAAGTAGATGAGAAGGAGGCTGCTTTCATGGATCAAGTGCCAATATTACTTGAGTTACAAAGCAATACACCAGCTTAGCTTAACTCTCCTKTTATGGCAGCAGAATTGTCTTTTCTGGATGGCAAGAAGTATCTTAGATCTTCCTACGTATAATATCTCTCTCTGGAGGCATTTAAAGTGCTGAAAAAACCTCTGCACAAAAGCTTGCAAAGAATGTGAAGTACTTTGAAGTTCTGCAATTATGGCTAAATGTCACTTTCTGCAGGTTTATGGCATRTAAGTAGCTGGAGATGCTACTGTGGGAAAAACTAGACCTTCATCTTCAGAAAATACACCTCATAAAAGTAACCTGCATTTATGAGTGTACAAACTGTCCCACCATGTGTTTGAAACCTGTGGTCAAAACTCATCTGTTTATCAAAGCTTTTTGTTAGCTTAAAAAGAAGGTCGAATTAYATAAATACCATCTTTCATGTGAAAGATTTTTTACCACCATGYATCTGAAATACTCTTCTTGGATTTAGAAATCATGATAAACAACCTGAAAACATTCCTGTAAGTATTACAGTGTAATGCTAGACATAAAAATTACGGTCTCTAATACAAGGCAGTTGTTTTTATAGTACTGGGACAGCGTTTGACTTTTTAGTTTCAGACTATGCAAACTTACWCAGCATAGTAAGTGCTCTCAATTAGGAGTAACTGTATGTACCAATAGCGTATATCTAGGCAGCCTTCAATTTAGGATGAAGTTCTTCTAGAGTCTGCAAATCTAATCTTCAGAAGGACGTTAAAAACTTTAAAATAATGAGAAGTGAAAATCCGTGAAGTGGTAATTTATGAAAATAACTTGGTGTGTTGCATGCAGCAGATATCTAAAGGGTGCTGCTGCTTACAGTCTGAAGGCTTCTGGAGGTACTGCTGCTCACAGTCTGTAGCTGCTGGAAAAGAGAATATGGCATGTTGTTCTCTATTTAGAGAAATTGTTTGTGGGGTTATGCTCATGGCAGTCGTATTGCTGATTTCCATAGCAGCCTGCCTACAGCTGCTTGGAAGAAGAGTGCAGGTGTTTGGAAGAGCAGGACAGGCATGATGTGTGACTGAATCAGCTCCTTCCTCAGCCATAGGGAGGATGTTCTTCCTCCACTCAGTTTTCATTAGTCTGGGAAGCCCTTGATTTACTGAAATACTGCTGGCAGCTTTTGAAGTGTGAAATTACTTGTATGGTGGTCCTTTTTGTATAAGGCCTTGCTGAAGTGCTTCTGTTAAAAGCTTGGACACAATATTTCTGCTACAGGTTGTGGCTATTGTATTGAGGCTGGGTGAATAAAGCCACATAAACTCCAAAGTTTGGAGGCAAAATGCCAAATTTATTAGAAACCACACATTATTTTTTGAGACTATTACGATAAAGGTGAACCTGATTGGTTCTTAATCAGCACCCTCACACCATTGGCTAATTAGGAACAACAGCCCTTTTGTAAMGGAGAATCATGTTCAAAACACCAGCTGCAGGATTGTTTTAATTCTACCTCTGAGCCTTCTCAAAACTTCCCAGAGGAATGTCTGGGRAAGTTTATCTGACTTTCTTCTCTGCATCTGCAGTTCTCAGCATCCACAGCAGGTCAGTGAACATGCTGCAGGTGATTGCTTGTGGCAAACCCCATATTTGGGGTGGGTGTTCTGCCCCAAAAACCTTGGGCTCTGATTGCCCTCACAGCCATGAGGGCATGGTCTTCCTATCTCCCGTGTTGCATGTTGTAGCCCATCATGTCAGTTGCTTCTGTRTTTGCAGTATGTCAGCACCAGGAAGGCTATGCGTTAGGTTTTTCCTGGCCATCTTCTTGGGARGTATCTTGCAGGAAAACATGGGATTCATCATGGTTATKTATGACATTCATAAGACAGAGAGACTTTGGGGAAGCCTATGAGATCTTCAGCATAATAATCCTGTAGTAGTGTGCTACAGTGATATAAAAGTACCTCGTTCGGGGAAGAAGTGGTACGTGGGGCATTTTCTTTGTTGTTTGTTTGTATGTACAGCAGTGAGCATATATGGTACCTCTTTGAGACAAAGGTGGCATCATGATAGAAGTGACGTGATAGAYAAGACGTATCAACCCAGCTGTAAAACTTCAGGAATAACATTTGTTTCTTTTTTCCTGTTAGTGATACATACATACAGAGAATATATTTCTTTTATATAGCCATAAGGCATGATTTCTGCTTTTCAGCCAGTTTTTCCCTGAAGGAAAGACAAAATTGGCAATTTGAAAACAGCTCATTCTGATACTTCGGAAAATGCTCTCTAGTTAGAGCTTCACACTTAGGATTCCCCCCCACAATATTTGTGTTGTATCCTTTACTGGCTTTCAGTTTGGACAGTGTATGTTTTACACATATTTGTGTGCATACATGTGTTCAGAGTAGATAAATGTCTGTAGCACATAAATATCATATATRTGCCAAATATTATATACTATGTGCTTTTCAGCCTTGGTAGCCCTGGAATTTGGAAATTTGTAATAAAACCATCTTTGATCATGAGAGCTGCCACATTACATGGCTGGATGTTTTTGTGACTTCTGTTACACCTATGTAAAGTAGAAAGTGTCCTGTGCTTGTACAGGGATTGACCCTCTTTCAAATAATCTTTCTYAGTCTGCATACCCTTCTCAAATCTATTCAGTGAGGATCATCTTCCTGGCCTGTTCAATATTCTCTTTACATRCCTCTGCTAGTTCTTCCTCCCTCACATCAAACTGAACCTCTTTTTTTGTTTTCCAAGGTTTTGTTTAGTAAAGCCAAGCATTAGATTTAGCAGCTTACTGAGTTTTTTTTTCTTACCACTGGCCCATCACTGTCTGAATTGCCTGAAATTTCCACAATACATGTTTTTCTGTGCCTTATGAAAGTAAAAACTCTCTACTTGAAAATCTGCCTTTATAACATTTGGTTGTCATCTTAACTTCTGCTAGGATGCTTGCAGAGGGTTTCCATCTGGAACTGATTTCAAGCCTAAATGAGAAATTTTTTTCGGTGGATCATTTTCAATAGTTTTGTAGGAATAGCTTTATACAATTCAGTGAGATCTTAATGCCTATTTCTTTTAATAATAGAAATTCCTTCTTYCACATTTTTGTCCTGTTAATCCCATAATAGTATCTACTGTTTGTATACTGCTGTGTATTAATATATCCTGGCTCAGGKCATGAAAATAGTGTTTCTTGTTTCAATAACTACACTTGACTACTTAATTTTAAACTATTTAATATTCATTTTTTTGGTGAAGTAGCAGATACTTGATGTGAATATTTTTATACATCTGCCTTTATGYCACACATAACAGACAAGGGCAGATWACCTGGAAGTTTATTTTCTGTTTAATAAGACATCCCTGTTTTCTTTATGGAGGAATCTTCAGCATTTGGTGGCAGTTACGGCAGTGTTAGGTGCCTTGGACTTAGATCTGTTTCCATTTGTTCAGCAATAGAAAATTCAAAGTGTCAAGAGTTTAGTTTAAAAATAAAGGGAAAGGATTTAATAATGAACTGCTTGATTAGGAGAAATTACACATGCTAGTTTGAATGTACAGTGAATTTAAAAATGCAGTGAATTARTGAAGAGATGTCTTGCTCTTGAATCCAGACTGTGAAGATGTTAAGTGTGGGGAGACTCAAAAAGAAGACATGGATTCTGTTCACTAGCTCCTCTGTAAGTCACCATCATGCCCATGAAATGTTGGATTGAGCAATGAGCATTCCAGTGAGTGGGCAGTGCTGGATAACTGCACAGCTGACCTGCCTCCTCCTTGRAAAACACAGCTTGGTCTTTTGTTATACTCCATACTCTCTTCTCTCAGAGGTTGCAGTCCAAAAATAGTATAGCAACCAACTGTACTGTTGGAAAAAAGGAGTGGTGAACCTGTTTTAACTAAAGAGAGGTGAGTGGTTGTGGTTTGTGGGCTTGTGAAGAACTGGTTGTAAACTGATCTGTTAAATTATTTCTTAAATTGTCTTATCTATATTGTAGAATTTTACCTCAGAATTTTTCTCTGTGTAATATTTTTGTTACTGAAGTTTAAGTGTGGTAGTGTTCAGGAGGGTTTCGAGGATGAGCGAGAGACGAGAGCCTTGACTCCATCAGAAGGCTTGATTTATTATCTTATTATATGTATATATTATATTATATTAGAAAGAGAAAGGAAAAGGGAGAGAAGGTTTCTCCCAGAGGCTGCTAAGCTAAGAACAGAATAGAATAGAATGCACAACAACAGAGCTCTGCCTCAGAGAACTCAGTCCTTCATTGGCCATCAACCATGAACACCCAGGATGGACCAATCACAGATGCACCTGTTACATTCCACAGCAGCAGATAATCATTGTTTACATTTGTCGATGAACTGCAGCTCTCAGAAATCCTAAGAAAGGATTTCTCATGAAAGATGTCTGCGACATTTAAGAAAATTTAAAACCAGTAAGTTTTAATTTAAAGCAATTTTCTTCAGTTTGGCAATGCCAAGTGTAGGGAATAGAGCATGGTCTCAACAGCAAAGTGGAACTCTGAATTGGATTTACTCTGTGATCATCACATAGACTTGTGCACTTTGCATAAATTTCTTTTGGTTCATTTATCTCACTTAGCTTAAATTCACACTTTGTGCACACATGGTTAGTACTTTAAGACTTCATTAATGAATGGTTACATAAAGGTTTATTTTCAGTGTTAGAGACAGTGGATGCATATAGTGTGTTAGATATTGATTTACATGTGCTTTTGGTTTCTCAGAATGTTTTTCATGATCTCAGCACATTACTGTATACTTGGTCACTACTTTCTTTGATGTATTAGTTTTTGGAAGAACATTACACAAACCTGGAAAATAATTTGATTTGTTGTAGGAACCTTTTAAATGGATTTGCCTAAATCTATTCTTGACATCAATTAAATTTATTATGAAGTCATATTTGCTCATTTAGCAGTCTCTGTCTTACCTAATACATTGTAAGGAAGAACACTTGGAAGTCTTAGAATTCATGTAGTGGACTAAACATTTGAAATGATCTCTCTGCAACCATTCTGTCTGTGAATAGAACCACAACTGCTAAATAAATGTTTTATTTTTCTACTACAGCACTGTAAAAGGAAATAGTGGATTATTATTTGGAGAGCTGTAAATTCCCAAAATAAATTTCATTTTTGTTTGTATTTAAAAAAAMCACAGCTGAACAGATGGGAAAGTAGCCCATGCTGCTTCTCAAATTCTGACTTAAAAAAAAATATTTTTCCTACATCAGTATTTAATTTCAAAACTGCTCTGTGGACAAATGGGCAAATCTGTTTATGAATTTGTATGACATTTSAATTTTCATGTTATCACAATAGTTAAAATAAAACGAAAATATAGGAATAATTTGAATGAAAGTAGAAAGACAACCTAGCTAGAAAATACTATCAAACCAGTTATTAACATTTGCTTTAGGATGACTTCACCATCTTACTAAATACTCATATTCTGGCAAGGCCTCTACTGTATCAGGCATGTTTGTGTAGGCTTCATGGTGTAAGTAGCGTGGTAGTAACAGTCCAAGTTATCCCTTTAAAGTAGAGAGAGGAGAACTGCCCATACGGTTCTGTCTGTCCCACAGCGCCTCGACAGCTACTCCTTCTGTAAGATGCATCAGCMAGCAAGTGTAATAATTGCTAACACGAGACATTAACCACTTAGAATTTATGTTTTGGGATCCTACTGTTCAACAGATGCCTGTTAGGAAAGATTTGTCTCTGCTTTACTTTGAGGTGGTAGGTTATCTATCAAGAATAAAAGCTCACATCCCTGGTGGATGTGTTAATTGACAGTTGGATTAATAATGGAGACTGTGCTATCCAGCTTAATGTTTGCACAAAAGTTTTAGGAACTTTCAWTGTCAGTACAGCTCCTTGTATGACACATTTTGCTGCAATTGAGTATGAGGAAAAGACTGCAGACATGTAAAAGTTTCAGACAAACAACTGTTGCCCACCCTTTACCCTTGTGTGGGTACATATGTGCAGCATGGTAGCAGAAACTTTATTTTCCTGGACAACCAAATTAAAAAACAATCACCTCTATGCCAACATGTCCTTAGGTTTTTTGTTACTCTCTGGATGTTTGGCCTGCTGTGTTGTATTTCAGAATGAAATTGTGTGTTTATAGAAAATGTATTGTGAGTCCTAGTTAAAGCTTATTTTGGCCAAATTGGTTATTATGATACAACTGGGAAAGGCAGTTGCAGTTCATTAACATAGATTGGGATGTGAGACATAGGCTTCCATTAATTTGTCTGAGTACTTTTTAAATTATGGCTGGGGGACTGTGAAATTTACTTTAGCGTTCAACAAATGGGCTAAGAGAAAAAGTGATCAGTGGCAGAAGGCATTTTGCAAAGAAACTGGATGGATGGATGGATGGATGAAAGGCTTCTGCTGCATAGTTCCAGGCTCTGAAGTTCATCATTATTCAGTCACAAAGATTAAAGCAAATTAGAGCTTAGAAACTATGAACCAAGAGCTGCCCAACAAAATGTCCAAAGTCACAGGGGAGCACTACAAACTGATTCAAATGCACAGGGATAATTACCAGAAACCCTATTTGTGTTTAAATATTTATTACCACTTTAACTTTTTATTTTCCTATGACATATGTCTCTTTCCCATGCCAGATTTCCAGTCTTTGGAAGAACAGTAAACATTTCTCTCTCTTGCAAAAGGAAGAGTCATTTGGTATTCTCTCATTCTTGTGGCAGTAACAGGGGATTGTACTTTGAAACATTTTACTTAATGATTGGAATTGAAATTTTTTTTCACTAATGAGTATTTATTTTTTGGATTTGGTTTTCTTTTCCTTTCCCTTTTTTTTTTAATGTGATACCTAACCCTCCAAGAAGCTTTATARTAAAGTATATTTATTCCCTCTGCATTTCTGGGGAGCAGGGAGTACCTAAAGTTACTCAGATCCTCCTATATCCATGCAGTGTTCTTGAAAACTGAATGTAGCATTCAGACCTGCATTTTTAAACCATGTTAAACAAATTGCCCATAGAACTGAGGGAACAACATCTCGTTGCTGGCAAAATTGGCACAATTTGTAAACTGGCTTAATGCGTCTGTTGGTTTCCGTTCAAATGAAAGGTGTGAAACGTTTTTGTCTAGCTGAGTGTATTTTCTATAAAAAGACTAAAATTGCATGGTGATAGATTCTAGTAGAATTTTKCTCCTGGCAGAATATTGGTGCAGGCATGCTATGGATCCCTAGGAAACTGTGAGCTTTATGCTGAATCAGACTTGGGAGTACTGAAAACCGTTTGTTCACAGGCATTTTTGGAAGTACAAAACCATCTATGTCAGTATAATGTGTGCTTCAGAGGCTTTTCATATCCTAAAAGGAGGGAAATACCTCAATACATCTTAGAGGTTGGGGTAAAGAGCAAAAGAGAAATCTGACAGATATGTAATTCACCTTGGCTGTTTCAGTGCTGTGTAAGAACTGAATGCAAATCTGTAGCAGAATGAGGTAAGTGGTCACTTGCACTCTTTTCATACATTYTAAGACTGCTAATCTGAAAGGCTAGTTCTGAACAAACAGCAGGATCAGTATGCAGAAAACCTCATAAACACATGCATGTAATTTAAAAAATAAATTTTTTAGCAAGAAGAGTTTTTTAAAACTTGTGTTCAGTACTAAAATATCTGGATTTACATCTCTTATGTCTTCACATGAGTAACCTGGTTTGCTGATAACATTGTTTATCTTTCTCCAATTTTTCATCCTCTTCTAGTGGACATATGCTTTATATTCAATATATTCAGGTTGCCTTACGTTCAACTAGACAAAAAAACCAACTTAATCTGGTGGCATCAACCAGGCAGAGAACTGTTATGCTAAAGCTACTTTCCTTTACCAAAGGTTGACAGATCACAACTCTAAAGCTGGGGAACAAGTCAGACAAGTCTGTATCACAAATGAAAATAGTGAGATATGTCTAATAAATTTGGAACTCAATGAAAAAAGATATACTGGGTCTAAAGCCAAGAGCATTGCTACAAGGAGTGTATCTTTCGCTCTGATRTAATTTCCAGTGGTAGCTTTATGAATAAGAGATAGAACATATGGAACTATTCACACAGTAAAAAATTATGTGTAGTGGGCACTATGAAAATAGGTAAAAAAACCAAACTGAAGARAGACAATGAATAGTAGAAGCTCATGTGCGATGGAGAGGCTTCCACTCTTGAGTGAGTCCCTTGATCAGAGTTCCTGTTTCTTCTTCTTTGTTGTTACTRTCTGGTGGACTTCTGGAAGCTGGCAAGAGTTTTCCTGGCAGGCKGAGAGAATGCTGCCATCCAGGAAAGTCTTCTTTTATTTGCTGCTGTCTTAATAAGTTTTTGCTTGTTTGTTTGTTTTTGGGTTTTTTTGTTTGTTTGTTGTTTTTTTTAATCACAGAGATGGACTTCATTTGCTAAATGAGAAGTGAAACTTGAAGTGATGGGCCTTAGTACACTTTGGACAGCACTGTGGAAGAAATTTTCCTTGCCACAGCTAGGTCTTTTCCTACAGATCTTCTGCTTTGATAAACAGTAAATCTCTGCATATAAGGTGCTTGTGAGCCTTAAAAATTGATTTGTTTTTTATTTTACAATTAAAAAAAAATTTTTCAATATGTCCCCAAGGAGGGCTTCAACCCTATTGATTCAGTTTCCTTAATTTACTTTACTTTTGTTTTTACTCTTTAATTTCCTTTACTTTTTTTACTGATTTGATGGTGTTGACTTAGGTAGTCACAAAGGGTCAGAGCCAGTGTTATGTGTGATGCTAGAAAGGCAGTATTTTAGAAAGGGTATGGTATGTGGAGGAGGTAAAGCTGAAGCTAGATGCTAGCTGATGCTARCTGATGCTAGAAAGGCAGTATTTTAGGAAGGGTATGGTGTGTGGAGGAGGTGGTGGCTATGTTACTCTGAGTTTGGAGGTGGCAGGAGCAGCTACACCAGGAGAGCTGCATGTGCTGCCACTGCCCTGCTGCCTTCCTGGCCACACCAGGGAAGGAGAGGGAAGCCTCTSGTGGGAGCTGTGCTGGGGACACTGCAGGCACCAGGGTTGTTCGTGCCCTCGGTGGCTCTGCTGGCTGCCCACCCTCTGCATCCAGCCAGCTTGAGCACAGCTGGGAAGTGTCAGGGCACATTGCTGGTCCCAGCTTCACTGCTGCCTGCCTGRCTTCCTTCCTCACCAAGGTGAGACCTTGATCCTGCAATGCGTTGGTATGCACCAATAGTTGCTTAAGGGACAGTGTTTGGGTATAAATCAGTCACAGTCATGTGGTCCCTTCATACACTAAGGTAATAGTRTCCTTAACTCACAATTAACAGTTCCTTTCTTGTGCTCTAATCTTATTCTCCATATTTCCTGGTTAGACTGTTAGTAGTCCTTTCGAAACTGCTTGTCAACCCAACTAAAGCACAGATGATAAGTTATCTAATGTCTTTTTGTGTACTGTTTGACATTCTGTTCTTGTAAATAATTTATTAGCAGAGAAATTGCAATGAAAGTTTGACTCTGGCTTCTTTCAGATGTTCATCTTGACAATTTATGATCTTTCACAAAATATTTATCTTATTTTCAGGAAGAAAAATGAACCAAGAGACAGATTTGATATTGCATCAGTGGGTTCATTCCACTTTTACATGTTTTTCAGTAAGAGATTTGAATYCCATCTAATCAAAGTTGAATCAGCTCAGATGAAATGTTAAGAAGCCTTAAGTTGTGAAGGCAGCATGAAAGAGCAGGAGTGCAGAGTCAGTCAGGGAGGTTACCATTGAAGCTGTCTGGAAACTCAGTTTAYTACAAAGACTATTGTGCAGTGTAACCTGTTTCATGTTTGTCCCTGATASTTCAGTGTCTGAATCAGAACTCCCTACAGCTCATTTTAAAGGTATTGGAAATCTTTATCAATTGCTTTGAACATTTTCACAGTTATTTTGGTTTCTGCGAAGCAAYGTGAAAAGAGTACGTTGTGATTTATCTGAGAGATATTTTGAGATAATTTATTTCCACGTTCCTAATAGAAATTCACATTCTGCAAAGTAACAAAGAGGCCAATTTTCCTCCCAGTAACCACCTTTACATTACTCTATCTTCACATATAATACATATCAATGACAATTTTTTGTCTTTTTTTTTTTTTTTTTTTTTTTTACTCTGGCTCTTAAACTGAATTTTCAGTTTACAGTTTGACTTCATCAAGTTTAGGCTTTTGGAATTTCTGCATTCCCTAGCTTTAGAGCTAAAACCAAAAAGCAGAAGTTGATTCTGCATGTAATTCACACCTGCTGAAATATGTGGTTTATTGCATTCATTAAGATAAATCAAAGTTGTCTCCTGTGTTACATAGCAGTGTACTGGTGATGACCATGCTAAATGGCTTTTAAGCTGCCTTGTGTCTGTAGAAGGCTGTCTGTGCAGGAATTAATGTTATTCTTAAGAGATGTTTTAAACTCTAATGCAGCCTGGGTGTCAGGTTGGCCCTTATTCTCAGGTACTTGGCTTTTGAAGTAGTAGTTTATCCCTTCACTGAGRAGAGCATCATTTGCTGCCTCTCAGAGTGCTGTCATGCTGTACTGGTGACATTGACACATCATGTCGGCCTACAGAGGTTAAAATAGATTCTCTTCCCCACATAAGCTGGTGAGTGAATGCATGAGTTAAGGTAACACCTCTTAGCTGTATTCTGGAAAATACTCTGGAATTCTAACACTGAGTGGAATAACGTTGCCTGGATGTAGCATAAGATCATGGATGATCTGAATGACATAGATAAGCTCAGCAGTGAGTTGTTGTACAGTAACAACAACAATCAGTACACCAGGTTTTGCTGCCCTAGTAATACTGTTGCTGTTTTACTTGCTATACTGGGCATATGCAGAGTGGTAATTTGACCCAGGCAGCTTTTATTRGTGTGCCTTTCCAGATCTCCTTAGTGTGCTGTCTTTAGACTCCCTCTCCAAAGCTCTTGCTCTGCTCACACAGTGCAAAACCAGGTTGGATTTTTGGATGCACTACTCAGCCGGAGAAAATGCGCCCAAGACCTGTTCAAGGAGGTTCCTGCTTGTCCTTTTTTGACAGTGTTTTGTGATGTGTCAGTTTGTCTAGCATAGAAGATAAGGTAAAGCACCTTTGAAAAAGAGACTTTTAAAAAATGTGTTAGCTTTGACAATGACCAAGCAGAATATAATTCAATATAAATGTTCACCACTTTTGGAAACTCAGATAACTTCAGGAATTAAATGAAATATTGAAATGATTTTTCCTGCATGTATGTTTTAACATATCAAGAGGTTTCTTTCTCAGCATAAAACCTCTACCTGGACATACTCTTATGCCTTTTGTATTTCTGGTTTTCTTCCTTTTAAATTTATATGTATATCTTGGGAACTATACTCCATTTTTAAACAAATTGTGTTTTACTGTCATTTTTGCAAAAGTTTTACCCAGCTTAGCCATCTGTAGTTCTCCTGTGCATGCCCTGTCACAGGATGCCGTTCCTGTCCCTGYGGAGAAACCACATTCTGAGTCTTGTATTTCAGATAAACCTCATTCTTCCATGAGCAGTCTCTCCCTGGTTGCTCACTGAAGCTGATCGCCACACCTGTCCACTTCTAAGATTTTTCCTTCAGCATTCAGTGGTGACATTGCAAAGAAARAAATTCTAGGAGGCAACATTGAAGGAGGTACAGCAGCTGCCAATGCAGAAAATCCTGCCAATGTTAATAAATCAAGATCTTTTAAAATGTCCACTCTTCTGAGCAATTAAGGCCAGCAGAAGATGTATCTTAAGGCAAAAAAAACCCAAACCAAAACAYAACCAAAAAACAAACAGTACACCCCCCACTTCTCCCAAGCACCTCTGTTGGTYCACAGTTTTCCTCTGTTTTGCACCAGTGGCTTRATTTGGCTGTCTTCAGAACCCAGAATTTTCCTTCTGGGAGAATTAGTTTATTAGTCCAGTTTACAGGTAAGATTGTTGAAGTTCCTCATTCTGTTTGTATTCATAGCCAAGAACAAGTTCCCAGGTCTTRTGTTCAGATATCCACATTTGCACAGCATCACCCTGCATGGTTTGTGGTGTGGATTGAGCTCAGTTCATCTCCAGRCAAGAAACCCATGGAGCAAATCGCAGTGTCTCTGGCATCTTATAATCACAGGAGACAGGTTCCAGTAATCACAGGAGACAGATTCTCTGTGCGTATAAATCATGTGTGTACAACAAGAAAATTACCATTGCATTTCAGTTACCAAATAAATCTTCCTAATAATATTATAGCAGACTTGTGTTTTCTACAGCACTGTGAGTTGGGGGCCTTTTTCAGCTTTGAAACTCAACATCAGGAGTAAACTTTGAAATTATATATATTCCTATTAGTTTTCAATAATTTTTCCATAGAGAAAGGGCAGAGCATGTTTCATTTAWGCACTTATTGCTTTGATTTTTGATCCTTTGCTTGTAAATAATCAGTATTTATCTGACTATAGCACGAGAAAGGACCCAACCATTAAAAAAAGTCTTTTAACTTTTTTTCACTGTGACACTTAGAAAAGAAGAAAAAAATAACCCTTTATACTAATTTCAAAACATCAAGATTTTTTTTGTATTTGTTGAAAATTTCTTCAAATATTTTGCATGGTCAAACTTGTGAAGTTACATTTCTTTAATTTTTGAAAGATTAAAATTTTTAGGAACCTTGTATCTATCTTTTGGGTGAGACTTAGCTCTACTGATGACAGCAGTATTTTTTAGTTCATATATTTTTTCCTGTTTATGTAGGCATTTTTATGTTTATCCAACCATGAAATAYGTATTAGCAGTGCTTTAGACACCTGGGAAGTTAGATTATGTTTTTTGACTGGTAGGAAAAAGCAAATAAAAATTATGGTTCTTGTTCACAAACCTCTCTCAGAAAGTGCAATGCCCATTCCAATTTCTTTTGTCTATGCACCAGGAATAAAGTTCGCTGAAGCAAAAGTTTTGGTTAACTCTCTTGTGTTACCGTTTGCCAGAAATAAGGATATGGGTGATTTTCTTTTCCTTCGAGGATGCCTTTGACAGTACATCTGGGTTCATGCACCCTGTACTTTAGTTGCTGAAGGAGTTGGGTAGGGCAAGAAGTGGTTTATCAGCTTGATAAATGAGTTTGAACTGATACATGCCAAACCCTTATTTTGATAGTCTTACTGTCTAGAAATCAGAAGTACAGCTTATGATATCTGAAGTGACCTATGAATTCTGAACCACTCTTTTAATCCTTTATTGAACAGGTGGACAGTTTTGCTGGTCTGTCTTCATTTTTACTAGGTTTTGGACAAGTTTTGAGTGTGGGAGCAAAATACCTTTTCTTGCTTTYTCAGGTATTTTTAGTAAATACGTGATATCATCAGGTACTGGAAAGCAGACAATTTAGGATTAAAGAGTCATGAACTCCGTATGTGCACTATTGCCCTATAACCAAATGAYAGGACACACGCTGTAGAATTTCTGGTATGTAAAGATGCCTGCTGCTGTAAGCAGTCTTTAAAGTGTTGGAGCAAGCTGAAAATGCCTAAGCAAAAGAAAAAAAGACATTGGAACACCTAATGGAATCCAAGACAATAAATACTTATCTGGGAAGAAACAAGCTTGTGAACTGGAACCTGAAAGCAGGTAATAGCAAGATGGGTGTCGGTCTCTTCTCCCATGTAACAAGTGATAGGACAAAGGGAAATGACCTCAAGATGTACCAGGGGAGGTTTAGATTGGATATTAGGAAACATTTCTTCACTGAAAGGTTTATCAAGTATTTGAACAGGCTGCCCAGGGAAGCTGGTGAGTCACCCTCTCTGGTGGTATTTAAAAGACATGTAGATGTAGTGCTTAAGGACATGATTTAGTGGAGGGCTTGACAGTGTTAGGTTTATGGTTGGACTTGACGACCTTTAAGGTCTTTTCCACCATAAATGATCCTAAGATGCTGTATTTCTATGGCTTAATATACTACAGCTCTGAAGCATAACTTGAGTACACTGGGAACTTTCATTGTCTGAACAGAATGAGCTAAGTCTATGTCAGATTGTCTGACTAAGRCAAATAGGAGAGCTGAAACATCTCTGAGTAATCCTTTATTTTACTGTATGAACAATTTTGGTTTTCCTTTTTAATTACTGGTTTTCGTAGATGAATCAACTTTGTTTGGGAGGCCTTTTCCACGTTTGCTGTTTTTTGCTGAATATTGGAGCTAAACAATTCCATTTGTCCATGCTAGATTAACTTCAGATATTCTCTTCCCTCAGCTTCCCCATTTTCCATTCACACAGAAAACACTCTGAAAGAGAGTAAGGCCCAGGTTTAGTTGCTGGAACCTAGCACAAATAGTAAGGAAGACTGCAGATAGAGACAAAAGTGAAAAATCTGGACAGAACAGGTGAAAGAAATCACTCTTTTATCTGGAGAATAAAAGGCTAAGAGACAGACACAATGAGGAAGGGTCCTGCAGAGGGGCTGAGTTGGGGAGAGCCAGGACAGGTCTGGCAGAGCTCGGCAGGCAAGAGGACTAAACTGGGAGCTAGCATCTACATGTGTGTTCTCAGTAATGAGGGAGGGGAAACAGGTTTTTGCAATTAACTGGCTGATTTAATAGCTAATCTGCTAATCTGCCTCAGCTCCCTCTTCTCTAAGATATTGACAGGTACCTTCAATTACCTCACACAAGTAGTAATTAGTCTCTATTTCAGTGTTGGTTCCTGAGGTATTCACTGCATGTAACTATATTGTAGTCAGGTGAATTAAAGATGTGGAAGCTCTGTTTTGCTGTGGCATAGATGGGTTTTATCTATATTTAGTTCGGTGTATGCTTTCTATTTGAAACACATTTCTGTACTTACATTTTGATAATAAAAGCTGAAAACTAGGGCTTTTTGAGCTAATGGAACTACACACTTTCAGTTGTTTTCCCCTCTATCCCTCTGAAATCAAAGCATTGCAAAAACTAAAATAATTCCAGAATTGAGCTTTATAGGGAAAAATGGCCTAATGTCCATTTAGAAGAGCTCTGAGTTACAGTAAATGACTAAAGCTAGAGCTTGACTGATTTAAAGTCAGTATATGGAGACCAGCAAGCTCACTCAGAGATTCCCTTGAAAATAATATGCCAATTCAGGAAATAGAAATCAAATACATCTATTCACCAATGGAGTTCTTCATAGTCATGAATTGATTTTAATGTCAGTTCTAATTTGTTGTGAAATTTTTGAAGCATTTCCCAACAGATGGGGCTTCAGTGATWTAGTTTTTGTTATCAACTGAAGTGCTCAGTTTTTCCTGGGCAGCACTTATTCACTGCTCTTGAGATTTGTTTCCTGCTGTTTTGAAGCATGCCCTGTCTTGCTTTGGCTGAAGATGTTGCTCAGTTGAGTGCTGATTTTCTGTGGGAAAAATGTAAGGAGAGAGTAGTGTAGGATAAACTTTCTGAAGTCTTGCAAACCTCTGGCATAGAGGTTTGATGGGGGCTCTTGGTGACCAGAGAAAGCTTTCTCTGCATGAAATATTTTTGTGTACATGTAGGTTATACAGTTGACTTTACTAATTAGTCTGCAGAAATTTCTTTCTTGTGTCACACTTGTTCTTTTTGCTTGCAGTAGGACTTAACTGGCCCAGAAATAACCGTACTTCCTGATGTAATTTGTAATACTTGATTACATAAATGTTCAGAAGCTATAACGAATACTTACATTTCTATGCCTTCATAGCTTATTTATTTAATGGGTGTTTTTAAAATACAGCTTAACCTTCTCTGTTGAAAATTGAATATGTAGATCTTTGCTTTGCAATTTAGTATGTAGCCCTTAGGTTTTGCATCAGAGTATTCTTTTCTTCCCTCTCCTTTGTTAAATAATTGCTGGGAACTGTTGGTTTATGAACATTCAATTAAGTAATTTGTTTCTCATAATTAAATAATGAACCACTGCAACCAACCAAGTAAACATGCTCAGAAATGATGTCTGAAATATTTTTCTGTAAGTCTGACACAAATTCAATGGCTGTATCTTGGGTAATAAAACTGATTGATTATATTAGATAATTTGAGCAGTCCAACCCAGTCAAGGATGGCCCTGATTGCTGCTAAAAGGGACTAATTATGATGGCATACGTTGTCATTAAGGCTTTGTTGGTCAACCATGGTTATTAAAAATACTACTTTTCTTTAAGCTATAGATTTAGGCTWTAGAATTATTTTCTGCTTCCATCAGATGAAATAGAAACTTTATTTCAGGAAGGAGAGAAGAAAGAACAACCTCAGTTCCCATCTGAATGACTTTGCGTTGCCTGCTGCCCACGTTTAATGAATCCTCAATATGCTTCCAGTGGAGTAGCAAACATTTGATTTCAGCAYTGTGTGAATGCATAAACATGCTCGTACCCATCAATAAATGGAATAAATTGAATATTTAAGGTTTCTGTGTGGGAATTATCAGGGGAAAGGCAACTTATTTCTGACTGAAAATTCCTATTCATTATTATAGTGCTTTGAGCATCCCTGCAATACAAAAGGCTGTTTCTGCCTCTCTTCCCAGATCTCAGTTGTTCTGCTCCAGCATAGTGGAGCAGGTCATCTTCCCTGTTGTCAGAAGAAGGTGCTCTTTTAGCTTCACCACTGAATGGCATTTCACTTCCATTTTTTAATTTCATGAAGATGTTGGAAAGAGGAAAAGTGGAGCCATGACCTTCATTCTGCAAAGCTTCTCTGGTTAGGGAAGGAAATAGGACCTGTGATGTGTGAAAATGGGTGTTAATTTGCTGCCTAACAGACTGGCCTGTGTCCATATTGCTTTGCTTAGTCCCTGAAACAAGGACAGGGCCAAGCCTAATCTCACCCTTTTGCTATCTTCATTTTTTCATGTGCTTTGCAACAGTTCTGTACATCACTATATTTACTTGAAGGGCTTACATCTTCAAACTATTCCCTTTTCTTCTTGACTTTGCAAATGAGCTTTTAAAGACGTAGGAACTGTCTGCAGCTTGTACACAGAAACTGCTTCCTATCCCATTCTACCCTCCAGAACAGCAGAATTACTGAAAGATGAGTGCTATGTTCAAGTATACCTTTACTGGTTTGGCACATAGCTGTTTCAGAAGTGCATTATACTTCAAAGGAGCATAATATTATTTGAAATGTGTGTTGCAAAATAGAGATGAAGCAAAACCTAACATTTTCTGCATATTTAAGGAACATGGTGCTTCTAACTACCAAAAAATGTTAGGGCTGGATTGTAATGCAGAAAGTGTGCGGGTCTTTGGGGAGATGTTTTGACTGTTAGAGAATAATGTAAGGAGTATCYATCGAGGACAAGTTTACAGAGAAGCATTTACATTAATCAGTGTGTACTTTGCCAGGGAAAAGCACAGCRATTCAAGGGTGAGGAAACACCATGAGACCATGGATAAGATTAGGCTTTGAAAGGAGATTTTTGCAGTGTTTCAGTTTATAATTGGATTATGTTGCACAATTCAATAGTACATAAATAAAATCTTTTAGGAAAGCTGCARCGTTGATGCCTTCTCCAAAAGGACAGAGATGATGATGATAAAATACCAGTAGAGTAGGTAAATGTGTTTTTTGTTTTATTTACTGTCATTTATGCAATGATGCAACAAAGAGATAAATAAGATTTTTAAGTCATGTGTGAAAGATTTWCCTGCAGTATTTTGTGAGACCACTTGAAGTGTAAACTCTCACAAAGTGAGGACACTTTGCTCTGTGTTTCTGCAGGCAGTACTCTGAATAGTGAATGAATTTAATAAGATTATTGTAAATATAGGGTGGAGTTCTATGATTATTGGTTATTGACTCTTATTTATGCTTCAGTAAGTTTTMAAAATTCTCTGTTTCTGCAGATGAAAGATTATTTTGGGTTTTGATCAGATCTGAAAAYCTTTCTGAAATTTTTGCTGACTCATCCAGTCCATACAAAAATCTGTTGTATGCCTCAAATGTTTAGWGAAATATTTTCTCCTGAAAATATTTTCTGAAAAGAAAAATATTTTGAAATAAATCATACATTTAAAAATGACTTACAGACTGTCTTAAAGGCCTTAAAGCTTATTTTGAAGTTATCCTGGTGGAATAGTATTTTTCTTGTCATGTTTGTTGAGACTAAGATGATAACTGATACTTATTATTCAATAGGACTGACAAATAACAATCAATCTGCRATTTCCTTTGATAGATTTTTATTATGTTCAGAGCAAGAATCTTGCTCAGTGGCTGTAGCTACAATTTAATCAGTAGAGAATATAAATTTGCTGCTTTGACAGCCTAATGATGTAGAAAACTCTGAGGAAGAAGAAGTCAATAAAGAGGTAGATGCTTGCTAATCCTACCCTTCCTCAAAGGAAAATCTTACACTGTGTTTGGTTTTGATTTTATTGGTACAACAGGTACCTTAAGTGCTGAGTAACACAACTTGTCTATTAAATCTAAAAAAAGTTTTACCATGTAAACMAAATTTTATATTATATATATAATGGAAGGGATTTTCCATGCCCTTGAACTATCAGCAATGTAGTCAAAATGCTATGTTACTCATTTGTGTAGTTCGTGYTGTAAAAACAGGTGTTTACTGTAATGATACTACTTCTTTATTTTTTATTAATTTTCTTTTTAAATTTAAATGCAAAACTAGTTTTTCCTGGCTTTTCCCAATTGGGACTAATATTCTAGCAGCTGACTTCAGCTGCTTTCAACTTCGTCAGAGGCCTGCATTTTTTTTTTTTTGTCTTACTGATTTTATAGTTAATTTTCCTATTCAATATAAGAGGAGCATGGCAAATACTTTATCTCATGGTGGATTTTTAAAGAAAGTGTTCAGTTCCGCCCGAAACAGAATAGGGAAGACTTTGGCTTCCAGTTTCTTGGAGTACTTTTTCATCCTGTTTCCATTTGGAAACAAAGGAGTGCAGTTCTGAGAATTACAATGTTACTGCTAGAACTAAGTCAAGCAGAAATAAAATAAAAAGTCTGTGAGAGTCATTACCTTTTTTCAATGTAATAGGAACTTGAAAATTTGCAGGTGTTGTAAGTAACTGGTAAGCTCTACATCCCATAAGTATTATCAGAGACCAGCTAGTGATGCAGTTGCAAGCACCAGTTACTTGGCTGAAAGGTTAAATCAATGAACAGTATTATCTGTGCCCTTTTTGTTGGCTTGTCAAGAAAAATACACAATACAAGCAGTTACTCTGTCAAATACAAAACCCAAAAYGTATTTTTAGGCATTTTGTGTTAGACACCATGTGGATTATATGTGATTTTAGGATTGCATTAATACAGTACTTGGGGTTTTACAACTTCAGAATAATGGAAATCTAACCCACATTTTAAGRTAGGGCAGGTGAGAGAGCTTTACTGTTTCAGAAGCAACATAATTTATTGGGGTTGGTTATCCCTTAGCTAAATTTGTTGTTATTTTGAGAAATGGTACAGTTCCTACCACAATTATATAGCATATATACAAGTATATAGTATATATACCACTTTTGTATATAGTATTAAATGTATAAACTTGATAACATGTTTCTTATACTATTACTTCTTGTGACTTCAGGGAGTATTTAGATGTCTAGATCAAGACCTCCTCTCAGACTCAGTCTATGGCAGGTGTAGATTTCTGCAGCGATTCAGAGCACCTAAATTAGACTCATCCCTAATAAGCCCTGAAGAAATCTCTCTGTATCTGTTGCTTTTGTAAAGAAGCTTACAGCCTGTAATGATCCTGCTTAAGCATTTAGTATGCTTAATGTTTGCTGATGTGAATACTCTTGTATGTTTTCTTGAAAGTGTGCTGCTKAACTGATCCAAAACACCAGATTAGGGTTTTATACCTGAAGATAAATTTGGAGTGTAGGTAGGCTAGAAAGGTATCTCTTCACCTCATTTGTAAAGGTTGTCCCATAAAGCACAGGTTGTCCCTTCTTTAAGGCACATGGCGATTTCATGTGTCACAACTATTTGGGGATTTTATATGACGATAAAGTAAATGTCATCACAACTGTGATTTGAAAAATTTTCTTTAAAATAAATCAATAAATGCTGTATTGGAAAGGGTGTAATTTAAAAAAAAGGTGAAAAACAGAACAAAAAGGGAGAAAACCATATTTTTTGCTGTTTGAAAAGCGAAGTATTCATATTTACAACAAGCTTAAAATGTTTTAAAAACAAGTCAGGTTTTAATACAACTGAAGAAGAATGGCACAAAGACATTTGAGCCAGAATAAAAGACAGAATGGAAACCTACAAGTGTGTATGACACACTGATGGGGTTGGTTAAGTAGCCAGTTACTGGGTGTCATCATGTCAAGCAAAACCCACCAGGCACTGTTCCAATCTAATCTGTCAGCCTATGAATAGGTTCTTTGCAGGCACCATACAGTATAATTAAAGTTTAGGAAAAATGTTTCAATCCATGTCTCCTTAAATAGTGACAATTCTAATTTTGGAAGGTGCTTTACCCTCAAATTTGAATGCATGCATCTTTTCAAGAAAACAGTAAGTCCAATTAAAAACCAAAACCTGAAAACTGAAAAAAAMCAAATCCCAAACAATACTTTTCTTGAAGTCTGCATGGACGTCTATATATATGCATGACAGGTTCAAATTGATTGTGCCAAATGATGCATTGCTACTYGTRCTGGGGAAAAGTAGAACTCTGTTCRGTCTACCTGACTTGTAAATTGCTCACTCCCTAGCAATGCCAGTGACATTTCTGGTGCTACTATAGGAAGAAATTAAATTTCCTGAAATATTTTGATGACAGAAGCTCTAGCTTCTCTGAACTTCATTACCCCTGAAAATTTGCTGCCTGTGTATTGCACACAGTACCTCCTCAAGCAGAAACCCTTGCTGTGTGCATATTCATGTTGAGTGCTKGAAGGATACTGTCATAAACATGGTGCTGAAGGACTTCCCATGCTTCCTCTCCRGTGTTTCACCTAKAGTGGGCATGCTAAGGCATACAGCAATTTAAAATCAAATATAGATTGCTTCCTATTAATGCATAACAGAACACTGTTCACACTGATATTTTTTAGCTCCTTGAGCATATGATTGGCTCAGCAGAATCAGACTAGACTATCTAAGCAAATTCAGTCTCCTTCCCCCTGGATCTGGTTAYTCTGGCAAAGTCCATGTGGACCACATCCTTTCACGTATTTGCAATGGGTAGTTAATGGGCTTTATGTGCTCCCAGTCTTAGGGAATAAGATATGTAATGTACCCTCTCATGCCTGCCAACTCCCATTCAATTTTGTGGGCACAAGGGTACCCAGATGTTTGTATGGTTGATCACATTTCCATCCARACTGCTGTTTGGACCACCTGCCCTTTCTTGGCAAATATAGTGCAGGGGAATGGAGCAAGTGGCTCCTGAGGAATGTCTTTAGTTTATGGAGTTTATAGTAAAGGTTAGCAGCTGGAAATAAGGAAGAAAAAAAGCCAGAGCGGAATAATTTTACCTATTGGTGAAGTATGAAGAAATGTATAGAGCACATGGTCTTGGCTGACCATGCAAGAAAACCTCCGACCATTTCCCAGCAGTGTAATTTCTTTGAATGTTCTGTCTTACATACACCGGTGAAAACCAGGAAAGCAGAGATCCTGTGCTCATGCCTATCCAGAGATTTTGTAATGAGTAGAAATAGTTCTTGCATTTAGGGAAGTTCAGAGCCAAGACAAGTACCCAAGTTGAAGTACTGCTGTTAGGCAAGACTGAGATGTACCCAGGGTCACTCAGCGTGCCCTGATGCACCGCCATGTGTGCTAGCAGTTGTAGCCTCTGTTGGACTGAGGTGCCAGGTGACCAGAGTTTTGTTACCTACTTGAAACTGCTATTGGAGCCAGACCTCTTTCTGGACTGGGAACCTGCCCTGAAACTGGACTATTTTTAACAGGAAACTTTGTTAAATATTAAGAACTAAGATATTTTTTACCAAGTGGGCCCACAGGACACTTTTCTTTTCAGAAATTGTTTGATTAATTAATTATTTGGTTTTCGTGAGGATTTCCAAACAAAGTCCTTTCAGGCTCAGTTGGAGATTGAGGTATATACTTAGCCTTAAATGTGAGAAAACTTCTACTGAATTATTGATTGATAACTGCTACTGAGATCTTAACCTCAGATAGGTTCATGAAAAGGYTGTGCTCAGACTCCAAAGAAGCCTGTATTTGTAAAATATTTTAATATTAAATATTAATTAAACTAATAAAAGTAAGCATTAAGTTTTAATATCAATCCATATGAAATAAAAGGTATATTAATAATGTATCTTCTGTAGTTACTTTTACTTTTATTTAATACAGGATTGTGTATKTAGCTTAAGTGTGTTTGCAGTGACCTGAAATGGTATCTGCTAAGGATGCTCACTTGAGTTTRTGGGTTCCTGTGGTGGTGGGTTAASTTAGACTGTTATGTTCATCAGAGTGGTAGGAGGACATGTAGAAAAAAAAGGATTGTTTTCTTGTAAAATCAGTTGTGAGTGACAAAACTGATTTGGAGTGGGAGGACTCAAGGAAATGAGACTGGAGGAGAGGAGCATTTCTTCCTTTCAATTAAGGCAACAGGAGCAATTTTCCGAAAACCCAGCCAACCAAGGAACAAAAAATGTCATACTAACTCCCACATTTCCATAAGGGAAGGTATGCCCATGGAAATTTATTTATATTTGTTTACTAATTTTCTGGAGTTCTAAGAGTAGATATAAATATACTCTAGATATTCTGATCAGTCAGTTATGATATAGAGATTACTGCATTTATAATTTATTTTCCTTTTATTTATCTAGATTTATTTTTTTATTATGTTGACTAGTTGTCAGTTTAATTTTGTAAAAGTGATTTGATATCCATGTTCCTCACTTTCTTGACTGATTTTAAGTTAGAAAAATATTATTTCCCTATTTTAGAAGCTRTTCAGTGTCAAATACTTTAAGGAATGTGACAGATTAAAATCTTACAGCTGTTGTGGTCATACATGTACCTTGTTATAGCTGTGCTCCACAGGAAATAATGAGAATATTTTGATGTTTCCTCTGTTTCTGAATTGGAAAACAATACAGGTGCTGCATGATCAGAGTAATGGAAATTGACACAATACTTAGTTTTATGTCTTAGGCATCTGTACTTAATGTCTTTGCTTGACTGTCACAGAAAAGTAGAATTTGCAGCCATAGAGAGATTTCTGTAATGTTGACAGTATGTCTAGAATTATTGTTCAACCCTGTGTTTGCTTAATAAAGATATGTTTGTGTATACACTTCTCTCTGTATTGGTGCATCTATAAATACAATTTAAATGTCTTTCAAAAGATGTATTTACAAGGGAAATGCTCTAACAATAAAAGTATTTAAATGTAATTAACCTGGCATTATTCCTGTCGATGAAAATATAATAAATTGTACAGCAAGTACCAAGTAGTAAYATAATTTTCAAATTTCTATGCTCTTTGCATTTTAAGAAACAATTTTTGAGTCCCTTTTTAGGTTCTTTCATGGTTTAGAATTGTGGTAACTTGTGGTAGCCTTATAACTTGAGGTTTGAAGTTTCCTGCCTCTGGAGGGTAACTGAAGCCTGAGGGAATTGCTTTAGTTTGCTATTTGCTGGAGAAAACTGTTTTTATTCCCTGGAATTAAATTCTACATTTTTAACAGAGAACCCATGTTAAGGGATCAGTCTTTGGACTAATCTCAAGTGATCCTTTCAAGTATAGTTTATTCCATGTTTGTTAAGTGTAGAGGAAACCACTAGTGAAACACTGGTTGGTGATTGTAGTTTAAATGAAAATGGTAGATTAGAAGGTCTTGCTTCCTGTCCCTGGGTCTGACTTGTTGGCACTTTTGTGGGTTCCACCTGGTCTCATTCATCTTGCAAATTGTAGAGTCCTTAGAGGAAATGGGTGGTAGAACAAAGGTACTCGATGAAAGTGCCTTTTAAACGCTGATTTAATTCGGGAGCACAAGTACTAAAGTCCAGTTAAAAATAWTACTGTTCCTGACAGATGAAACACAAAATAGCATGAAAGTTTTTCACATGCCTTTTGCATTCTTTAGAATCACTCTGAGTAGCTATTTGCAATCATTTGGTGAATCATTATCATGGCCTGTGCATAATACTTGCAAGGTGCTCAGTCATAGCCACTGTAGATATCATGAGACCATGATGAAGTTTTTTGACTTAAAATGATAGATCTACACATTTTGTTAACCTTCTGTTTCAGATTTAAATCTGCTCAGTTAGTATTCACAAGGCATGCTCAGAGCTGTAAGAGAGACATCAGTATATGTTCTCTCCTATACTAATATTAAATAAATATTTGCAAAGTCACTCCTACATTGGTAAACTTCTTGCATGAGCTCCCTTCTGGTCTTTTGGCARTGTTACAGCAACTATTCATCACCCTGTTTAGAATTTCCATTTTTATTCTACTGACATGTATAAACATTGTGTTATGATTTTAGGTGTTGACAGTGTTTCTAAATTTGTATGTTCCTATTTTCTTTATGATATCTGGAGTTGTAGAAATAGTGCATCATGTACAGTGATTGCCTAGCAAGAAGTCAGGGTGCATATTTAATTTGTAGAGTTAGCCATTACATTTGCATAATTTAATAATTTAAGTATTTGGTTTATTGCTACCAAAATATGCATTCATAAATTACTTTTTATAAGTGGTATTTATAATTCTTTAACAATTTAAAWATTTGTATTAAATAATGCCTCTGTTTAAGTATATTGTTATTTTTATTGATTTAGTAGCTTCAGTGCTTGTGGTATATATGGTGTCTAGACTGACTATATCACAGCCAGCTATGTTTTGATGATCAAATTTGGTTAAATATTTTCAGGTAGAAATACTTTCACGGAAAACATAATTTTCAATAGTTTGAAAAATGAAATACTCTTTGAAAATTTCAGTAAAACTGGTTTTGCAATCCTCAGAATCTGTGAGAACATTATATTCTGTAAGAGAAAAAAATCTCTAAAGGTTTTCAGTATGAGTATGATAATGTATGTAAGATACATAGTGTATAAATCTGTAGAGTTTTTAAAAATAGAAATTACATGGTCTATAAATTGAAACAGTTTCAGAATTATTTTTCTGGATTTKTTTTTGCTGCTTTGTCTTTGAAATATTTTGTTTGTTTTTTAATTGTATTTTTTAAGTATTTTAGCCCTTGATCTAACTTCTCTGCTGGGTGTATTTGCAAGGGTTTCAGAATTCAGTGGTATCAACAGGAATGACACAGATATACATTGTTAAATTGTTTGGAGAAAAGTTTTATGTGTCTTGTATGTGTTTTTTAAAGTGCCAGTAACATGGTTGTAGTGCATGGCACATACTCATACATGCTACTGCAATTGAAAGAAATAAAAATGAATAAGAATTATGTGTTTGTTTTCATTATGATTCTTTTTTTCTTAATTATTAGTCATATTAATAAATCCCCCAATAATCAGGTCTTTGAAAGTCTGGAGATCTGGTTTTTTTTGCAAGTAATCTCAGAAAAAAAAAATCAGAATTTAGGAAAAAACCACCAGAAATGTATGGTTTTTTTCTTGCAAGATAAATGAAGCACATCATGGGTCAGGGTCTAAAAAGAAAGAAGGGGCCTCAGACCTCCAGTTTTGTAGGGTACCTCAGGATTTCAGAAATTGCAGGAGTTTTAAACTGTCGTGAAAGAAATGATCTAACTAGTGTAACAGACCTCTGATACCACAATTTGAGTTTCTGTTGAAGCTTTGTGAAAGAGCAACACAAAAGCAATCATAAAATAGGCACGTTGCTGCCTAGGTATTATCATCACATCAGCAATCAATTACAATCATCCACTGAGGTCAAGAGCACATGAGTACTTYGTAGTTTGAAGTAGAATGTTTCCTGAGGATGAGTTGGTTTCATGAGTAATGRTCCTGCTGATGGGATGGAACAGCATCATCACAGAGAGAATACTTTGAGGTACGAATCATTGGCCTCTTACACATACTGTGCTACAATACTCTGTAGTAAAAACAGTCTTCATTTGTGATGACACACTGGATTGAAATGTTACCATATTCTTTGGGTTGAACYGAATGGTTAAATGCCTGTTTTTAACCTCAAAAATAAGGAGGATTTTTTGCGCAAAACACATAAACAAGATCTCACTTTGAGCACGTTTAAATCTTGTTATGTTCTGCAGCATTTTAGAGGGAACCAGTTCTCCTTCCAACACAGTAGTCAATTGGGTATTAGTCTTTTCAATAGTAGATTTCAAGAGTACAAAGTCACATATAACTGTAAAGGCCAGTTATTATTTGCTTTACTATTTCTTATGCAGATTAATTGATCTGAAAATAAGGTGCAAAGCTAAAAAATAAAAAACAACTGTGGAAAGTGTTTAAAACAATCACAATTGTAAAGAATACCAAAGAAAACCCATGTTATATAATTACTGTAATATCAAATTTAWATTAAGAGATAATTCCAAAGATTGGTGAAGATTCAGTGAATTAAACCTACAGCAGGCAATAGATCTTTCCAGACATAAACACCCTATGTAATTTGCAAATTAATAAGTTAGGAGTGTACGTAGCACTTCATTTTATAAACTGGTAACAAGTTCTGTATGGAAATACACTGCCAGTATTGGATTAATTAGATCTGCTGTGTAAATAATTTTCATTAAGTGTTAGTGAAGGATCTGGTCAAAGAGCTTTAAGAGCAACATAACAGGGTAGGGAGGGGTCTGTGGTGAAGAAAAACATCATCCAAAGTCACTTGCCTGTAGCTAGATTTTAAGCAACTCTCAGGTTTTCTCATTGATCATGMAGGAAGTCTTTACATTTAGCCTTTTAGTACTATGGACTAGTTTTATGGGGGAAAAAAAATCCCTGCCATGTCTTTATTATGGAGAAAAAAAAAAGTTCAAGACTGCTAGATTCTGAAACTGAGTAAAACCAAATATTGATGCACACTTTTCAGAGAGAAGCAGTATTAAAGAACAAAAGCACACATCTTGAAAACCACAATAAAGACGTTGAGAGATTATTTGATAAACAGAGAAGGGATTATTCAAACATAATTGCTAACAAGTGATTAATTAGTGGGGTGTGTACAGCCAATGCAGATGTACTCTGCAGAAAACCATCCTGATAGACAGATGTGGATGTACTAATCACTTAATGTGGATAAATGGTGATTAGAAGATTTGGAAGGGGGACTTAACTACCAGAATTTGCCTGGCATCTGTAGGGTGCTGGGTCTTTCATTTGGGTCACAATAACCCTGTCCAGTGCTATAGGATTGGGGCAGAGTGGCTGGAAAGTTGCCCAGCAGAAAAGGACCTGGGGATGCTGGTCAGCAGCAGCTGAACATGAGTCAGTGTGTGCCCAGATGGCCATGAAGACCAATGGCATCCTGGCCTGTATCAGCAATAGTTTGGCCAGCAGGACCAGGGCAGTGATTGTCCCACTGTACTTGGYAGTGGTGGGGGTCACACACTTTTAATCCCGTGTGCAGTTCTGGGCCTCTCCCTACAAGAAGGACATTGAGGTGCAGGATCCTGTCCAGAGAGGGGCAGTGGAGCTGGGGAGGATCTGGAGTGCAAATCTGATAAACAGCTCCTGAGGGAGCTGGGGTTGTTCAGCCTGGAGAAAAGGAGGCTCAGGGGTGACCTTATCACTCKCTACAGCTGCCTGAGAGAAGGCTGTAGCCAGTTACGGGTTGGTTTTCTAACAAGTGATGGGACGAGATGAAATGGCCTCAAGTTGCGCCAGGGGAGTTTATGTATTAGGAAAACTTTCTACACCTAAAAGTTTGTGAAGCGTTGGAACAGGCTGCCCAGGGAAGTGGAATCACTATCTGTGGATGTATTCAGAAGGCATGTGGATATGAAACTTGGAGATCTGGTTTAATGATGAACACAGTGCTGTTAGGTTTATAGTTGGACTCYATGATCTTCAAGGTCTTTCCCAACCTTAACGATTCTATGATTCTAATTGTTGCTGGGTTTCTCAGAGCTAAGTGTTGATTCTGTCATGGGAGATGTAAAAKGTAGGACAATCACATTTTTCAGGAACTTAATGCAAACACCTTTTACTTCAGATAGGAAAATATTGTCTGTACTGTGCTATGATTTMTTTTACTGTGTGATGAGTTTTATTGACACATAATAGGAAAAAGCTTTAATGGAAGTACACTACAATATATCAAGGAATAATTTAAAAATGCTGTTGAGCAGGAAACAAAGTGAACAACACGATGGAGATTTGTTCTTTTTTATCCATTACTGAGATATTGTCTTAAAAGAACCCAAAAACCCAAATGTATTTGAAGTATTGTTAATTTGCATTCAACACACAAATATGTAAAAATACTTGCTATACATCTATCAAGGTATTGCAGCAATATTTACTAAGAATGTGTAGTTCTTCCTGTCTGTCAGTTTACTGATCATCTCCAATCAAATAAAACATCACTTTTAAGACATGCATTCAACACAATACCCATCCAAGTTTGAGAGGCTACATAAGATACACTTGCACATTTAGGAGGGGCTTATAGTTTCTCCTTGCAAAGCTTGATAATATTTAATGAATTTATCTTTTAAAATGGAAATGACRTTTCTATGTGGCAGACTTTATATTCAATTCTATTTGATCTTTTAAAATAGTTTTGATTTTTCTGTGTATTTTCCCTTGTGGTAATTAACAGTAAATTCATTTGCTCAGCTGTGAATTTCTCTCATTATTTGTTTTCAATCAGGTCTGCCTTGCACATCTCACTAATACGTGCATTAAAAAAAATACTCTGAGTTTCAAGTGTAAACTGCACATAAAAGCCTTTTCAATTACTTTACAAGCAGATTCAGTTTCTGTAAATATGTTTRCCAAGCTGTAGTGAAGTATGTTGAGAACTTCTATTCTGAGTTGTTCTAACTGGAATACTGTTTGCAGCTGAAAATTTGTGGTTTATGTCTTCTGTGTATGTGTGGGAAAAAAGGGCTTGTTTTTCCCTTTACAGTCATGCATGTTTCTGTATCTAGCAAGAAGTATTGGTTTGGGGTTTTTTTTTKCTGAAATTGGCAGATTGCAGCAGGTCATTGCTTTKTCGTATCCAGTATTGTGTTTATGAAAGTTTTCAGGCTTGAGGTACAGTTTGCAAAACATTAAAGCCACATAACTACAGTTCAGCTTCCATAATCAAGTGTCRTTCTTAAAGTAGTTGTTTGATGTTTAAACTTCTCTCTCTTTTTTTTTTTAATTTAGCTAATGACATTTTTATTTAAATTACAGAACTATATCACTATATTTGCATTTTAAAAATAGTTTTTACAGAGATGATTATGCATGAGTTTTAAATTGGTTAATGCCTCTCAAAAGGTTGTTTTTGTGGGTACTTTGTAATATCATACAWCATTTCTGAGAATAATTGCTTTTTTCTGCTTCTTTTTTGTCTATTTCCAAGTGGGCAAATTTTCCTTTTTTGAGTAATTTGAGAATTATACAAATCCTGTAATAACTTTTACTCTGGATCACTGTGTTGAAAGGTTTAATACAAAGCGCCCATTCTAGGTAATACAGTTGAGATGCTATTTAATGGCTGTTACGTTGTGAATGATTCTGTGCTGTCTGTAAAATAACAGGGCAGGAGCTGGRTGAGGATCTAGTTGTGGTTCCACAACTTCGCCTGGAGTCCTCATATTGTCCTTGATGAGCACTGACAGATGGGAATGGCTGGCTCTGTACTCCATCATATCCCTAAGGCTACATCTCCTCCTTGTTTTGTTCTGTGTTTCTGATTCTTCACTCTCCTCTTGTGCATACTGGAAGCTRTTCACTGTTCAAGGTCTGAGAGGAGATACTCAAGTTTCCATTACTGGTCCTGTGCTTGGTTGGGCTTCTCCTTGTCCCCAGCACAAATGAAACAGAGCATGCAGGGGACAGCTGCTGCAACTGATCAAAGCAATGTGGTGAAACATGCTAGTGCCAAGTTAGGGAGGCATGATGAGTTGTTCAGGAAACTTGGACACAGTGGGAAGTCCCTTAGAGAAAATGTGTTTTTTACTTTAGCACCAAATTTAGTTTCTGTAAGTATTCTAGAAGTATATATGTGTTTACTCTACACGCATTACTGTTTCGTATAGTCTAATTGATTTGTGGCTTCTAACTGTTCAAAGGAGTGGAAAACAGACTTTTGTGGAATGTAGGTAGAATTAAGAACGGCTGAGGAGTATGACAGCTTTCTTGAAGTAATTTTTGAAAGGAAGAATCATGCATCGTAAAATTCAGTATTTTAGCTCTGTGGAATAATGAAAAAAGTCTAGGTGGAAAGACAGCTCTAAAGATCATATGATCCAACTTYCTGTTGAAAGCGGGGCTTAAGATTAGTCTATCAACAGCCCTGTCGAGCTGAGTTTGAATATTTCCAGTGAGGCAGATTGCACCACTTGTCTGGCAGCCTGTTTCCAATGTTCAGTTGTTGAGGAATACATTCTGTGCCAGTGTCTGTCAACAGGGTTGGAGCTGCAGGTTGAGCTCTGGGTGTTGAGAGCCCCMGGCAAGAGGCCATGAAGTGCCAATCCTTTGCAGAACAAAGGGCACAGGGACCTGTGGCCAAGCCAGGGGTTTGGGTACTCRGGGAACACAGCAGGAGCTGATGGCTCCAGACTTTGGTGTGCTTGTACTGCTAGATTATAGAGCCCAGGGTGTCCTTTGTTGAGAGTCCCTGCTCAGAGACACACGGCCTGAGCTGTTTTTTTGATATTGCACCATGATTAAAGTATTTTAAGCATTCAGACAACTGAAACTCTGCTATGGAAAACTTTGTCTGAATGCTTGAGTGTGGRGTGTTTAGGGAGCCAAGCAGGGCACCCATCAGGTCACTGGAGCTGCCCAGTGTGAAGGGGCTTTGACCTGAGCTCAGGTGGTCTGAGTGTGACTGCCAGAGTGTCTCCTGGATGGCTGGACAGGAAGGTTTTCATARAACAGTGATCCTCCCAGTATGGGGTTTATTTATTATTATTATTATATGAGGTTGGCATTTTCACAGTTTTTGTTTCTGCCTGTTGCTTCTGGTTGTGTCATTGTTGATTCTTATATGTAGTGTACTTCCATCTGCACTATCAAGTGCCTTTTAAATATTAGAAGCTGTCTCTTCTGTAGGCTGAGTAACCCAAAAGACTTTAACCACATTTATTATGTCTCGTTCTTCAATGCTTTACTCATCTTGGAGACCTTCCACTTCTGTTGCGAACATTTGGTGACCCCTATTTCTATTCCTTGTTGCGCTTGAACTGGGGTTACCAAAGTAATGCCAGTGGAACATATTGAAATTGTTGTCTACTAGATACTGAAGTAAAGCTGGGGAATCAAATAGGATAGAATGGGGGGAAAGAGGATTAACTTACAATGTGGTATTAACAATACGTAAAAATGTGCCCTTCTCTTGTGTTGTGTRTTTGTGTTTTGGACACAGTGGCTGCTCCCCATTCCTTCTCAGCTGATGTGTAAATTTTTGTGGTTTTTT